>OX411555.1:60287562-60345062 GCA_948146395.1 Fragum whitleyi | reverse complement strand
GACGGACTAATAATCTCAATGGGACATGAAAATATATTTCTTTCCGCTTTCTCCATGTCGAAATTTATCACCATTTGAAAACAAACAATGCACACAATTTCGATTAATTTATTCACAGTAATCTATTTTATTCATAAATTGAAGGAATTTTTGTAAGAGTGTTTTGCACACGATCACTTTTGCACACAAATAAAACAAACTCGAGGCTAAATCCAATTCTGAAAAATTGTAATTAATCACTTGAATAAAACACTGAAGATATTTTGCCAAAGTGATACGACACTCCGTAAGCTGTCTTTTAAACAATTTAAAATTTGCAAGACGTATAAATAGAACACAGTGTTCGACATCTTCATTATTCGCCATTTTGATTGAAACTAATTCGAAAGTAGAAATTGTTTACAAATAGTGTGTTTCTGTGGTCCGCGCTTGTTTATAGCCGCCATCTTGATCATCCGCCATCTTGATCACACATCGTAACTTGCCCGGTTCCTAACCCTAACCCTAACCCACTAACCCTATCCCTAAAAAAATCATCAGAAACTCTCAAAAACCCATCAGAAACCCTCAAAAACTCAAAAAAATTAGTAAGACATGAAAGGAGTAAATGACCTGATCTGCCGGACTAAACTGACACACTTGCACCTATTCAAACCCACTGAGAAAAGCTTTTCAAAGGAAAAGGGTTAAGGTCAGGGTTTGGTACTCAAAAAAGGGAGTTTACTGATCGTATTGACTTCACTCAATAACAGGTAAAAGGAAGCAACAAGTTAACACTTTAAAAGACCGGGTTATCAAAGTGGGTAATGGTGGGTAAAGGGTTTAGGGTTAACAGTTTTAAAAAACTGGGTATCAAAGAGGGTTATGGTGGGTAAGGGTTCAGGGTTATCACTTTTGAAAGACCGGGTTATCACACTGGGTTATTGTGGATAAAGGGTTTCAGGGTTAACACTTAAAAAATTGGGTTATGAAAGTGGGCTGTGGTGGGTAAAATGTTCAGGGTTAACATTGTTTAAAAACAAGGTTATCAAAGAAGGTTATCGTGGGTACAGGTTTAAGGGTTAACAGTTTTGAAAAAGATTGGTTATCAAAGTGGGTTATGGTGGGTGAAGGGTTCAGGGTTAACACTTTTGAATAATCGGGTTATTAAAGTGAGTTATGGTCGGTTAAGTGTTCAGGGTTAAGACTTTGGATAAACTAGGTAATCAAAGTTGGTTATGGTGGGTAAAGGTTTCGGGTTAACACTTTTGAAAAACTGAGTTAAAGCCCTTTTCAGAGGTGCTACGGCCGTAGCTCGACCCCAAGTAGGGCGATCGGGACAATCTTGGTGTCTACGTGTTCGTCTCGACAAGCTCTACAATCTGGGAGAGTTCTGCACCTCCATCCCATCAACAGACGAAAATCGCGTTTTCGGGTTACCAACCGAAAGTGCAGTGTCTTGGTCGGGATTATTCGACGTCGATTGCCAAGGGGGCTTGGTCTCTATCATCGAGGCGAGTTTGGCGTGCCCAGGCCATCTATGGTCGGAGAAACGCGAATACGGGCCCTGGGGCGCGAGAGCAGGATGGCCGTTGCCAGGTAACGCCGCTGAGCCAAGCCAAGGCGTCGATCAAGTCAATCGAGGTCTGCTCTCGTTGCCCCACTGATGCACTACAATCATAGCGAGATTTGCGGGGATGCGGCTATGAGCGGCCGCTCTATAGCGATTCGCGCTCACAACGCTAGGATGCCGGCCGAGTGGCGCTTTTCAGAGGCACTACGGCCGTAGCCCGGCCACCAGTAGGGCGATCAGGAAAATCTTGGAGTCTACGTGTTCGTCTCGACAAGCTCTACAATCGGGGAGAGTTCCGCACCTCCATTCCATCCACAGACGAAAAACGCCTTTAGCGGCGCATCGACCAGGGGTGCCTGGGTCGGGATTGTTCGACGTGGATCGCCGTGGGGCTCGGTCTCTACCATCAAGGCAAGTTTGGCGTTCCTAGCTCATCTATAGCCGGAGAAACGCAAATTCGGGCCATTGGGCGCGGGAGCAGAGTAGCCTTTGTCAGATGACGCTGCTGGGCCGAGCCATGGCACCGATCAAGTCAATCGTGGTACGGTTTGTTGCTCAACTGAAGCACTATAATCGTAGTGAATTTGGCGGGGCTGTGTCTATTAGCGGCCGCTCTAGATCGATTCGCGCTGATGTCGCTAGGGTGCCGACCGAGCGGCGCTTTTCAGAGGCGCTACGGTCGTTGTTCGGCCCCTAGTAAGCCAATCGGGACAATCTTGGTGTGTACGTATTCGTCTCTACAAGCTCTAAAATCGCGGAGAGTTTCGTATCTCCACAACTTCCAGAGACGAAAATCGCGTTTTCGCGCTGATGTCGCTAGGGTGCCGGAATGGTCGGTAAAGCGTCTAGAGTGAATTTCCTTTTTTCCAATTAAGTTCACAAGATTCAAAATACAAATAAAAAATTAAACAGTATCAAAAACAACCATTCACTATTTACGTTCTTTCTTTAAGGAGCAAACTATTCAAATGAATGTCCAATAGGCTAAAAAAACACGGTCTCTATTTTTAGAAAAGCTATTCGATCACATGATAAAAGAATTCATGGCCAGGTGGGCACCTCAAATAAACTAAATAAAAACATATTGGCTATTTATAGAAAGGTTCTATAGTCACTTGGTAAAACACTCCATGGTCACGTGGTCTGTCATCTGATATATCATGTGACCCGAGTGAATCATTTGCGTCAATGATGCCCTACCCTAACCCTAACCCTAACCCCTAACCCTTACTCAACGATGACGGACTTAGATGGTCCAGGCAGACTGGGGGCTGAACCAGGGTGAACCAGGCTGAGCCAGGCTGATTCCTTTACTTTTTTCTAAGGATGCATCAGTCAAAATTGAAAAAAACTACCTTTTACACTTATAAGATTATTCCACTCATGGAAAAGTGCAACACAATCAACCGTTAACGTACAAAGATAATATGGGCTGCGTGTGCTGAATCAGCCCGAACCAGGTTGAACCAGGCTAATACTTTTACTTTTTGTAAAGTTTGCGTCAGTCGAAATTGATATAAACTACCTCCGATGCTTATGAGATTGTACCCTAGTCCTTATACAATTAAAGTATCTTAATTGGACAGGAAAATATATTTCTTACCTCTTTCTTCATGTCGAAATTTTTCATTATTCGAAAACAAACAATGCACACAAATTCGATTTTCTTATTCACAGTAATCCAGTCTATTCATGATTTGAACGAATTTTTATAAGAGTGTTTTGCACACCATCACTTTTGCACAGAAATAGAACAACTCAAGGCTAAATCCAATTCTAACACATTGTAATTTATATCTTGAATAACAGAGTGAAGACATTTAGCATAAGTAAACCACCTATATGACACTCCGTAAGTTGTCTATAAAAAGATTAAAAATTTGCAATCCGTATGCTAAAGAGAAAAATATCCGACATCTTCATTATCCGCCATTTTAATCGAGACTAATTCGAAAGTAGAAAATGTTAACACATGGGGTGTTTCTGTGGTCCGCGCTTGTTTATAGCCGCCATCTTGATCATCCGTCATATTGATCACACATCGTAACTTGCTCGGTTCCTAACCCATGCCCAAAACCTAACCCCTAGAGACTAGACCCTAACCCTAACCCTGACCGAACGTTGACGGACTAAGATGATCCGCGCTGACTGGGGACTGAACCAGGCCGAACCAGGCTGAGCCAGGCTGATACTTTTACTTTTTTCCAAGGCTGCATCAGTCGAAATTGAAATAAACTATCTGTAATACTTAAAACATTTTTCCTTCGTAGAGAAGCACAACGCACTGAACGATGACAGACTAAGATGAACTGAGCTGACCGGGGGCTGAATCAGACCGAACCAGACTGAACCAGGCTGATCCTTTTACGTTTTGCTAATGATGCATCAGTCGAAATAGAAATAAACTATCTCCAATTATTGAAAGATACTTTCCTTCGTGGAGAAGAGCAACACACTCAACGTTGACGGACTTAGTATCATAATTGGACAGGAAAACATATTTCTTACCACTTTCTCCATGTCTAAGTTAATCACAATTCCGAAACAAACCATGCACACAATAACGATTATCTTATTCACAGTCATCTAGTCTATTCATGAATGGAACGAATTTTTATAAGAGTGTTTTGCACACCATCATTTTTGCACAGAAATAGAACAAACTCAAGGCTAAATCCAATTCTTACACATTGTTATTTATCTTTTGAATAACACACTGAAAACATGTAGCCAAAGTAAATCACCGATATGACACTCCTCAAGTTGTCTTTAAAATTTTTTAAAAAATTGCAATCCGTACGCTAAAGAGTAAATATCCATCTTTGTCATCATCAGCCATTTTGATCGAGACTAATTCGAAAGTAGAAATTTTTAACACATGGGGTGTTTCTGTGATCCGCGCTTGTTTAAAGCCGCCATCTTGATGATCCGCAATCTTGATCACACATCGTAACTTGCCCTGTTCCTAACCCTTTCCCTAACCCTAACCCACTAACCCTAACCCTTACCCTAACCCCTTCGGTTCAAGGGTAATATGGGTAAAAGGGTAGAAGGTTGAACGGGTAGAAGGGCAAAGGGTAACGGGTTAAGGGGTGAGCGGTTGAATAGGGAAAAGGGTAGAAGTATCCATTGCGAAGTTGGTTTGGCATGAGACTTCCATACTAGAAATCGTGGTTCGATCCCTGGTGGCCGCATCCCAGCCAAACTCGACACAATTGTAGAGCTTGCGTGGAGCAACAAGGTGAACCACGATCGTCTTGATCGGCGCCTTGGTGCGGCCTAGCTTCGATAGCTGGAACAAGCGACCATGCACCCGCGCCCAAGGGCGCGAATTCGCGTTTCTCTGGCGAAATGTTGGCTGGGACCTAACACCATGACTTAACACCATGTGCAGGAAACCTCGTGACTATTTGTGTCCAATAGATAAAAATTAAAAACGATTTTTCAATCGTTTTCTATTTTTCTTAAATATCAAAATGTATGCCTCATAATTTTTCAAAGTCATTTTTCTCATTTGAAAAAGTTATTTAAATCAATATTAATATAAAACAATATTACAGAACAATCATTTAAGTCTTTCCAAAACAAGCGTAATGTTTATAGATAGAAACAAACCTGACCACGTGACCACGTTATATCTATTTCTAAAGTCACTCACTCACTCACTTCGTCATTTTCACTTTCCCCTAACCCTAACCCTAACCCTTACACTAACCCTAGCCCCATTTAATTAATATTTTATATTTCGAAAATCAATTTTTAATCGAATGCTGCACATCTTTCCATACCGACATCGTCCACATCCCCTGCGTTCACTACCTATGCTTTGCATTTCCATCCGGTATCCTGTCGTCTGATGCATCCGTCTGTCCGTTTAAGCACATCCCTGATCCCTGTTAACTTAATTTATTTAATAATTAATCCCAATTAAATATTTCGGGTACCCAATTTTGATCGACTGATGCAGCCATCTATCCATACTTACATCGTCCCCCGAACCCCTTCGTTCACCAGCTTTTCAACAGGAATTTGCGTTTGTATCAGTTTCCCTGTCACCTGATGCACCCGTCTCTCCGTTTAAGTAGCATCCCTGACCCGTGTTCATTTGAATTATTTAATAATTAATTAAAATTGAATATTTTGGGTACCCAATTTTCAATCATCTGATGCACCCATCTATCCACACTTACATCGTCCCCAACCCCTGCATTCACTAGCTATGCATCAGGAATTTTCGATTAATTTTTTATATTTTGGGTACTCAATTGTCAATCGACTGATACACCCATCTTTCCATATCCACATCTTCTCCTTACAACCGCGTTCACAAGCTTGCAACAGGGCTTCGCGTTTCCATCAGTTTCCCTGTCGCCTGATGCATCCAGTAGTCCGTTTAAGCAGACTCCTTGTTATTTGATTTATTTACGAATTAATCAATATTAAATATTTCGGGTACCCAACTTTTAATTGACTGCTGCACATCTTTCCATACCAACATAGTCCCCTAACCATCGCGTTCAGTAGCCATGCATCGGGGGTTTGCGTTTCAATCAGTTCCCTTTCGCCTGATGCATGCGTCTGTCCGTTTTAGCAGCATCTGACCGTGTTCATTTGATATATTTAATAATTAGTTCTTAATTAATATTTCGGGTACCTTATTTTCAATCGACTGATTCACCCATCTATCCATACCTTTATCAGTTTCCATTTCGCCTGATGCATAAGCCAGTCCGTTAATGCAGCATCCCTGACCCCTGTTCATCTGAGTTATTTGATTATAAACTATTAAATATTTCGGGTACCCAAATATCAATCGACTGATGCACCAATCTATCCATATTAAATATTTCGGGTACCTAATTTTGATGCACCCATCTATCCATACCTACATCGTCCCCAACCCCCGCGTTCTCTAGCTATGCATCAGGGCATTGCGTTTCCATCAATTTCCCTGTCACCTGATACATCCGTCTGTCTGTTTGAGCAACATCCCTGACCCCACTACAATTGATCTATTTAATAATTATTTATGTTTTTAATTTTGGGCACCCAATTTTCAATTGACTGATGCACTCAACTATCTATACCCTCACTGTCCCTAACCCCTGCGTTCATTAGAAATGCATCAGGGCTTTGTGTTTCTATCAATTTCTTCGTCGCCTGATGCGTCCGTTTACCCGTTTAAGCAGCGTCAGAAATATTAATTATATCCACTTAACTCGTATTTCTTTCATCATTCTTAGGAACTAAAATCATCGTACCAGTAATTTTCATTGAACTTCAAACGAGTAGAAAATACAAATTCAGACATAAATTACCTCTTTAAAGTGTTTTGTGAACCTTCAAATGGATATCAGTGCGGTTCTCAAAACAGACATGATCGATACAAAATGTGTAAGGGAAAAACTATTTTAAGCAATGACTGCCATCTCTTAAGTACATAATCACATCTGAATCACCCTTTTGTGTGATTTTTTTAATCTAGTTTGGTAAGGATCTATACGTAAAGCAAGACAAATTCCAATTCCCACCAATGAATCTTTCATCTACATTTCCAACGTGTCAAAATACGATAATTTAGCGTCATATTGCAGCCATCTTGGAAATTGACCTTTTTATGGGGAAATTGCCGTGGCTAGAAGCTTTAAAAGTAATTGTACATTCATTGAATATTTCATGCTTGTAAAACCAAGTGCATGATCTTGCTTTAATAAATGGGGTCAATCAATTCAAACCAATAATCCCTTGAAAGAAGAAAAATTCTAAAGCAGGCTTTACACAGACGAAATCTAAATGTAAGTCCTTGATACTGGATATGAAAAGGTTCTTTTGTTTGAATGCGTAGCGATTCCAACAAAGATTTATTAAAACCTCAAAATGAACCCAAGAAAATTTTATTATTAATTTTTTGATAACATATACTACATGATATCTACGCCTGATTATTTCCTATCTCAATTTGTTGTGGACGATCAATCAATTTGTAATTGAAGGTAATGTAATCACTTCTATCAATTAAATATTTTAAATATTCATTTTTTGAAAACTTCCAAACACTCTATAAGTTGCTACAAGTGCTTGAAAAGGGGCATAAAAGATCGCGTACAAATGTTTGTTCTCGCATTGTCCTTAAATGGGAATTACATGATCTATATGCTAGTCATGCGATCTATTTTTTTTCCAATAATCTTTCGAAATACTGTAATGCGTTAAAATAAAGATATGACCACGAAGATTTTAAATGATTATCCAAATTGTATGCATCTAAATTTGCTAATTAAAGTATCATTTTCAAAATGTTTGGAAACATTTTCATTTTTATCGCAGAGCTTTATCGTGAGTTTCGCTTTTACCGACTTATCCTTTAGCTTTCTTGCATTTTCTGTTTAAGTCAAAGCGCTACAAGCGCTGAGGCCCTGGTTAATAAAAAGGCAAGAGGACATTTCAGCCATGCACTCCAAGTTTTGAATCTTTTTAGAAAGGCTTTTTTGGCGAGGGAAACCAAAGGCTCAATTTGCCTATAGGGATCGTAAGCCAAATTCCGAACTCACTTGAATGGAAAAGAGTCGAAAGGTATACTCACTATATAGCGCTAAGTCCGCCGAAACAACTAATTCCCAAGGTATAGATTACTACGCCCGATTACGCTTTGTAGACATGCACACCTCGCGTTTTTATAATTTTATTTGAGTTGATTGGTTTGCTACTAGTCAGACAATTTATCCATTCGCTCATTACGTTTTATAATCGTAGGAATGCTGTTTTTCCAGGGGCACATGCTCGTCGGCTTTTTCTTTTACACTGAATTGATACCAGTAAAGGAGTTTTTTTTACTGTTGAAACACAAGATATGGTCAATTTCTCGTTTTCCCATAATTTGGTTCACCCTATCCCTTACCCCATTATTTTTTTAATTTCTACCCTTAGTATATATTTCATTTTACTCATGTTGATTTATTGTCTGCAACCTTTTCCAAGTTGGCCAAGTCTAAAATTTTGTAGTCTGTTTAAGGGTTTAAGGATGGCACAAGGCTTGTATTTTTTCTAATTATGAACATTCCATTTCCAGACAACGAATGTTGAGACAGGTCAAAATCAAAAGGGTTGCAGATTACATACACTATTAGGACAAATTCATAAGATGTGTAGCTGAAAGGGTAGATAATATTACGGAGAAAGGAGAAAGTGTTAGTTAGCAGCATTTTTTTCTTTTCCCTATTCGCAAGGTCATCCGTCAAGATCAAATATAAAAGCTATGTATCTTTTGCAAAGCAGCGATTTTGGCAGTGATAAGTAAGAAAATATGTTGTATACATGATATGGACAAGGTGAATGATCAAGGTTATATTCCAGAAAATTGACTTGGTGTGTTGTTTCAATTTCTTCGCCTTTAGTACTATCAGTAATTGGTTAAAGCACATCGTATAGATATGCAAGCACTGCGTTAAATACGTAAAGCACTTCGTTCCGCACAAAAGTTGATGACGTCTACTAGACCAAGTTGCATGAACACAGAACAGCTACGTAGTACACAGGCTGTTCGGTTTTTGACTCGATTATCTTTTTCCAAGGCAATTTCCAGGATACAGGGTTGTTTCATATAGCCTGCTAAAGCAGGCCAAAAATAAAAAAAAAAATGTTGATCGAAAACGACATCGTTATGTACGTCAGATTTAGGTTTTGGATGATTTTATTACTCACAACCACCATATTTTGGGTATAGTACATGATGGAATATTCTTGTCAGATTATTCATAAAAAAACAACAACTTAATGTTTATAACCGGAATACCTTAGGCACTTTCTTGCTATTGATTAACGCTCTCCTATACTGTATAATAAAGAGTTTTGTCCGCGGAATGAGATGCTTTTTTAGACACTATGAAATATGTCACGGCCAAAATTGAGATCAAAATACTAAAGAGACTAAGATCAGCCTGTACAGATGAGGTGTCTAATTATTGTGGGGAAATAAATATTCAAGTAGCTTTAAATAAAATTTGAAATTAGCAGGATTATATTTAGCATTAAAAAAGTTTGGCGGTAGTCAGTAATCATGTTAGAACAGGTAAATTCAAACGTTAATTTTCATCAGAGCAATTCATTTCACCGAATATATTCTACTCAAAGTTTGCTAGTCACCACAACTTTTCATATTTTAATTTCAGGAAAATGAAATTTGATTATAAGAATGTTGGCAATTGGTCGATTGTTATTAGTATATCAGACTTTAAGAAGAAAATAAAGCTTTTTAAGGATGAAAAGACTTTTAAAGTAGACCAAACAGGGAGACCCTAGAAATTGGGCTATTTTATTGAAAATTGAAAAAAATTGAATTTGACCTGAAAATGTATTCTTTGCATTTTGTTCAATAACGAGTAAGACAGCCGACACTGTCAATTACAGCCTGACAGTGCCTCTGCATACTCCTGATTAAGTTCTTGATTACTCTTTTGGGGAATAACATGCCATTCTTCTCTACAGATCTGTCCTTGGCTGTACCTGGCGATTAGAAACTTGGACATGTAGCCCATTCCACATATGCTCTATCGGATTAAAGCGGTGATCGAGCCGGCCAGTCCAGACGTTGAATGCCCTCTTCTTGGCCATACTCTTGGACTATACGGGCCGTGTGTGGACAGGCATAATCATCCATTAAAATGAATCCATCCCAAAAGCATCAGCGTGAAATCTTACCTGGGTATTGAGGATTTCATCAATGTACCAACGAGCTGTCAGATTACCTCTTTCTGAAATAAGAAGATCAGTCCGCCCATCCCAGCTGATGCCACCCAAGACCATGATGGACCCATCCAAATAACATTCGTGCTCAGCAAAGTTTGCTGCCAGAAACCTTTCTCCTGCCTTCTCCACACAATAGCCCGCCTATCAGTGTAGTCCAGGCAATACCTGTACTAATCCATAAATAGCATTGGGCGCCAGCGTCTAATTCGCCATCCAACGTGGTCCAATACCCTTGTTAACCGACACCGACAATGAACTCGGTACAGCGGAATACGAATACATGGTCTTCTTGAGTTTATGCCTATGCAGCCGTGTTCGTATGGTTTGAGTCGAATCTCTCACTCCCGAGGCGTTTTGAAGGTCGGAACGTAGCTGCGTTGCCGTACCATACCTGTTCCTTCGGGCTCGAATTACAAAAAACGGTCCTCTGCGACGGAGGTAGCTCTACTCCTACATCCACCATGGCTCCTTACAGGTGTAACATACTGTTGGTAACGTGCTCTGGCTCTGGTTACAACAGTAGCCTTGCTCCACCATACCTACAGCACGCCACAGTCGTCTGGCATTTGGATTAGCCATGAGTAACGACTAAAAAGTCAATAAAGTACTGAAAGACAGAAACTAAGCAATTACACGAAACCTGAACTAAAAGAAAATGAGGAAGGACAAGAAAGAAACCAGGTTTGCTCATTTTTCACGAGTCTCGCGAGAAAAATGCGCGACAAATTTGGTTATGTATACATTAGAGTTCTTGTCAATAGATTATTGTACAATTTTAAACAAAAAACAAGAATGATTTGATTTTTTTGTTGTTTTTTTTTTTAAATCAGTTTCTGTAAGACAGCGAAAAAGTTTGGTGCTTAGCAAATTTTGAGTAGTATATAACACTGGGAAACCATGACTATGCTCCTTTTTATATGCCGTCGAGGGTGGTCATACACTGAAATCATGCTGCTTGTCCGCCAGTCCGTCCGTACGTCTGCAATTAGTTTGTGAACGCAATTCCTCCTACATATATGGTTGGGTCTTGATGGATTTTTCACAGAAAGCTCCTAGTCACCTGACCTAGGCAAATTGTCGAGGGATTGTAAAACCTCTTGCTGTGTCATGAGAAAATGAATATTTTAGCCCAAAATCTTGTACTACTGATCGGATGTCAACAAAATTGTCACAGAATTTTCAAAGTCAACTGAGCAATCTGACTGTAAACTGACTGCCTCGGTGGCCTAGTGGTAAATGCACTCGACCCGTGACCTGGAGGTCCGTGATTCGAGCCCCACTGTCGACGGGGTGTGTTTATGGACAAAACACTTAATAGCCAGCCCTAGTTCACCCAGCTGTAAAAATGGGTAGCAGTGGGTTTAAACCACTCCCTCCCTCTCGGGGACGTGAAAACATCAGGATTGAGTTTTCGAGAGCGATTCTATAAGCTTAAGCTTTCGTCGCAATCAAACTAAAATAAATTAGTATAAACTAAAGTCAACTGACCTTATGCATAATTTACGGGTTTTGTGATATTTTGACGCGTCATTGTAGAGGGGACATTCAATTCACAAACCTTGATTACGCAACTCTTCAAATGGGCAATAATCCTTTGAATGCAACTCCTCCTACATATTATTGAATTTGGATGAAACTTTCACGGAATGTTCCTACTCACCGCATTTTGCGCATGCTGTCAGGGTTGTGTAATATTTTTCAGTGTCAAGAAAAGGGATCACAATGTCCAAAATCTTGTGAACTTATGTATTCCTTATTAAAAGACAGGTCTCGTTTAACTTCTAAAAGAATGTTCCTAGTGTCCTGGCCCTGTGCATAGTTCGGCTTTTTTTGTTATATTTAGCCACATCGCTATATGGGCTTTATAAATAACATTATAGTAATTTCAAACAGGCATACGAATTCTCACTATTTGGACTAACTTCACTATTAATTTGCCATACGTAGAGGATTGTCTTCAACTTTTAACGTAGATATGTGTTCGCATGAAATCAAGAGGATGTTGTAAGGGGCGACTGCATTATGCAATCCATCATCGCTGTTTTTAAAGTGTTTTGATTTTACACCACCACAAAGATATGCTCACAGAACGCTGTGTGAGACATATTCACAAAAAATACCAGCAAAGTCGTTGACAAAATTTAACATTTTTAGTATTTGCCTAACTATCACAACAAAACTTATCCAAGGTCTTCAATAATTTCAACATCCTTACCTATCATTCTCAGGTAGAGTATCAACATAATATTGAAAGTAACGATTCAAAAGAATATAAATCCTTATTATAATAACAGACTTTATTTGAAGTTAATTTCATTTTTAATAGCAGCAAAATCCATGTCAAAATCAGGGTCTCCGTTTGGCTTACATCTATAGAGCACCACCTGGAAAATAATTGAATTGGGGATTTATTATTCGTTCATTTAAATTTCGCATAAACTATAATTCATTTCAATAAAACGCGTCGGAAAGTGAAAGTATACTTAAGTCAGATAATATTCGGACTCGCTCTAAAAACTTGATGAATCAGTTAAGTGTTAATTTGTTTCTACTTTAAGGCAAAGGATATAAGGTCTGTCGAGTATTATTTTTCTTTATTAATCCTTAAATAACGTTAGAAAATATTAACGATAAATACTGTTAGAAAAAAATATCAGCGTTTACCTCATCACATAGAGACCTTTACATTTTGAACACCTTTTCACCCGAAGCTACATGTAAAATACTTACTGACAAAAGTCTTGTCAGGTTTCGTGAATAATGAAATGTAGCAAAAGATTTTTAAAGAGAAATAGAACATGGATGAATGTATCATTGTCTTGCAAAAAATAATTAAACCCATTTCAACGGTGGTTTTGTCAAACGTTGTTCTTTAGCTCTAAGAATAATACGACGAATTATTAAGCACTCTAGATTTTCAAATAACGACTCTTTCTAATCCATGTGAGGGCAAAATTTGACGAACAACATTAATGGCCAATTGTACATAGTATCAATAAAAATAACATCGCGCGAAGTTTTTTTTAAATGAAAGGGGTCGTTGTTTAAGCTTTTCTGACAAATTGCGTAAAAAACGTAGACTGACGAACCATAAAATTCTGATAAAACTGCCATGTTTCATAAACAAGTCCTTGTTATTTATGCGTATTTCGGTCAACAAAAATGGCAGGAAACGTCTGTATTTCATTAACAAATACAAAACCTTAAAAAAACATTGATAAAATGAAAGTCAACTGAAGTTTACCAAACTTTTAAGTGTTTTCGTATTTGCTTACTGAAAAGCTCTCGTTGTAACGTCGTTCACTTTGTTGGGACAAAAACAACGTTACTTGCGACCCAATGTCGGTAAAAAAAACAGCCCCCTCCTACGTTTTGTTGATAGGGTTGATAAAGCTTATCAATTTTGGTCAAAACATTAATTTTTAAATTCAAAGTTTTATTGAACAAAAAAGGACAAAACTGTTGACCTTCAGTATATAAACCTTTTTATTTAATTATAGTTTCTTCCTTATTTTATCACAATAACGACGTTATTTGTATGATATGATATATCGCATGTCCACGAGACTAGAACAAATTTAATAAGGCAAAAAAGGTTTCAATAAGAGTGAACATGTTTATCCAATTATATCGCAAAGATAACAAGAGCCTCGCCTACGGATGCCTACGCTCGGCTGTTTAGTAATGGTTGGTTGGAAAAAATATAAGTCGAAAAGGGACATAAGTAGCACAAAATGCATCCAGAATTATCCTAGGTTTCCTAAAATAAATGTCAACAAAAGGACGGTGATCAATTTGTGTAGACTAGCTCTTTCGATTGATTGATTGAATAGTTTTACGCCGCTTTCAACCTTTTTCAGTTATACCGCGGCAGCTGTAGCACATAACAATGGTTTCCTGGTATTTCCTTCATAAGTACAACCATCCTTTCCTAGCCTCCAGCTGCTATCTCACATAGGTCTATGATTATCAACCCATTGGAGAGAGGCAGATAGTCGGAAAGAATGGTTGCCGCCGTTGGGGATCGAACCCTCTTGATTGACAGTTCGAGGCGCTACCAAATGCGCTTTGACGGCGGCCATTTTTTCCGATTTTTGAATGCGCTTTTAATATGGTTTACTCTGTATAAAATTGAAATTAAAATTGTTCTAAAATTTGGCATTTTTTCTATCTCTTACATGTTCAAAAAATGACCAAATCGGAGGACTTAAATACACGACAAGACAATCGAATGGCACGACGGACCGAACAGAGTGAAAGATGAAATTAAAGAGAAAGATTTATTGGCCAAAACGTGAAGCACATTCTGGGTGGGAAACTCGGATGATACCAGGGAATAAATGGATAAGGGAGGGGGTAATGTTTATATTGACATCTTCATTGATACCCTCATCTCTCACACGTGACAATCATGTACTGCTGCAAAGGAAAACTATGAAAAAAGAAATATGTATTGACTTGCAAAAGAAACACATAACTTTATTACAAAAAGTACAAATGATACAAAATAACATATTATTTTTATTGATGTAATGAAAAATTGAACTTTAATTGTTCGCATTATTAAATAAACTGAAGTTTCAAGTTTTCTTTTATGAGAAATTGTCAAATCGAAATGATACGGACTTTTAGGTCATTTTTTTGAAAATTTACTTTACTTGTTAAAAGTTATTTCACGATGCCACTTAAATTGTTTTGCACATGAATAAGAATTCTATGACCAGCAATTTTCAATATGAGCCGTAGTAGCAAAATATAAATTATAGAGAAAAAGGCAAAAACTGTGCATGACTGATCTTATTTTTGGGTTATTTACTGAAAACGGTCACACTATTTGATAATTAATTTCTCATATTGATGAAAGAAGTCGAAAGCATGGACAAGAAATTGCCTTCTCCACATCACATACAATATTTCGTTATTCATATTTTTTACAGATCTCTTAAACTAGGTTCGTAGTAAAACGAAAAGGTCTAGAAAACTTCTTTTAGTGCAATTTCATCAGTACCAACATTAATTAACTTCAATTTTTGAAAAAGAATTGAAACATTCAGTCTTGCAGAAAGCACTTTCACTTTGAATATTTACTAAAAAGATCCCATTCAATTGCTAAACAAATTAATGAATGGCAGCTTAGATTATAAGGAAAACTACAATTAAACGATGTGCGTTTCTTTTGTAAGTCGGCAAAGTAAAGTTTCTAGTTCAAAGATACCTGAGTGGCCAAAATACAATGTTCTAAGAAAATAGGTGGAAAGTTTTCATAAGTGATTTTCGCCCATCAGAGTAAGACAAATCCTGTTTGATTTCTCGAATTACGTCGCAAAGGTATTTTTCAAATGTTAGTGAGAGCCGACTTCATTCATGCAGATGGCATATTTAATTGGTGAGGTCAAATATTGTAGAGAAATCGATTTTTTGCTCTCCACTAACGTAAAAATAAAAATTCCTACCCGCATACTATCTTTAAAAGCCCAATTCAGTTTGAATCCGAGTAAAGAAAATGGAGGATCGATGCAATATTCAAACCAACTTCAAATCGTGAATCGATCTCTTAAATGAGACATGGAATGTTTTACCCAATGGTTTTGAACATGTAATTGTTTTATGAATTCAAATAGATGGTTCACTTGCTCAAAATCAAATACAAACTTCACTCAAACTATCCGAGGAAAGCAAATGTAACTTGTATGAGAACCTGGGAACCCTTAATTTCGAAAAATAACATTGAAGGGTGGAGTTATTTTAATAAATTCAATACATTTACGCAAATGCAAGTCAAAAGAATGTGTTCTTTTTGTGTCATATACCTTTCATGCATCAAAAGAGAATTTGTTTTATAACAACAAAACAGTTTTCTTCGACGTGATTTTTACACATTCCTGCATTTTTCGAGCTTTGTGACTTTTTAAAGTATAATCGGTGTCTTCTTTTGTCTCCTTTAATTGATCTTTAGGTCCTTTTTCAATAATTCTTTACCCAAAGTGACAGGTTCAGAAAGTGACATTTTTGGCCCTGTTACAAAGTTTAATAAAAATGTACTCATGTATGCTACACCAATATCAATAAATTAATCAAATTAAAAAGATGGGATTTGTAGGTACAAATTCTGTAGTGAGTGAACCTGTCCTTTTCCGATTTAATTAATTAATTGTTGTTTCATACAATCCTTTATGAATAAAAAGAGAAACATTCTGTGATTGACAAGAAGGGGTTTTTAGATTTAAATGTCAGTGTATTGATCACCTGTAAAGTGGCAATCTACCATGGGTAAAAAACCTTATGGTTTATTTTGGAATTTCAGCTTAGAATTTTTTATGTAGTATTCTTTTAACAAATTCGCAGAAGCGGAATAAACCCGATTCAGCAGATATGTTACCTTGACCTTAGATACACGGTACCAAGCATTTGATAAACACCGAGTCTCATTGGAAAAGTACAGGCGATCAACAGACGGATCATTATAAAAACTCTTATCTGCTGTTCACAGACGATGTCGTTGCATCTTGACGTTTTGACGTGTTCTCTTCTATCCCCCCCTTTTATTTCTACTTAATTTGCTTCCCATCCAGTTAGTAAAAGTCCAATTGCAATTTATTTCTCTGTTTGTGTTGTATTTCCACGGAAAACCTATCTTGAAAATTCTGTATTTTTTTTAACTTTCTTGAAGACACATCTTACTCATTTAATGTCGATTCTAAGCACCGCCCATTGCCTATTTTTCTCGTTTTAAGCGGTTTTCATCGACCGAAATGTCCTCGATTTAAAAACTATTCTGATTAAAATTTAATGCATTTTCGAGCTTTGTGACTTTTTAAAGTATAATCGGTGTCTTCTTTTGTCTTCTTTAATTGATCTTTAGGTCCTTTATCAATAATTCTTTACCCAAAGTGACAGGTTCAGAAAGTGACATTTTTGGCCCTGTTACAAAGTTTAATAAAAATGTACTCATGTATGCTACACCAATATCAATAAATTAATCAAATTAAAAAGATGGGATTTTGTAGGTACAAATTCTGTAGTGAGTGAACCTGTCCTTTTCCGATTTAATTAATTAATTGTTGTTTCATACAATCCTTTATGAATAAAAAGAGAAACATTCTGTGATTGACAAGAAGGGGTTTTTAGATTTAAATGTCAGTGTATTGATCACCTGTAAAGTGGCAATCTACCATGGATAAAAAACCTTATGGTTTATTTTGGAATTTCAGCTTAGAATTTTTTATGTAGTATTCTTTTAACAAATTCGCAGAAGCGGAATAAACCCGATTCAGCAGATATGTTACCTTGACCTTAGATACACGGTACCAAGCATTTGATAAACACCGAGTCTCATTGGAAAAGTACAGGCGATCAACAGACGGATCATTATAAAAACTCTTATCTGCTGTTCACAGACGATGTCGTTGCATCTTGACGTTTTGACGTTTTCTCTTCTATCCCCCCCCCTTTTATTTCTACTTAATTTGCTTCCCATCCAGTTAGTAAAAGTCCAATTGCAATTTATTTCTCTGTTTGTGTTGTATTTCCACGGAAAACCTATCTTGAAAATTCTGTATTTTTTTTAACTTTCTTGAAGACACATCTTACTCATTTAATGTCGATTCTAAGCACCGCCCATTGCCTATTTTTCTCGTTTTAAGCGGTTTTCATCGACCGAAATGTCCTCGATTTAAAAACTAGTCTAATTAAAATTTAATGAACGAAAAATGTTTCGTCCCTGATACTGACAGGACGCCCATACTAAAGACTCCTTTCAATAGAATCGACGCACACAGCTAAGTCGATGCTTCGGCCTGGGTGCGTAAGTAGAACAATAATGGCAAATATTATAAATTGATTGTTTCAATAGAAAAATAAATGTAAAGGATATTTTTTACTATTGCAAGTATATGATAAATTGCTCAACGTTTTGTCAGAGTTCAAAATCATAAGGATTTTTTTCTAGAAATATATATTTATATTATTTTTCCCTCGTGTGTAGATGTATTGTCTTTGCCTTATATGGTAATAACATCTAGCTATCGACATTATGTTGGCTTCATTACATTTTTTTTTACCTAGGGACATTAAATGGAGTCGGAGCTAGCGTAAAGTTTGACTTAAGAAAATAATAAGTCGCTTATAATAAAACTTATGTATTTAATCAGGAAAAAAACTTCGACTTGGCAATATAGACTTGGCAACATAGACGATTTTAACTCTAGATGATTTTTCTTATGTTCTTTTGAACGTCTAATATTCTCATTATACAGATATCTATTTATATCTAAACCCTGATTACGTACACCGCGTGATTTTAACATGTGTAACTTACCTCATCGATTCCGCCATCAAAATCTTTTTTCGACGCTTCAACAGATGTCCCGAATACAAATCCTGACTGGGTCACTTTTATAAATTTGGAATCTAAAAAAAAAGCAAAAATGTTTGAGGCTTGTGTATAAGGTAGGTAAATTATATTATAGCAGTTTTTTCCTGCGTTTTTTGTGAAATGCGTATAGTCAAATCGAAGAAAAATCAAGTGAATGAAACATATACAATGATTTCGTCGCTTAGGCTTTTACTTGTTTTGAAATTGTTGTGATAAGATTGAGTCAAATTATAGCAGGGGTAATTATACACTAGGATGTTGGTCGCTAGAGTAAATGATACATTGGTTCATTACATACACGAACTTTCGAGCTTATGAGCGAAAGCAGATCTAAATCGTCAAAGACTTGTTTTTATGATAAAAGATTTAACGTTCATAAGATTTATTTTTCTAAGTCCCTTCTTTCAATGTCTCTTTTTCTTTTTTTTTTTTCAATAACATTTTAAAAAAATAAATTACTCTTTGTTAAAAGACACACGGGATGTCTCAAAATTAGTGTGTAAAGTATCTGCTTAAATATAATAACATACCTCTTCAATGATACTTCGGTGTCATAAAATGTAACACAAGACATTAATCACTATACCTTCAACGGATATTTTTTTGGCACTAAGAACAACACCGTTTATGTCAAGTACTGCTGAGTAGACTATTTCATCATCACCACAGTAAATAAGCCAGTATTCATACCATACACCAATCTGTAAATTTTAAAGATTAAGACCGCCAAATTATAGGAAACATCAATTGTCTCAATTCACAGTCGGGACATAGACATTTTATGCATGGTATATACTGTTGGTATGGTTTAGAGAACATTTTCTAACAGAACAATAGTTTGTATTTTAACAGTTTAATTTGATGTATTCTTATAGATATAGATTATTCAGTGATTCTGTCAAGATAGTAAGCAAATAAAATTAATCATTACGAATATAGCGTTATAAGAAAAAAATATGCGGGACATTTCATATGCTTATATTTTCCAAAAGCTGAAACTGCTAACGAAAATGCATGGGTATTATGTGGCAATCCGTTCATGACGTTGATAACGTTGTCGAAAATTCATACATTTTTTGTTGTGTATTTTAGCTTGTCGAAGCTCGTTATTTACGGATGAGGTATTATTTCATTATTCCTCTTCTTTATCTGTAATATCATGGCTTATAAAGTAGCAAAATCAAATGATATGAAATCAATATTTATAGAATGGGACCCCTTTGTAAACATCCGGTTTCTACCAGAGACTGCAATTCACGTCCCTACTCTTGCCTAAATAAATTTCTGTTTGTCAATTATGTCCGTATCTTTTATTTTATATCCCTGAGCACCGAAGAGTGTTCATTTATTAAAAAAGGTATTTGGACGAAGGAACAATTCCCTTTTGGTGTGACAAGTTTCGATTTGAGTCTTTCAGTATTTCTCTTTGATTTCAAATAGGTGTACAGTAATGAAACTACGGATATTAACTGAATGAAATACTTATCAACATTTATAGTGAGGTTATCTGGTTGTGACGTAAGATTTGATGAAATGGTTCATATTTACGGCGTCATGGTAAACGCTCCTGTAAATAAGCGGTCAACGTTTATATGAGCAAAAAGGACATCAGCATTATATCTGCTGCATTTTTTCGAGGAAAAGCAAGAAAACTAAATGTTTGCATATACCTAATGGAACGATTCTTATTTAGAATATAAAAATGCTGATGAAATGTCGCCAAATTTATCTCCCGTTTAAAGCATAAACAACCTTAGTTTTTAACAATAAAAATCAGTGAAATGATCAGAAATCTGTGAAATTTTCTAAATTCAGTAGTCTTTTGTCTATTGCGATTACCTTTTAGTATAATTCAAGTTATGTCGTGAAAAAACGTTGAAACCGCTGTATAGTGCAAACGGGTTGCTCCCTGGGAAGAATTTATCGTGATTTACACATCGAAAAGCCCAAAATTTTATTTCAATGCGTAGGTTGACCTTTCTATCATTTATAATTAATTCCAAACGGAGAAATCACCACGCGTCGAGGTTAAGCCGAATTTTAAACTTGTATAACCCAAACGCAGGTGCTTCGAACGTTTTTACGTGACGTCCATAAGCGCGTGTAATGAAATCACTTCGATCGAAGTGTGCATTCGTCGACAAAAGCCTATTGTACGAAAGAGCTTACTTTAATCTAGGTTCTCTAAACCGTATCAGTCCAATGTGAAATTACCCCGAATTTATAAATCATCTGAATATATTCCCAAAAATTCCTGATTTTTCCCTAAAATAAATGTTTAATTTCCACTCTAAGAAATGAAAAAATAAATTGAATTAACAAACATTCTGTAAAATGTATTTTGATTTTGAGGAAATAAAAAAGAGAAAAAAAGAACATTAGAACAGAATAAGATGCAATGTTTATTTCAACAAAGAGATTAAACTGTGATTCAAATCATTAAACATGTGCCTGCAGTTATCGTTTACTGTCATTCAAGTATAAAGTTCATTAATAACATAAGTATAATTTTATTTATTGAATATTGAATCAGTGGTTTATGCCAAATGAGTACTGGTAATATGGTTGCTTGTTGTTTGTTGTTACAAAAATTCCTTCCGGTCAAAAAACAAATAAAGATAGGGTATCAAACTTAGTAACTACAGTTGAAACGAGTAATTCTAACATTTATTGCAATATATAACATTTATAAATACTTTGATATTGGCAAAACGGATTTACTTATGATTTTGATTTGAGTGCAAATGGATTTTTTGAAACATAACACATCATTTATCTTCCACAAATAATCGAGGAATTAACTCATTGATTTAATTTTTTGTGTGAAGAAGAACACTTCCATACTGCCTGTAATTCTGTTCGTGTACTACACAAGTACAATATTTGTATATTGCCACGGTAGCCTTATAGTCAATTTTATCATTAAGGTTGAAAGTATACTCAGCAAAAAAAGAATATATCCACTTTTCTTTGGTCAATATCTTTTAGATCTGTGTGATCAAATGATCAACCAATGCGTTTGCAGTGCTGTGTTTTGACATACAAACATTTTTTCTATTATTATTATTTCAAACAACATGTCATTTTTGGTGTTTTTAAGAAACGTCGAAATCATTGCTTTCTACGTCGATGTACGTCACGTGTTCGATCTTGGGTTTCTTCTAAAATGAATTTAACCTCTAAAGCTGTGTGGTTATGAAAACCAAACAAAGGGTGTGTTCCGTACAACACAGTCTTGTAACGAGATTGAGAAAAACTTGACCACATACGTTATCGAAATTGGTCAAACGTTTTTTTCGACCTCTTCAACTCAATTGAGCGGCTCGGAGGACGTCAGGCCAAATTTTAGCATTAACATAGTCGCGATTGCTTCCACGCTTCCTTACCGCTATTTTAAAACGGAAATGAAATATATATGTCTAAACCATTTAAAACCGTCAAAGATAAGGAATCTTGATAAGGAACATGAAGACAGAATTTGATAAATTTAAGCTTTGGATTTGCTATATTTTATAATTGTTTGCGTTCATTTGTCGTAAATTGGGCAGGAATCAGCAGTAGCTATCAAGTTTCTTATCAATCCAGGATACCTATCGCACTAATATTGCATTATGCAAGCATAAATCTGTCAGAAACATCAATTGAATACAAGTAGTCTATTGAGTCTGCGAATTTTGAAACGACCCTATTGCTACGTAAACACACGCAATTCGGTAGCGTCTTCTTCAAATCACAGCAAATCGAAAAGGCGAGGACGTAATTTGCAAAGAATGTCTGTGTTTTTTTTAAGAAATCCGTATTTTTATTGGGTGTATATTTTTTTTGCTCAGTATAGTTTCGTCATGACATGTTTTGTCATTGTTAGATATACACCCATGAGGTATCTTTAAAAACAACCATTTGATGTATTATCATGTGGACATTTGAATATTAATATTTGAGTGAGATAAAATGAAATACACTTAGGATAAAAACTTCAAAATAAAGTAAGGATGAATTAACGCCATCCCAGGAATAAGGTCATATGGATAATTACCGTCTAAATCGAGATGAATTCGATATTTTCCAGATTTTGACCTTTTTTCTCTCTTTTTTTTCTTTATGTTGTAAAAGCTAATTGATTGACACATGAAATGCTGTTTTCAGGAGTAATCTATGTGTGCCTCAGTTGGACCAAACAAAAAGCATTCATTTGAAATTTGCAATAAAACCAAGTTTGTATATTCTGGTTTCAGGATTCAATTTAGCCAAAAGAAATATGTGCTCGAGAGACAATAATCGGGGTACAACTACCAAATAATGTCTAAAAAGGCTATTATACTAGTAACTTATGAGCATGACCGGCTAGATGGGTTGAAAGGCGACGAGAGTAATACCAGGAGTCCATGGTAAGGTGGTTTTAAACAGGAGTATTTGGACTTACCGCATATCCCTATGGTTAAATGATTCGAGTTTAATTCAGGTTAAATTTAAGCTACGATTGCAAAAAACTACGCATATTCTTGACATCAAGGGTATAGTAACCTTATGCTCTAAAAAATGAAAATAACCTGAAAACAGTTCTTATATGCTTCCTGTGAAATGTTTAAGACCAAACAGGGAAAATAAGAAAAAAAGATATTAACAATCATTCATATATGTTTAACGAATAGTGTTCTTAGTGAAGATAAATTGTTGAAATGCTTAATTTGACTCAATATCGGAAATAATATCTTCGAGTGAAAATTGTTAAAATGATAGACGCTTTTTGAAACATGCTTTTGTGCATTTTAACCTGCATACGTATATTTTAAAGAAAAACCGTCAAGATACCGAGAAATCAAAATAATTCCATATAGCAATTCATTAAACATATTGCTAAAGATTCATAATTGTAAACTTGTGTTATAACTTTTTTTCATTTAAATATAATTTACACAATATGCATCGGTTTTGATTTAATAATAAGAAAATATCAAAGTGCATACTAGCACGGATTTGGTGTTTTTTGTACCATTTCAGCAGTGTTGAAATTCATAAGCAATTCTGAATTTGGCTGCAAGATTCTATTTCGAATCATCCACAAAGGAGTTCTGCATGCCGTTGGTAATCTCTTCTAAAGATTTAAAGAATTCGTCAGTGGAATGAATCAAATATTCTTTATTTTCGTGGGTAAGTACTCTTATTAAAAAACTTGAAAATAATGACATATGTGTCATTTTTCACATGAAAGCCTCCTAGATTCCTTTCCAAAGTCCCCTAAGCTACTCCAAATCGTGACTTTGCACACATGCACCTATTCAGAGACCACATCGTGAATCTTGCATAGATTTGAGCAACTTTTGCTTTATTACACCTATAGGGTCCTATGTTTGGAGCTCGAACCAGACAATGATATCAGTGTTATCTCAATTTTTGCTATCATTGGTGATTCATATCAATTTTTAAAATAAAATGACTAAGGTTTGAAATTTTCGATATAAGCCATTCACAAAAGGATTTCTGTTTATTAAATTGTTCTAGTGCGACGTTTCTTTGTGGTTCAGTATAATACCCTATAAAGAACATTTTGTTATCAAACACGACTCTTTGTTTTATCGTGCTCATGTAGTATTTTGACCGATTACATACCTGTAGAATGGTTTGCAGATTAATCATTACCGTGTTCATAGAGTCACCAATCATGAACATGCGGTTATTGTACACAATCTTAGTTCGTAACTCTGTACCAGTACCTGTACCACTCTGTCGCTCCACACAAATATCAATGGTTGGGGCCTCTTGAGTTGTTCCTCTTGGGTCAAAACAGTTGGTTAGAAGAATTTGCTCTTCATCTGCAAATACAGTAGATTTTGCTCGAGCGACAACTTCTATTAAGTAGCCAAGTTTTACGAGCGACAATCACAAAAAATCTCTTAACATGAGGCCATTCTTATATAGGAACTGTTTATTATTTAATTTTGACTCTTATCCTTGGATTCAGGCAGATAAATGAAACAATTATTTTAATGCAATCAAAATCACATGTCATATTTATCATGAAATATTGAATTAATCGACCATTCCAATAACTGGCGTCGGACTGTCACTCTAGAGGTCCCGGGTTCGATCTTCGACGGCAGCACTCATTCCTTCCGACTATTTGCCTCCCACCAAATTGGACCAATTGGTCAATAATCGTAAGCCTATGTGGAATCGCAGCTAGAAGCTAGGAAAGAATGTTATGGTAGTACTGGTGTGAGAAATACCAAGAATCCTTTGTAAGATGCTCCAGCCGCCGCGATATAATTGAAAATAATACTGAAAGCGGCGTAAAACCCCAATCAATCAATTAATCGATTCCCATAATCGTCTCTTTTCTTCTGCCACTCTTAATGATCGCTTAACACAATATCCAATGTACCCCTTTAAAGAAGTAATCCATATTAAAACACAAAATTTATTTATTCAAAAATAAAAAGAAAAAAAAATCAAGAGAAGCTAAAACCTTTTGGATATCAATTGATTTGATAAAAAACGCTAGTCACATAATTTTTTTCGAAACAATGGCTGATTCCCTCGCAAGCGTTGTCCCTGTATATATGTATTCAGTGTAAAATGTGTTTTACCAAATATGTGATAAATCACAATGACAAATTTTAATGGTGGCCTTTATTTTTGCCCTGCGTGACCATAAATTAAGGGCATTTCAATTGGTCATCAGATTTTTGGGTTTTTTTTTCCTCAACATCAAATACTTTGCATCGGCAATGATTTTGAAACGATTTTTTTCAATAATCATAGATTTTTATGCCAAAATGAATATCAATGATTTGTTTATTTTATATACACTTTGATGACAGAGTATACACATACACGCATATTGAAGAGTATCAATCGCTCGAAGTCGGCTACCTCAAAATATAAAATTCGGAAAAAACATCAAATTTCTATCACTCATTAAAACTTAATGTCACATATATTTATGAACCATATTGCACTTAAGGTTGAACTAACCCTAACCTTTCTGTTTGGGGGTATTAGCTACAGCGTTAAATTTTGTATCAATAAAAAGATTGAAATATTTCAAATCAACAACCGATATTGATTTAAAAAGGACAACGTTGTATCTTAATAATGGCGTCGAAAACATAGATACCTCGCGTGATTTTGCGTCTAACATCTTGGATTTAAACGCACAAAATTGTACAATTCGGCCTGACTTTTGAAATTATATTATTGACATTTACATAGCTTGAAAGCTCTTGGCATGTGTAATCAGATTATGTGTGTAAAATCCCCTTTACTTTTCTTAAGTACTTTTTCGAATCTTCTAAATTTATCAAAAAATACTTTAGGAAATAAACAAATCGGAAAATGGCCTAAACGACCTATAAATTTTATCTTATTTTTAAGCGACGCTATAACTGATTACTGTTTTTTAAAATTTTATTTGAATTCCCTTGGTGTAATTAGCAAAGATACGTCAGGGCGTTGACGTTTACTTTGGTTATACAAATGCAAAGAATAAGTTCCTATTTCACATTCATAATCAATATTTATATTATTATATTTAATGGGTAAGCCTTAAATGAATCTGTTTGTGTAAAATGAGAAAAACATGGCCAAATATTTCTTGTTTTTAAAAAAGTGAAATTTGCTAAGTATTTTTGTGAAAGACGTCATCAATTTATTTCATAAGTAAAGTCCTAGTTAAACAAAAACTGTCTGAAAAAAATGTTTATTATCGACATTTTAAAGCCCTTTCAATATCGAATGTAAGCAGCTTTTGTAAGAACGCACCATTTTTGAAAAAACATTGAGTCACAGAGAGACACTGGTATGCAAGAAAAATTGTTGTCTTCGAATTCGGTGCATTCACGTCAAAATTTGACCATTTGCTGGACGCCTTGCACTCATTTCGTCATTGTGTAGTCTATTTCGAATTGTTTGGTTGGATATTCGATGTCCATTGGCGAGTTGTTACTCTGTTTGGAACTGTGTCGCAGTGGACCTGCGGTTTCGTAAGGCAATCAGCCGTATGAATCGGTCATCAGCATCGCTTGTACAACGTAATTAACATTGACGTGGGCGTCTGTTGAAATGTCCTGTCTCCTGGTAACGCAACCACAACCTTGCAAACACGCTTTAGGACATACCGTATGACAAAGCCACAGCTTGCTGCGAGTGTCCGTCTAGCAACATTTGTACTGTCATGGCAATCTCAGTTGAGTTTAATTGTCGTCGAAGACAAATGCATAAATGAACAGACATTGTTAGTGCGAGAAAAGACCAGATACATTTCAAAGCGCTTAATTTCACCAAATTTCACAATTATGCTCCTATACAAGAAATCGTGCCTTTTTACGGGTTATCGTTGGTATCCCAATTTGCACGGAATCATGTCATTTCTTAATATTTACAATCGATATCTATGTATATGTCAAAATGACAATCCTTCAGTCCATATAAGAAATGATCCTTTAA
Organism: Fragum whitleyi; assembly: GCA_948146395.1. NCBI lineage: Eukaryota > Metazoa > Mollusca > Bivalvia > Cardiida > Cardiidae > Fragum > Fragum whitleyi. The sequence goes on along the minus strand of OX411555.1, from coordinate 60,317,946 downwards.
TTTTTTGAGCAGTGTATTACGAAAAAGTTTATATCGTAAAAATGAAGTGTTGTGTTAATTTTGTTCTTCGGTATATTTTACAAATGTATCTATTAACAAAAGAAGAGTTTCGTTAACATGAATGATGACATGAAAGCCTCCTTTTCTATGATATTGTATATCACCAGATGACAAAATAATTGTGGCCAAAGTCAGATGGTGGGAAATAACATGTAATTTTTTTTTATAAAATCTTTGTAAAAATGAAGGAGATATTTTAACAAGTGATATAGATAAAGGCCCCTTTAATCATGACCCCGCGTGTTTCTAAAAAGCCATGTTCACATACAGTCACTGGAGAATGAATATGCTGTGAAAGTTTCAAATTAATGTACCAATTGATCAAAAAGGAGTTTTTTGACATGAAGTTAACATTTATGCCCCAATTCTTTGACTAGACCACATCAGTATCAAATGATCACATGATGAAAATTTCCAAAACAATTTTCTATTAACAACCTTGCATAAATGAAGAAGTTGTGTTCAATATAAATATACATAAATGCCCTTTTATCATGACACGGTTTGTAATTATATTGCCTTGATAAATTGCCCCGCCCTGCTATACCCATATTTTCGAGATTCTGGGAAAAAAATAAAGATCGAAAATCAACCAAACTTCCCAGAACTTATTGTTTGGTTTTGCTCTTTCAGGCCTCTTAGTTAAATTCCGATTTGCCTACACATGCGGGTTCGTATGCGGTAGAGTCGCAAAATAAACGGCTTGTATGGGGAAATATAAAGCAAATCTTCTCTTAAATAAGAAATTTAAGAATTTAACAAAATCTTACACGAATCCTCCGTAATAAAAACTCTTACATGCATTCGTGAAATTATGATTCTGACATCATGATCATCTGACACAGCCCTCGTGTAACTTTCTAAAAATTGAAGTTTTAGATATTGGACCGGTTTTGTCATATAAATGTGTGCGGATGTTTGTCATTGATGCAGCCATCAATAGAAATGAATTGCCCTGACATAATTTTTTCTGTTGGTTTCCTTGTTACTTAATCCTGTGGAGCGATACTTTTCCCATCTGTGTCCGAACCTTTTCATGTCGCTTCATGAAGATTCACAAATCGATGAATGCTCAAGGACAATTCAATCAAAGAACCGTTTTTTCTATCCCCAGAACATGGATATAACAAAAAACTTCAGTATTTGCATACCTACGCTTGGAACTCTTCCATTTATTTCAAGCCGAAAGAAGAATCGAATAATAAAGATATTACCTGAAAAGAAGAAAAAGTATAAAAGCCTCATTGTATCTTTTAAAGAACAAAGTATACTTAGTCCCAAAAGAAAGTGTGCACTTTTGAATTTTGAATATCTCTAAAATTACACAATCTTTCGTCATGAAAAGTCGTATAACTATCCCCGAGAGTAAGTGCAAACGATATTTGAAATAAAAAATCGCGCGATGAGCAAAGATTTTCTGCTAAATTGAGACGTTTAATTTTGAATATTTTGCATGTGCATCGCGTGTTAGACGAATGATTGGTTTTAAAATACATTTAGTTGAATCTTTGCGGCTTTCTTAAGCATAAAATCACATCTACAATACAATTATGCATGATGCTACAGCGTGGATTGACTACCAATAAACGTCGTTCAACAGAATCGAACTTTGTCAGATTTAGAACGTCATTAAAATTGATTGAGCATTCATATTCCAAAAGAAATCGATGTCGTCTTTTTATAAGGCTTTTATAAAGCAAATCGAGATGTCATAAAACGCCATAGCATCATTCAACGACAAATTACCGGCCTTGCAAAGTAGCAATGTCTAACGTTGGCGTACACGTAACGTCTGTATGAAAATTAAAACTTTTGTTTGGAAATGGTTTGAAATGGCTTCTAAAACTCTAAAATGCAACATCAACACATAGCTCTTACCAAAGAAAAAGTTGTAAGGAGGTCAAATCTCAACAATTAAAGTTCTGCCTGCGCATATGCAGCATGCGATACTTTATCCAAAACTAATTTGACTTTTAATTTCAAAACGTCTTGTCTAAAGTATGGTATCAAATTTACTCCCTTATTTTCTTCCAACTTTGTAAAAATCAAGAAAAATGCAAAAAGTGAAAGTGCACACTTTTTTATGGAACTCAGTATACTAGTATTAACTTAGTTTGTAAATGTTCTTGTTACAATTTTTACCTGTATTCAGTATTGAATCATATTCATTGTCCAAAAATGAATTTCCAAGATATTTCATAATACGCTTAACACATTTGAGTTGATCCTCGATAAGTCTCGTGAGCTATAAGATATTACAATATCCAGCACCTATCACTTAAAAAAATCGAGATTTTTTAGAGTATGTCAAAATGCAAGAGGATCAAACGATTATGTGCCTTTATTTCATGTGACCCTAAAACACAAATCAGTATATATAACCGAAGATGTTTAAATGTAAAACAGTTTAAGTAACCTGAAGCAAACTTCTAATCTGTCACTGCATATCAATTCGTTTCCGACATATATATAGGAAAGGATTTATACTCTTCAAAAAAAGTTCTTTGACATTTGAGCTATATGCAGATTTTAATTTCGACTTAAATATCTTTAAGTATGAGCAAGTCAATCAATGAAGGTGAAGTCAATGCATCTTCAAACCGTAATAGAACAAAACTACATTTTATAAAAAACGATATGTAACAGAGACGTTGATTAAGGACGTTACGTCGCACGTGTCTTATAGTGCCAAACTTGACCTCACTTGTCTGGTTCCACACTTTCTCAACAGAGATCCTACTTAGACAGGAGACCTAAGTATTCGTTGACGTAGTAGTTAGATTGAAAAATCCCAAATATCGTTACGTCATTCGACGTCCAGGACGAACGTTGTCATTCAGCGTCAGACTGATCTGGCTCTATACATAGCGCTTTAAGGCATGTAATAGCGGTGCCAGAGGTTAAAGATAGTCTGTCCGGAAAAAAACAAAGTAATTTGCAACTGCTTGACTTATAGAGCCTGCTTTGTGGCGACCTAAAACTTTATGATGATGTTCCTCCGTTCGTTTGACATTTTTTCTTTACAAGTGCGTGCCTAGACGTTCGATTTCAAACGCAATCAAGCAATGAGATTTCCATTTCATTCACAACACAAAGGAGAGCTATTAGGACTGTTCAGTTGATCAGGAATTGCACGTGCTGAATGGAATTCGATTTTACGTTATTTGACGTTGACGAATCTATCGAGAAACGTTGTCGAGTAATTTATCGCAATTACATGTGATATTCCTACATCCTAATTACTGTTCACAAATTAATCAAAATTTATCTAAGTTTTTTTTAATAAACTCAGAAAAATCGTTTGTTTAATCAGTGTTAAAGAACTTTTTTGATTAGTATATTTCATTAATAACTTATATCGAATGAAAGTCAATTCTAAGAATTTTGGAAAGATTTTTTTAATTCTTTCAAAGTTCTTACAAAGCAGACAAAAGAAAACACCAAACCTTCTTTTAAAAATCACAATCTCACCATTTTTCGGCTGATATTTTCCGTTTTATTGTAGGCTTAACATTACTTCTAATTTGTGGAAATTGGTGCTGACTTAAGGAATCATCAAAGAAAAAATCGGATCTTTTTCGTAAATTTACGACACCGACTAATATTAGTTTTTGAATGATGTATTTCTATGAATTAAGACAAATTACACTGCTTTTTCAAAATAAATTTGAAGTGAATTTAAATTGTCTGTCCACCAAGTGAACAGGCTTATATAATACAAAGAAAGCTTGCACAGTGAAGCAATAAAGTAATCATACCATGTGACCAATAAGAAGTTGGTTTCAGTTTATTATCCCATTTCAGGGAAACGGAATTATTCACTCTGCTACAATTATTTCAAACCTTTATTTGAGTTTGCCACACTATTCTTTCGCTTACCAATATAGGCATTTGATAGGGCAGCAATATTAATGAAGTCTCCGTTTCCGTCGAATTGACCATAAAATTGCGTCCCTAAAGCTCCATTTTGCACTATTTTGACTCCAATAGATTCTGACCATAACTCATGACCGAGCCCTGACACAGCTTTTAAATCATCATCTTCGAAATCAAGCCCCAGCCAAGCCGTGCATTTATCTAAAAGAACAGTCCACCAAATATAAATTGAAATAATGTAAATCCTTCATACGAATATTAATCTTCTTTGGTACTTTTGGTAGAACAAACATAAAAAACACAAATGTATGGGATGAACAAATAAAGCTACGCGAGACAATTGTTACACAGATACGCCTCGCTTGACAAAACTATAAAAAAATCACAAGGATACAGATGATTATTACATAATAAATAAGAGTACCCATTTTGCAAGTGAGCTCTTCTGCAATGCCCACTCGATAAATCGACATTTTTAAGCTTTGAATTTTGTCTGATAGATCTTTCGTAGCTACCTCACATTCCAAAGTTAAATAAAGTGTTTGGTAAGCAACCATCATGTGATCAGTGTGAAAGCTGTACATTAGAGGATGATATCTGGAAATTAATGCTTAAGGACGCTCGACAAGTTTCAATAGATGCGACAATCATCAAGCGGACTTTCAATTCGTCCTTTTCCTTCAAGATATTGATTTATAAAAAGATAAATTTAGCGCTTTACAGAATCAGGTCGATCAGATTTGTTTAATGTATGTGTGCTAATGAATAACATATTGTCCACTTTATTCTACAATATGCATTGATTTCTCAGTCTTGTCTGTGCAGAAACGACCAATGACTAAAACACTTGGTTAGTTGCACCAGTGTTTGAAGTTCAACCGTAAATTTGTTCAAAACAGCCTTCACGTGTTTTAAGACATCCTTCATGTTTCAGAAACAGTTTTAAGCTTGTTTTGGTAGAGCAATGCCATCTGTTATTGGCTTTGCCTTCGTTGACCAAATTTTGGCTGATAACGTTCTTATGTAATATTTGACGTCAGATTTTGTAACGGTTTATTGCTAGGTGAAAAAAATGTATTTCGGTGCGAATTAAAATTTGCACAAAACTTAAGTGCATCAGACCAACAATTTCAGGGGACGAGTTTACTAAAAAAGCGCTTTTACGGAAAGGATTAATAGTCAACGGTTAATATAATAATAAGAAAATATATATGTTTCTTTTGGAGTTCTATATATATTAATTTATTTGAAAAGAATTGTCATTTTGGTAGATCAATACGTAAAGCAAACCTTGTTCTCTTTATATTTAAAAAGTCAAACAACGAAACAATCTAAAGGAATGCCAGCGACGAGATCGAAAAAAAATGCGTTTCTAATTTGTCATTAGAAATATTTCCATATTTAATCAAGATAACTTCGGAAAGGAAAGTGAGAAGGAAATTTATCCTTTTCATAAATGAAGCTATCGAAAATGTTTTGATTTGATAAACTTTCTAGAAAAGTGAATACCGATAATTGATTGTTTTAAATCCTTAGCTTTAGAATCCAACAAATATTATTTTAACGTAAGGCCATAGAACAATCTATCTAGATTCCTCTTAACATGATTATGTATGTGTTGTATGTATGTGTATGTATGTGTGTGAATGATGTTTCTAATCTATATCACATAACTTACTAAATCCCGTATTGTTTGTCCTTACACATGTACATTTCTCATCATCCCAACACGTTCCAATACTGCATTCATATGTGTACATAGTCTCTATGCCCATAAACTTTGTAGGCTCACCGGAGACACCTTGAAACATACATTCTGAAATATAATTCATGACTTGGCCTTTATCATATCTAACGTTTCTTTTGTAATATGTGTTTGATCACAGGTGATAAATTGAGGATGAAAACAAAACTTGCGAGCGTATTACTATTTATAACAAACCAAATACATTTTGCAAATTGATATGTGTCAGTATTTTCGGCGAATAATGGTGATTAAATTTGAATTTTCAGCCGAGTTTGCCTTCTGCGCCCTTACATTTGCGGTAAATGCTCCTACAATTCCAAAATTAATAATAATTAAACATACGGGACAGCGTGGTCCTAGATTTATCAACTGAGAATCCTATACTACGGAGACATCACATGAATGAGTTTGACAGATATTTTACTCTAAGAAGATAGTTTGTATCTTTTCCTATGCCCTGAATTGAGTTTAAAGGAGATTACTGATTAAAGATTTTCTACTTTGTTTCTATGTATTGTTGGATTCGCATAGATCGTGCCGAGTAAAATGGTAACGTAAGCGCTAGGAAAGAGTTATATCATGGCACAATATGCTCATGACAACTTGATAATGGTCCATTCGATCGAGATTTGTTTTGTTTCAGTGGTGATTCGTGAGGATTTTCCTGTTTATGTCGCTGTAAATGCAACCGGGCGGAGCTTACATATGACATGAGCCAATTAGCCTTCGGAGACCTTACATTTCGGAATATGCTCTAACATTATCGTCATAGTAAATGTTCTTTTAAAAAAATACACACAGGTTTATTCAAAATTTAAAGCAAGGCCTTCGTTTAAACATTTTCTTTCCTGAATACCAATTTGAAGAATAGATCATTCATTTTCCCCCAATGGATGGTTTTTATCATAAATTTTGATCACCTGAGTAAAGGAAATAAGCTTTGATGATATTTTTCAATTTCTCTGGCATATTTGAGGTCTCATTACATGGGGTTTTAGCTTCAAGTACACTGTTGAAAATTAATGTCGATTGTTTTGGTAAATCAATTTGAATCAAGACTAAACTTTTTGAAATATGTATGTCTTAATATCTGGAATGGACCTATTCAAAGTAATTCTTATTTTCGTGAAATGTGTTCCCGTGACAAAGGGTTCATTTTTGTTTTGGGACGGTAATTTCAATCGTAATTATATGCAAAATCATAAACATATGTCATCACATATAATGAAGGTATCTGTTCAATCTACATGGGATGAAAAGAAATTTAGGATTTCCTTCTTGATCTTTGTCTTACGGCAAAAATCCTAACAATGTCGTGTAGGATATACCGTTTTAGAAAATGTTGACAAACGACGGACGGCGGGTGAGTACAATAGCACACACGAGCAATCAGGTGAGGTCAGAAATCTTTCAAAACTTTCATATTATCTACTGAATTTATATAAGGAAAAACGTTTACCCTTTTTCGGAGCTATTTCTGTTGCACAATCGCAATCATCGACGTTTTCACATTTTTCTCTACAACAGAATTCTAAACACGGTCCTAGAGAATACCGTTCGGAGAATGGGAGGAAACATTGTCCAGTGGGACAACACCGTGGTCGTGGTAGAACCTGATCACCAACCTAAAATTGACGCGTACAGCTAACTTTACAATATCATAAAATTAACAAGTCAAATGATTTATGTATGACTTTTGATTGAAATTGAATAATTGCGATGAGCAAGTTTTGACTTAAATGAACGGGGGATATAATCCAATGACGCACATTTTATTCAGGATGGACACAATTAGCGATATTCTTTACCTCCCTTTTATCCAATTTGCATACAAGCTCTTTCAATAGAAATTCTAAAAAACCTTCATGCTTTTTTGGGTTTAATTTATTTTGAATGATTTTATCTTTTCAGTGAGTTTTGAGCGTTTATCAATGGTTTGAGTGACCGTTTGGAATGAATGCATAGACGCTGAGCGAGTGATTTGGAATGATTTTGATCGAGATGAATGTCGATTTCACGATGTACACTACTCAAAAATTCTAAGCGGCCACTTTACCTTTCTCCATTTTTCACACATTTTCCGCTTTTATCTTGAAATGTGAACTTTGTCTATCGAAAGAGTGGCCATTCAGTCATCATCCTATCCAATTGTTTTGTAAAATTATCCATCACCAAGTCCTATAGACGGAATAAAATGCATGTACCCTCAATTTCAAAATTCACAAAATTGACACTTTTCAGAGAAATTTGAATTTTTCGATACTTGAAAAACGCAACGCCTATCAATCTTTTGTACAAATATCAGTGGTACAACGCCTGTGGACTTCTAAAAGTAATGAGAATTGCCAAAAACGTTCTACACAATCTTTATCCTAACAAGAAATGTCAAAAATACCCCACCCACCAATATTAACTTTGAAATCGAGGGTACTCCTACTTTCATTTAATTTTAAAACATTTCTTGTTGAATTATTTCACTGAGTTTTCTCTTGTTGACTTCATAAATGATTTTGCTACATTATTCAAGCGAAAACGAGTTGAAACCATGTGGCGTTTATAACATATGACTAAAAAGGCAAGTGGCCGCTTAGGAGTTTTGAGGAGTGTAGTCTACTGTAAATAGGCATGTATAAAAAAGTATTCTTAAGATCGATCAGAAACCTTTGTTGTGGATATCGTTATTCATGGTCAACGTGTCATTAGTTACTTAATCTAGTAATAACTTGTCAATAAAGGGTTAATTAACGTTTTTGATGGCGTTTACAATTGCAGAAACCCGAAAAATGGTTTAAAGCCCGAGTGCGATCTACGATTGGTCAATCTACACGAATTGTCTGAGAATTCCCCTTTTATGTGTTTACCTTTTTGCATTTATGGTCAAAACATCATTGATCTTTATTATCGAGAAGATCTTTAGACTTTATTCTCAATTAGTGCTTATGTACAAACCTGTACACATTCGATATATCCAGAACACAAATGTTCATTTCTTACTCTCGTTGGATTCTTGCGAGGTAGAAACGTTCCAGCCGACTGTCCAAAACAGGGATCTAGAAAGAAGAAATATGTTTTTTTCAAACATGTATATTTCAAACTGAAAGGACGTACTATTGTCTAAAAATGTAAAGGATCTCCTTCCAAGTTCCAGTCGAAGCTAAAAGCACGAAAATGTGAAGAAAAGAAAATCGGACACTTAGATCGAAACATGAAAGTATCAGATATTTGTCTTACAATGAAATATGATTGTATACCATCGAAGCAACAGATATATATAGTATTTGACTTTATTGGTGCGGATTAAGTCGTTACATGGAAAATAAAGGACTTATTTTGAAAATTTAGACTGGTTCTTCAGCGCGCTCTGAGTAAAATTTCGACAGTGGGTCAGACCGAAAGATTATCAATTTGCCTTGATTGTTGGTTTGGTCAATCTGGGGTTGTAGCCCGTATTCCCAATCATAGACTTGATTGGTCAAAGAAATGGCTTTCTAGAATGATAATCTCAAGGGTTTTTTTATTATTGTTATATTCAAATTCATTAGCATTGCAAACAGACATTTTCTTATCTAAAACCAAATTTTGTGCTTACTCTTACTGGGATCTCCCCTAGAGCAGTCAGACAGTTTACTTCTAAAGTCAACACATGTCAGTGTTTTCTGTGACCACGCCATGTCACAGGGGCACCCGCGTTTGTAAGATATCCAGCTGTTTTGGCGACTTGTGGTCAACTTAATACAAAAAGCCATGACATTCATTACATAAGATTTAAAAAATAAGATAAAGTCCAATCAGGTAAAATATAGAACTCTTAAACAAAAGTGCTTCATTCTGAAACGAACTTTAAATAGTCTTCTTTTATTTTTATGTAATCTATTGTGTATAAGATGTGAATTGAAGTGCCGTTTTGGAAAAATAATGGACTAGTCTTTTGCAACAATTGAAGACATGTATCCTTTTTCCAAAGTTCACACTTTTAGTAGAATTTCAACGTTTCAATTTCAGAATCCTCTGAATTCATTTAAATCAAAAAGACATTTTTCCACCACTTTTCCGTGCCAGGTATTTAATTGTTTGCGGCGAAAATTGTGTTTTATAGATTACCATTGCATTAATAAAGAAGATTTAGTTTATACTAATTAATTTTAGTTCGATTGCGACGAAAGCTTCAGCTTATAGAATCGCTCTCGGAAACAAAATCCTGATGTTTTCACGTCCCTGAGAGAGAGGCAGTGGTTTAAACCCACTGCTATCCAATTTTACAGCTGGGTGAACTTGGCTGGCTTTTAAGTGTTTTGCCCATAAACACAACCCGGCGACAGTGGGGCTCGAACCACGGACCTCCAGGTCACGGGTCGAGTGCATTTACCACCAGGCCACCGAGGCAGTCAAATTGGAAATGGATTCGGTTACATTTGGAAAGAAGCTTTGATTAATTGAAATTTACAACACATGTTTCATTTACTACAATGAAAAATTTGATACTTATTTAATTCTGTAAACCTTAATATATTTGAATTTTACAAGTTCAATTTTTAAAATGAATCAAAATATAAAAGACATTCATATCATGAGTTAATATAAAATTACCATTTAGTAAATAGATCTATCATATCACAAAAAACGATAAAACTTGTACAAAAAAAGTTTATCGCCACCACTTCTTTTTCTGAAACGATCCATGTCCAGACAATTCAAAAAGGTACATGTATTTGAAACAATTATACAATGGTATATAACAATGGTTATAATGTGTAAGATCCTGCTTTTTTCTGTAAATTTAATGATGAAAGGTCCAAAGAAAATTTAGTTGCAAAAAAGTAATAGCATCTTGACGTGCTGATAGCTTTGAATGCATGCCATTCTTAACCGACCAAATCAGTTCAATTTTAACTGCGATTCAGACTTTTATCCTCATTTCACTGGCATTCATATGACCTGCTGCACTAACCATTTGATCTGAACGCAATCCATGCAAAATTGATCGATAGAAAAATTATCTACTCATCAAAATCATTAGTTTTACAAATCAAAAGATTGTATTTGACATTTTGAAATATCTTATAAGGAAAATTAAAACTTTCCCTAATTTTGATAATCTAAAAACTGGGTTAAGTTGAGCGTCAACACATTTTTTTCATTTGTTGCAATACCATTTTTTTAAATTTCATTGATGCCTGTTTAAATTGGTCGATATAAAAAACACATTTTTGAAAATTACTAAATTGTAAAGAAAAGAAATTGGATGAAACTAGGGAGATTATGAAACCTTTTTAAGCTCCCTAAAAGATTGATACGTTCGGAAAAAATTATGAATGCTGGTACACGTTGAAAAACTTAGCTATAAAAACTTGGTAATTGACTTCGAGTAGAACTGTTTAGAAATGGATTCGGCTACATTTGGGAAAGGAAATATGTCGATTATAAAACAGTATTGGCTTGGGGACCAATATAAATGGTTATGGAAAGCAAGGTACAAAACAAAAAGCAAAATGTGTTTCTACACTCAATACAAAAACAATTTTCAATAACAACAAAGAGTAAAGTGTGTTGCTACACTCAATACTAAAACTATTTCCAATTAGAACCGTGGGATGGTTAGCTGGCTCGACTCGTTATCTAGTGGTTGTGAGTTTTAGCCCCATCGGAGGCGGGTAGTGTATTTGGGCATACAGTCCATCCAGCTGTAATAGTGGTGAGCAATGTTAAGTACCCATTGCCTCTATCAAAATGTATAGGATAAGATCTTGAATGAATTAGGACCACGTTTGAAATAAGAGTCATTCTACCCTTAAACGTGTTATCCTCGATTGAAAAAAAGCCAATCCAATACTTTACAATTAGATATGTTTGAGCCAAAAAGAAAAAAAATGCTCCAAAAAGTCCAACCACAATCGCAAAATTAAAAAAGATATCCCAAACGAATTAAGAACATGTTTTTTTTCTTGGTTTTTTTTTTTTTTTTTTTTTTGAGACGGAATTGAGGAAGACAAAATCAACTTCTCAAAATGTGCGCCCACAATATTTAACAATTAGGCATTCGAATGTTTTAAATCATTTGCAGTTATTTATAAACTTAATTCATTGCTAAACTTTAATTACTTTTCGATGTTTATCTATTTGGTATTTGAAACAAAAGAAAACAATTCATGACCGACGTTTTATAAAAGCTGTAGAATCCTTAAGGAAGAAGAAAATTATGATATAACGTGCTCTTATTCATAATTCGATTTATCTTATTAATTTCTAGTATTTTCTAGTTCATAAATTGAATAATACACCACACCAAGACGTTTCTAAATAGCAGCAAAAGAGGTCTCGTATAGCTTTATCTTACAGAGTTCTCTTTGTCTTCTATAGAGATAAGATAGCCATGAGAGATAGTACACACATGTTCAAGATCGCATTCTAAATGACGTCATTAAACGCGCGTTCACGTAGTTTTTTATAATCCCTGTGTTTCCAAAAGCGGTTTTAACGTACAAAACAGGTGTTTATGAGAAAAAAGTTTATTACTAGATTTAGATTGAGGCATCCTGATCTCGTCTGGCAGAAGGCTCGATTATTTTCTTTTCTCTTCTGAACTCCGATAAGATAGATTACTTCAAACAAACCTGAGAGTGATTTGCCAGTACTGAGCGGCAAATCGAAAAAGGAGAATGTCGGTTCAACAGAGCACAAGTTTTATTTGATAAGTAATAAATATTCAAAGAAAATAACATTTCATTGCTCAAATTTCAGGTAAACTACGTTGCCTTTCAGATGTCATTCAGTACTTAAATAAATATCACAGAGTTAAAGGTGTTTTCCTTTCACAAAATGCTAATGTTCATCCTTTTTGCTTTCCGAAGAATGTTAAGTCTTATTACATTTTAACTACCGACATAGGCGTGGTTAGTATCCTGCGATCTCGCAATCAAGTAGCGAAGAGTAAGATTCCCGATCGATGTGATGTCCATTGCGACATTTTTTTTCCAAAAAGGGCGAATAATCATTATTATGAACTTATTCAGCAAGGAAAAAAATGAAGTGTAATTAATGTTTAAAGAATACCAGAAAACGAAAGCTACTGTCGGCGTAAAACCTAGTTCAAACAATTAAACTTTGAAATTAATGAAAGTTCATGATCAGCATTCACAATTGGCTTACAATTAACAATATACATCACCTTTACCGATTTTTTCAGAACACAAGTCCAAAAAGCAGAGCAGTCATTAGTAAACGAATTATAGCCGAGACCATTTGAAACCCTGCAGTTTCCGCAATTATCCATGAATTGTTCTGGTCGACCTAAAAAAACAAACATGCACATACCTTCATCGATATAAACATTCATTGAATACACAAGAATACTTAAAAAAAGGGCCTAGTTTGGTAGCTATTCAACAGGCCAAGCAAAATGGTAGGAGAACGAACTTCATAACCCGTATAAAGAAAAACAATTAATACACGTGGCAAAACTTAAATGGACCATTGAATTTTTCCATTATTTGAAATTCAGTGGAAGTCTAAGTCATGGTTAATCAAGAATTTACACAAAACGATTTTAAAAGAGCAAAGAAATGGCTTATATTTCAGGAATTTCCGTATAGAATAAAAGATAAAAATGTCTTTTAAATATGTCTTAGTAATCAGACTAAAGTTTCCTAAAATATATTGTTTGTTCTTTATTCAAACTTGGCACTTGTGATATGCAACAAGTATATACGGCATGTATTGCTAAATAAGCAACAGCCTATAAGCCATTTGAAGCTTTCACACTTGCTTTACAATTGGTTGGAAGTCCATTTGGAAGAATTATTACTGCTTCGTAGGGTACTGTTCTAGAGTAAACGTTACCCTTTCAGATGGTCTCTTATAATGTTTAAAATAAAAATAACAGGGCAGGTTTACTACAATTTATATGTAGAAAAAAAATATATAAACCGATCAGTATGTGTTAACAAAATCTATAAATGTTCATTGTAAAGTATCAAAACAGTCAAAAAAGAATGTACAATTTCTTTTTTGCTAGGTATATATTGTTTCAAAGCTTCAATACAATCTTCAAAAAGTCGGGTAAGAAATATAATTATAGAACTAAATGATACAGACTTACCAGGTGCTGGGTGGACTTTACATGAAATGATAGAATCAGTTATAATACTATATACAACAAAGACATAATTAAATATAATGTTGTGTCATCTGTGATTTCGCTGAAAAATTTATCTCTGACTTAAAGTCTTTTTAAACTTGTTCAATACAATTGTTAATGCAATAAGAGACAATAAGAATAAGTATTGAAGTGACGTAATGTTAAACAGTTCTCTCCTGAAACCTACTGTAGTTTTCCTATTGTCGTTTATCTGAGGCAACAAAACACAAATTTACAATTAAAGTGCAATTAAAGAATTGGTCATAGAATTTAATTTAAAAAATCGACTGTTAAAGTTAGTTCGGTCTACTTTTCTTGATAACAAAAAATAATAATATAAAAATCCACTCATGTATACTTGAAAAAAAAGGTCTGTATATCTAAAGGAGCCTCATCTCATATATTCAATTTTTTTTTTGTTTGTTTGAATGGGTTTCACGCCGCTTTCAACAATCTCGCACCCTTTCCTAGCCTCCGACTGCTATTTCACATAGGTTTACGATTATATACCCATTGGTGCTCATATGTTAGCTATATTCATCATTACGATTCGACATGTGATGCGCAAGCCAATTGTTTAAGATCACATAAAGAGGTCAAAGGTTAAAAAAGTTACTTAGCATAGTATATTTATACATGATTCTCAATATATACTGAGCAAAAATAAAAAGTATCCACCCAATTAAACTTCGGATTTCTTTAAAAGTACTCTCAGGAATTCTATGAAACAAATTGCAAATTACGCTCTAATCATTTGGAAATAAATTTGAACAGTTTTATGTGATTTGAAGAAGCCGCTGCCGAATTGTAGGTGCTTACGTAGCCAGGGGGTCGTTTTCAAAAATCGCAGACTCTCAATTGAATATTCAAATGATTTTCTAACAGTTTAAAGCTTGCGAAATGCAATATTATTGCGTTAGGTATTCTGGATTAATAAGACAACTTGATTTCTCCTGTTTATTCCTATTAAATTTACGTCAAATGAACACAAACATTCATAAAACATCTTGCGCAGATCCATAGCTCAAATTAACAAAATTCTGTCTGCTCGTTCCTTGTCAAGAAAACCAATCCTAAAATGCTCTATTTCATTTTTGCTGAAAACAAAACAACATTTGCATTGCCACGTTACGTTAACGTTTCATCTTGCTCATTGGAGAGGCTCGCATGAATATCAAGGAAATTTGTTCGCCTTACACCCGTTAAGGATTAGATAGCAATTGACTCAATTTTAAAGTTTGACGTTTTTAAAGGTTTAGACATTTATTTTACTTCCACTTTGAAATATCGGTTAGGAAGCGTAGAGCCAATCGCGTCAACGTAAATGAGAAAATCTGGGGTGACGTTTTCCCAGTGGTCCTATTGAGTTGAAGAGGGCGAAAGACAATACTACTCTATCGGAAATATCCAGCAAACGTCTTCCTTGTTCTTCTCTTTCAACTAACGTCCGTAAAATTGACTCAACGTTTGACGGTTTTTGATTACGCCTGTGGCCATGTTTTTCTTGGTCTCGTAACAAAACTGTGTTGTACAGAACACAACTATTGTTTGATTTTCTTAACCACAGAGCTTTAGAGGTTAAATTCATTTGAGAAGAAATTCACGGTCGAACACGTAACGTACGTCGACGTAGAAAACAAACATTTCGACATTTATTGAAAAAAACCAAAAATGACATGCTGCTTGAATGAAAAATCATGTTTGCAAGAGAGAACAAAGCGCCGAAAACACAATGGTACCGGAATGAATTATTTAATCTTAAAAATATAAAGGATATTGAAAAAAGAAAAGTGGATACTTTTTTTTTTGCTGAGTATATATAAATAGATTTAAAATATAACCCATCACATCATGTCAATATAGTGTCCATACCAAATGTAAATTTGCCATTGGTAATTACTGTATGTATCAAGAATGTCTCAGAATCGAGGCAAACGTTGCATCGTATTCCTTATATTTATTATGGTCGTTTTCTCATAACCTGGAAAAACTGATCACCATCATTTGATGATGTGCTATGCGCAAGGTTAAATTTGTAGCTCCGATAGTTATCACCTACAAGTAAATGATCAAAGGGCGTTGTAAATTGCGTTTTCTACCTAAACAAGTAGTTTTTAGGATAATAACTTTTAAGTTTATTGAAAACTTTGAATGTCAGGCGCTTAAATGACAATTGGCACACCATAAAAATCTAAATCAGAGTTGGATATTCTTTATTAATTTGTTCTGAAAAATTTGCATTTCATAAACACTAAAACCTTATTGACTGACCATTTGAAAACGGTAGACAAATTACTTCGCAGGATGATATTTGACTTCTTATAATGCTTGGTAAACGTAACGCTGACGTAACACCTTTTATTAAATATTTTTATTCGCTTTGTAAGTTTATGCTATACTTTGTGATAATTCAGGCGAGACATTCGAATAGAATATTTTGTAATTTTATTTGGAAAATCTTAGGGGGAGGAATTTGTCGTTATTATGCTGATTTCTCGACAAATCATTACTGAGAAGCATATATATGAAAATATAAGCTTACCTGCAATTTTGCTTCCTTCTGTCGTTCAAACATGAAAAAGGAAAATAAAGAATACAACATTAAAAACATTTCCTAAATTACAGTCTAAACTGAGAGACACGTCAGTTCCACTTAGGCCGAACAGAACCCCTCGTAATGTTTTTGGATTTGCATGTCATCTAACACAAAAGAGACATTCATAACCTGTGTTGGTCATTTTTATAAGCCTTTTTGATTACCAAAACACTCCAAAGAAGTGCTCTACGTTGATAATCACCCCTATCTTGTGGGACTCTTGACGTAAGGTTTAGTTGTCATACAGTATATGGTGTTTCCTAGGTTTCCTTTCATTTTTGTGATAGTCATGGGGAGGCAAATGTGAATAAAAATGAATAATCAAATATACTGAGCGCAAAAAGTTTAGTCGTTTTCTCTACGAATGGATACATTTCAGAATATGATTCATCTTTCAAAAAATGAATGACAGTAATTATAATTTTGTCCAATTTCCTCCCAGAATCCAATAATTTCGTTATGTTAGACGAAAATGGCCAACCGCAATAACATGATATTGAACAGACCGGTAGAATGGAAAAGTCACACAGTTAAATCAAGGGACGTTACTTCTAATTTGTATCACAAAAAATGTTTCTTGCGATCAACATCATCTTCGGGTATCTTGTTTCAATAAATAAGGGTTGGTTAGAGTATGGGATCTTTCTGGTGACTCTTCATCACCATCTTTTCACATAACTCACAAAAATGCAACTATTGTTTTATCAGAGATAATTTTGCAGAATATTGTTAATCAGGAAGGAAAAAATGTTTCTTCTGTTTCTTTTAAACCTCAGAAATTGAGTTATTGCGCTTTTCTGGTTAAGCGATCACTAACGTTCGATTGACGTCACGGTGGCGTTAATTTAACTTTTTTTACTTGTAGCTTCTTTTCAATAGGTTTGCATTGATAAAAAAATAAGACTTGAATACTCCTAAGCGATGTTTTTACCAATCGCAATCAGTTGGGATAATGAAAGCATTCCATTTTAACGTAACGTCATGGCGTTCGGCTGCATTCCTATTGTCGTTTAACAAGATCTGTAAAACGAAGTTGGGTCATATTATTATATGTCAATATTCATTTGCAATAAACCGTATGATAATAAAAGCGATAATCGCAGAAACTAAATGCAATTTCATAATCTCCCAGACATGCGTACCGAATTCGATTTGTCCATGTGCTATTCATTTGATTTACGTCATGTCGTAACTTGATGTAAATTTGACCTACCCGAAACATGGGCGTTACAGGTCTTGGCTTATTTCAACTCTTACACATTCTCCTTAACTGGAAAGCCAATTTTAATTTACTTGACATGAATGGACCTTAGGAGGAACTTGTATTCGAATATTTGATTGACCAATAGATAAGGTCATTGCATAACATTACTTATTTTGAATTTGAAAAAAAGAACTTTTATTCGTCTTCTCTTCCAAACATTTGGATCAATATACGTCTTGGGTGACCTCTCTAAGAACTCGTTGTGAAAATATTAATTGTTTGTCCCCATCCGTTCTTAGAATCACAGGTGTAGCAAACAAGAGTGAAAGTTATTGAAGTCGACTATGTGAGCATCCAAAGAAGTTCATTCCTTGCTAGGAATTAATATTTTAACCTCTACAAAAGGATTCATAAATTATACTCATATACTTTATCTTAAATTTTGTGATTGCCATAACAAACTTGCTAAGGTCCCTTCCCAAATTTTAGAAATTAATGTATAAGAAACACTAGTTTGTAGGTCGGGTGAGTATCCACGGTCAACATGACCACTTTGTTTCATTGTCCCCCTTGAATTATTGTAAATTACTATTCTGTGGTATTTTTGCTTTCCTTTTTAACATTTTTGCAAATCTGATTTAGCAGTGGTCAATGCAACTTCTGATTTTTACTTTTTAAGCTATCGTCAACACAGCTATGTCTACACTACGTTTTCTTAATAAATACAATTATTCCATCACTTTTATTTTCATTCTATAATTAGCAAAAAAGGCCCTAATGCAATGTGCTCTGTTTTAGGAAAGGGTCCATGCCTGACGTCAGTACAAAGGATTTTTTTTATAGATGACCAAGGAACAGAGGGGTTGATTTCAAGAATTCCAAAAGTGGAAGGTTATGTTTTTAAGATGTTTTGAGTATCGGTTTAGGCAGTTAACGCTCATAAAATCGTATCAATATCATGCATGACCAGCGTCTGAGTAGAAGACCGCCGATTGCTTTGCATTAAGAGGTCCTTAGAAATATAGATGAAGACAATCTGCAATGGTATCAACACCTTCGATGAACTTCACTTTTGGCCAATCTCAGAAAAACCGACTTCTACAGGAGTTACGAACAGATGTGTTTCTTTGTATCAATGTGTTTAAATAAAGAGTACATATGTTTTGAATTGAAATGCAGAGGCTGGCCCACAAAGCCATGTTTCACTTTCGTAAATGACATAAGTCACAATTATGTTTTGGAAAATAAGTGACAAAAAATGGCCGAGCCTTATGACTCCAAGATGAAGAGCCAGTCGTGTTACAAACTGGTCAAACAGGACACAGCAGTTCTGAATGATCTCTTGAACTGTATATTTCATGTCCCGAGAAACTGTGTTTGTGTGTGTGTGATTAAATGGAAGTATGGATAATCTTTTCTTTACATCATATCTTTAACCCTCTTAAAACAATCAGAAAAAATATATTATATTGTGGGGTTGTCGATGCTCTGAATTGTTCATGCCACAAACACATGACTAATGGTTGGAAATATCAGACATGAGCTAAATTATGACTTTTCTTAAAAAAAAATCTTCGCATATTTTGCTAATGTTACTTGCATAGGCGAAATTCTGTCAGTTGGTTGTCGAGGCTCTCCATGTTTGTGCCACATGCACATGAGTTATCGTTGGAAATGTCAAAAAGGGCTTATTTATTACTTTTTTTCTAAAAATAATCTCATACGTATTGATTCCTTTTATTACTTGTATTGGCAAATTTCGAAGGGATGTACATCAGACAGCTTATGAGAAAGGAAGTTAAGGACATTCTATGCTCTTAATACGTTACCATAGAATTTAACTACTAGTTGTTGCCTTTGATATTACTGACACAAACGATGATCTGATATTTTAATTGCATTGATAAATTTCTTCTAGAAACCATTATTTCTTCATTCGTTACCGGATATGTTTTCTCGAATGTACTATTCAATTAAAGTATAGGAATATATGTATATAGATTTATTTGTAAATTAAGTAGTATAATTATAGTAGGTTGATTGGTTATATATTTAGGATAGTTGGTCCTATATTTCTATATTGAGGTATTTTTAACAAAGATTGCAAAATGCAAAAGCTAAAAAAAGTGTTAATCAAAGAAAATTTGACCCCGTGTCCTAGCTTTTACAACCTTTGACCTAATTTGATAATCATTCAATATATCAAGAAGATAGACATTCTGACCAGGCTTCAAAACTTTTGGGCCAAAAGTATGGGATCTGAATGAAAACAAGATTATTGTAAGGTTTTGGCCCTTGACCCCATTTTTGACCCACTTAACCCTATTTTAATCAAAGTTTCAAGACATTTGGGCGAAAAATGTAGTGCCTAAAGTGCACACAATGTTTTTGTAAGATTTTATTCTTGAACCCATTTTACCCCCGTTGACCTAATTTCAAACTGGATCGAGAGTTCATGATTGTAAACATTTGATCAGGTTTCGAGGCAAAAATGTGACCTTTAGGGTGCACACAAGGTTTTTCTAGAATTTGACATCATGTTCCCATTTTGACCCCCACATGACTCAATTTTGAAAATGTTTCGCGGGCTTATAGAGACAAACTTTGTGCTCAGGTAAGCTAAATACGCAAAAATACAAAAAAAATGTGAAAGGTTGTTTTCAAATGTCTTAAATATGTTGATATCAATTAGGTTCCTTTGTCAAAGAGAGGTCAATGTCTGTTTAATAAAAACAATAAAATTATTTATTCCAATAAACCATGAAATAAGCGGTGTTCTTTATGATGTTAAATGTTTAAATTCGAGTGTCAAGTTTCAGAGTAGTATGTTTTACATAGTTCTTAAAAGGGGGTATTTTATGTCTTTCTTTTAAATAAATTGGGCAAATTAGCCTTCAAACACAATATTTAATCTGCAACCCAATAAAGATGCATAGGTATTTTAGTTCTATCTTGCAAGAATTTTAGTCAATGTCACAAAATGTACAATGACTTACGTAACAAGTTTGAGGTTATCGTTAAATGGCTCCGAACAACGATAAAGGTGTGGTGTCGATACATTGAAAACCACCTCATTTATTCCATTTTGTTAAAATTCTATAAGGTAGTTCGCATTCTTAAATTTGATTGTCTTGCACAGAGTAAATTAGATTTCATAAAAAAAAAAAGAAATTGACTATGTTACCATACCATACTATGTTGCTAACAAGATCAGTTGGTAATCATATGGGATTATTTTAAGGCCATACTCTTAGACTGCATTAGATCGGTAGTGAACTACGTTACTGTGAATTCTTATTATTAAAAAATAATTGCACTTATAACAAAAGTATGGAAACTGTTTAAGCGATCAGTGATATATGTTAGGTTTTCTAAGAACAAGAAGTGCCAATGGAATGAAATAATGGTGCGTAGAATTAATTTTCAATATTAGACCGAGCAAAGCTTGAAAATTCGTGTGAAGATATGTTTGATTGGGTATGATATCGCTTTTGGCTGTGCATTCTTTAAAATGATGAATGCAGCACTGGCTTCAAAGAAACACAGTGGCGTTTGGTGGTGAAAAAAATCTTTAAACGTTAAAGTTTAGCAGAATCATATTTACATTTATGTTAATCGTAACTTGACTGCTTGGATGCGTCAAAGGTTCTTCAATTCTTTTTATACTTCTTTTGTGTGTTTGGAACGGTAAAAACATTTATTTTCATTCTGATTTAATTACAGGGGGGGGGGGGGTATTTTCAATTCTCGCAAAGGTATGATTTATCTCTAGTGTCTCTGGTATTGGATGTCGGCGCATATTATAAACTTTGTTTTGTTATACATGAAATGACGTTCCAAACTGAATCTCTCCTTCTCAAAGTCGGCCCTATTGATATGTCTTTTTATACTTCTTTTGTGTGTTTGGAACGATTTTTTACCTATGCTTTTAGGCTGGCACCTCATTATCTGGGTACGATTACCTTCTGCACCGACAAAATTTTGTAACTTTTTTAATTAGAATCAACTGAACATAAGGTAGGCAACTGGTAGGCAACTGGGGTCTGTTTAACTAAAAATCTTAAGATCAATTTTTTGCAATTCTGCGATTATTCTTCCAAAGCAGATTCAAATAAGATATTGCATGGCAGAATCTAACAATAAACGAAAACACCAGGTACGATTTTTGACTTTGATTACTTTTTTCAATAGACGTTTGGTAAAACGAGCCCTTGGAACATAGTTTTTGAAAGTTGATTATATTACTTAAAAGTTAATTACCTGGACAAGATTCCGATCCAAACACGGCATCCAAACATTGGTCATTGTTAGGAAGACCTGAAATAGAAATAATCATTTTCCCAGGAAAACCTGATCTAAAATCCAATTCTTAAGAAATGAAATACTTCTTAATCATTTAATTCATTATTATATTATAGAAAAAAAGTATTTGACCTTTTTTGTTGTTGTTTTGTTTTTTTCCCCACCAACCGATTTGTTTTCTTTTTTTTATTATCTTTTTTTTTTCCTTTAATTTTTGCACATTAAGTACATTTTCAATTTTTAAGCACATTGATTTAAAGATAGCAAAATCTTTGAAATTAGATTAGTCTACAATTTTATTGTATCTAGGTTTAGACAAACTGAAATTACAAAGTGGCATCATTTAGACATTTTTTCCAGAGAAAACGGATAAATTGATAATAAAACTTTCTGTATGTCATGATTACTTAGACGAAATAAAAGTCAAATTTAATTATACTAATTTGTCAAATTCGTAACCAAAGTTAAATGATTTATTTAGGAGCAGCAAAACTAGACACATGTCACTGCATGTGAAAAGTATCAGTCTTATAGAGTTCAAAGACAGTAGTTCGAATCACGTGGTATCATTATTTTCCATCCTGTTTCAATATACATGCATTTTATTTTGGTTTTGTATATTAAATGAAGTTAAAGATCTTTGAAAAGACTTCTCTAAAAGGTATAAAAATATTGTAGACCTTAGACCTTTTTATGATGTGGTTTGGCATCAATATTTGAGCTCAGGAAATTGAAGGCGAATAAATTAACACCGGTATGCAAACAACTCGTCCTATTCGAGCACGAGAAAATTGTGTTCAAATAGTCATTTGATATCATTTTGGGTAGGCAGAAGAAATAACGATGTGATAGTTGAGAGCCGTTTTGAACCCAGTATTTCTGTACCAGTAGTTTAGGCTCAGACCTCTCGACCACACAGTCTAACATGGGTGCTATATGATTGCATAAAGGTGAAGTCATATCAATACCTTCAAGCTATACACTACGGCCCATGTAAATTGAAATTACAAAGATGTCTAAAATCGGGTGCCAAGGCATTTTTGTATATAAAATTCGACATTCGACACATTGATAATGAAGGCATCACATGTCAATTTTAGGTCAGATATTTCTATTACAGTTTAATGAAAATAAATCTGTCCATAATTGAAATAGACGTTCTAATGACAATACAATTTTAAGAAAGTTTCGGCAGCGTAATATTGCAAAAAGACGACAACTAGAGAGAATTGTAAAATGAGGATTATGTAATAGTTAAACGCTAATAATTAAAAATTAAACGATTTAAACAGCCGAAAGGAGGAAGCGTAGCGACCGACTGAGGCTGTTTACATCGTTTAATTTTCAATTATTAGCGTTTAACTGACTTAGTCTTTTTCACGCGCTTAATACAATTGACAGCACATCGCACGATTTACACAGAATAAGCCGGTTACATTTACTACCAGTGAACGCCTCCTCTTTCCAAATACGGTGTTGTTGGAATATGCAAGTAAAACCCGAAGTTTTTTAAGGAGCCATTACCGATGATAAAAAATGCAGTACTGTTTGTTTTTATTGACCTGACATCCGCTCTATATATCAATGAAAATATGATATGTCTCTACTATGTATAATAAATAAATTCGCAAGAATAAATGATTTACGGTATCAGATGTAATAAATAGATTGCATATCGATAAAATGTGCCAGTAATTGATAATCAACAAATTTGTATACAAGGACGAATGAACTTAACCTTACAAAACAACTCAAATTTGGTCATTGCCAGAGAAGGGCTTACTTACGATAGTTAACTAATCTATTTAGCCATGGACAAAGACATTTTATAAATGAAACGATTAAAAATTTCTCGATACATACAAAAGAAAATAAGTAAAGAAATGTTTAGTAAGCGAGCCAACTATGGGTAGGTGCACCAGCCATTGCGATTTAACTACAATGGTGTTGAAATCGAGGTTAAACCACATGCAAACAAATGAACAGGCCATGTTACGCACATCCAGGTCAAATCAGAGTGGAATATGGGGAATGCAACATGTGCACGTGTATCACGATTTTCTCCTTTACTTTTCACTTGCTCGTTGCATATTCATGAGGGGGTAGAGTTTAGTATGTAAGCATGCGTAGACTAACAAATAAACCTTGACGTTTAAATGAAATAATGATCAAAATAAACCTCAGCTGGTTAGTTTATGGAAAATAAACCATCAAAAGTTTTAGAAATCCAGCATTCTGATTGGATGATAATGTAGGACAAAGACTTATATAATGTTAAAACCCGTTAATAAATGTAGGCCAAGATGTCGGTGGTGTATCAATGAAAATTGGACTGGCTGGCGGTAGGAATGAAGGAGGCGTTAATTCTTATATTCTTCAACCTTGTGAACGTGTATAATTGGTTGTTTGGCTCGAAATCTGATGACATTGCAGGTATAGCATAAAATGCCTATTCCACTCCACGTATTAGCAGACTGTTAAATACTTATATCAGATGATCTAATGTTCACTGACCGCAAAATTGTTCGATTCTGTCCATCACGATGACCCGTCGATTTATTAATTTTTCGGGGTTTGTAATGTTTACATCGATTGAAAAGACTGCCATTGTGAGATACTCCAAAATTATGTTCGTTTCGTGTTTTAGAATTGTCACCGTGGAAAAAATTGAATGTTTCTCATCAAATTACCTTTTTATGCCCTCAAGTTTTGAAAACGTAATCCAGAACTGCGACAGACGGTTTCACTTATACTTAAACCAGCTTTGAAGACCGGTATATTTCTAAATGCCTAAATCCATTTGGACCTGTGTTTTTATACGCCCGTCGAAGACGGTACCTATTTAGGGATCACACGCGATGTCCGGGCGCCCGGCTGTCCGGTGGCGTCCACTTCTTTTTCCGGAGCATGACTCTGTCACCTTATGAAATTTGGCGGTTATAATTTTCTCTTCATAACGGAGTGCAGTGCCAAAGAATCATAACTGTATCTGGCTTATTAGATCACCTGATCATAATGTGCTCAAGAGGTACCTTTAGGAGCACCTTAAATCCGCCGTCCGTCGTTCGTCGTCCGTCGTCAACAATCTTAAAAACGTCTTCTTCTCCTGAACCACTGGGTCGATTTCAAGGAAAATTTTACTGCATGTTCCTCGTGTGACTTTTTTTCAAAAATTGTTCTCAAAATTGTGATTGGTCTATAAATATGGGCGTGGCAGGGCGTGACATTTCTTTGGAAAATTTGAACTACATCATCTCCTGAACCACTTGGCCGATTTCATTGAAAATTTACCAGAATGATTCTTGAGTGATTCTTTTCAAAAATTGTTCGCAAAATTTTGATTGACCGATAAATATGACAATTTGGCACACTTATAACATTTGTAGAGAGTCATAAATAAGAAAAATGAATACTTATAGAAACGGGATAATAAACTGATTATGTCTGACGAGAAAAATATTTTATGATAATGCGTTATAACGTGTTGAAAACGTGTCGCCTTCGACACGTTTTTTTTTTATAAACGTATGACGTTTTCGAGTGAAATATAATTTTTTCTTACATTTGATTATCTTTTTCTTTATTGTATTCCCTGACGTAACGGCAAGACTTGCAGGTCACGTCAAAATTGGCGATGTGTTAACAATTAAATAACTATATTCGCATTCACACATATAAATTTAGTATCAAATTAAAGATCTTTGAGAGTGGTTTATTCTTATTTGTTTGAAATTTATTTTATACCAAAGAAAAGTAATATAATAGTCAACAGAACCAAAATTATACACCATACATGTTACCGTCAGATGTAACAGAAAACACTAGATCATTTCATTAAAATTGTCATATCATAAAGGATAATGGCGCAAGAGGTGCTAAAAATTTGCAATGTTACGTTGGTTAAGCCAAAAAGAATATTATGTAAGTCTTACGCCTATAGGATGGTCCAAACAAAAGACGACAACCACGAAAGAAAAATGTTAGTAGCGTCAGATTGTTAAAAAAAAGTCGTTTTTTCCAATAGTAATTCCCCCCCCCCCCCAAATTGCATTAATTCCGTTTTCTTCGGGATAAATTAATGAAAATTCATATTTGGAATACATCTGAAAATGGAATTTATGCAATTATATTTTTGTAGAAATTCGGCTTGATCTTACGATTTTTATATTGAGTTTTTTCAGTCTTGACATTGTCCCACTTTGCACAAAAACGTTGGTGGTATTTTTAATGCACATTTTATTTGTACAAAACATCATCATATTCTTGATTTAACTTCATTTCAAAAAGACATCTAGAACATATTGCGAAAATATAAAAGCATTTGCAATTATCTCTTTAAATAAATTAAATATAGGTCGTAATGTAGGTCTTAAAATCGTCCCACTAAGGCGTTTTTCGACGTTTGAACGTCAGGTAAATTTATAAGTATTGTTTAAAACGTTTCCCGTTCATAGAACAAGACAAAATTTTGTGTAAAAATTTCCACCAATTCAACCTTGAAAAGTTTTAACACCGTTGCTTGATTGGGAACTTTTATGATTTTAATACAATTCACTTCCTTTTCGGGTAGGATTTTCCTTTTAATAGTTTTAATCGAACTGCTCTTGTGAATTGATTGTATACTGAGCAAAAATAAAAAGTATCCACCCAATAAAACTTCGGATTGCTTTAAAAGTACAAACAGAATTTCAATGAAATATATTGCAATTTACACCATGATCATTTGGAAATAAATTTGAAGAGTTTTATGTGATTTGAAGGTGCTACCGAATTATGGGGGCTAGCGAAGTCAGTGGGTGGTTTTCAAAAATCGCAGACTCTTAATTGAATAATCAATTGATTTTTATGACAGTTTTAAGCTTCTCATATGCAATATTAGTGCGTAAGGTATTCTGGATTGATAAGAATCTTTCATACCTTCTACTGCTTCCTGTCAATTTTACGTCAAATGAACACAAACAAGCATAAAACGTCTTCCGTAGGTTCAAACTTCAGATTGACCAAATTCTGTCTGCACTTTCTTTTTCAAGAAAACCGATCCAAAAACTCTCTATTTCATTTTTTGCTGACAGCAAAACCACATTAGCATTGCTACGTTCCGTCAACGTTTCCTCTTGCTATTTAGAGAGGCTCGTATGAATATCTACGTAATATACTCGACTTACACCCGTTAAGACTTGAATGGCAATTAGCTTGCTTTAAAGTTTGACGTTTTAAAAGGTAAAGACCTAAATTTCATTTTCGTTTAAAAATAGTGGTTAGGAAGCGTGGAAGCAATTGCGTCAACGTGAAAGAGAAAAATTTGGCGTGACGTCTTCCTAGTGGCCCTTTTGAGTTAAAGAGAGCGGATAACAATACAACTCTATCGGAAATGATCAGCACACGTCTTTATTGTTCTCCTCTTCCAACTGAAGTCCATAAAATTTACTCGACGTGTGAAGGTTTTTGATTACGCATGAGCTCAAGTTTTTCTCAGCCTCGTTAGAACACTTCGTTGTACGGAACACAACTTTTCTTTGGTTTTCTTAATCACAGAGCTTTAGAGGTTAAATTCATTTGAGAAGAAACTCAAGATAAAAAGTAGCGTACGTCGACGTAGAAAACAACGGTTTCGACGTTTGTTGAAAACACCAAAAATGACACGTTGTTTGAATGAAAAATGATGTGTGCATGAGAAAAACGAAGCAATGCAAACACACTGGTACTTTATTTGATAATTTAATCATACAGATGTAAAAGATGTTGACAAAAAAAAAAAGTGGATACTTTCTTTTTTTGCTGAGTATATATTGAAGGTGATATAAAACATATTTCTGTAACTGTAAACATGTAATCATTTAAACTTTGACTAGAATGCATATAAATGCATATTTTACAAATGAGTTACTGAATATAAACTATTTTAGTTGCTTTTTGTCTTAGTTTGCTTGAAAATTATCCATTTTACGTTATATATAAACGAACGTCATTTGTTACAGAAGTGACCACCAACCTTTGCCGCTACGTCCCTACATTCTATTTCGAATCCTTAATGATGTTTTTAACATTTTGAATCGTCCTAAGCTCAGCGAATAGTGCGTTTTTACACCTAGGAAATTTTGTTTTCAACATTTTCTAATCGTCTTTTTTGATAATGCCCTTTAAGTATCCGAAAATGTAAAGATGCCGTTATGAAACAATCTAATCCTTTAAGGTAAAGATTATTTTAAAACAAGGCATCAGAAAAGTGTTGTCAAATTTGCCACTGTATCTTAGGACAATAGCTCACGATGAATTGTGCCGCATTGGATAACTCAAACCTGCGAGGTGAATGTTTACAAGCTGGTCCGAGTGATTAAAGCTTTAATTGCACGCAATCGGATTTTAGGCCTTTGCGAGACCAAAAAGAATGCACGTCCCAGGACAGGTTGTGTCATATGGGATAGATACACTTTACATATTTTTGTTAATCAAAATTTTTTAGATCTCCTGAGCATAGAAGTGCTCGAAGTAAGCTCTCATGAATGCTCAAATTCCGTAGCTGTCGTCGTCGTCTTGTATACATATGCAATACCCGATTATTCCCTGACAAGTTCGTTCAAATTATGGATCAAAAGAAGTCTTATACCATTGGGACAAGCTTGTCTCCGAAATTAATAGCATATTTACATGGTTTGAAACTTTTGGTTACGCACTCGAAACTAAAGGTCATATGTTCAATAACCATTGATGCCTGAAAACTGTCATCAATGTTTTTGTTTTATTTTTTTACAGAGGAGCTTGAAAACTAGTATATCTCACGCGCTTCATGGATTTTTCAGTGGTAAATTCAAATAGGCAATGTGCAGCGTGTCGTTTAGAGATAAAGAACATCATTCATATATCAATAGAAAACAGACTACATGTCTATTGATTTTGTCCAGGCTTTTTCAAATTACTAACGGATACATAATCGGACAGGCTCTGTTAGGGATACAGGATGATATGTGGCAACACAAATAAAGCTTTTGTGCATGCTCACATGGCGGCAGATTCCATTAGCCATAAATATTCATAGAGCTGTACCCGCCTGAACTCGTTTGCTTACGACGTTGTAATATAATTAATGGCAATTTAGATTTTAAAATCAGCAGCTGGTACCTTATCTTCTATATAAATGTATATTTGCTAATTTGAATTATAATAAGACCTACGCCGCGGGAGTGAAATAACCCCGTTGAATATTTTTGATATTACATGGGTGTTATTACACTAATGGTATAACTTTGCAAATGAGCTCAGAGCGAATTAAGTATTGCAATCGCATTGGTGTGACAAAAGCCAAGTACTCATAATAAGGTGCACTAGACGCACGCAATATGGTTGCGATACAGAAAAATCCTTTATACAATTTAAAAGCAATGGCTTAACTGTCTTACATATGTGTGTGAATTTGATGGCCGAAGTATTCACAAGGAATAGTCAATATCTTCTATTATTATCAGGAAAAGGGGGCTGAATTGATCTTCAAATAGCAGTTTAATAACCCCACACTTAAAGAAATTGCATTGTTAAGATTTAATTTATATGCAAGGAGTTCAACCGCGTCAGTATAAAAAAAAAATGTTTTTAATTGAGACGACGCTGTGTGATTCGGAAAACGAAGTAAACATTTTCTTTCAAAAAATGGTTATTCAATCTAGTTCTACTTTCAAAGAAGTTATATTTATTTTGACATTCCCGATTGGCAAAGTAAGAATATTGGGGAAGTGTATAAAGAAATCCATTTCTAATATTTTTTTTTCTTATTTTACATTGAATTATGTCTTGATCTTAGGTGAGCGAGTCAGGACCTATTGCCTCTTTTTTTAGTTTTTGACATTCAATTTCCCTTTTTTGTTTTTATTTTGTTTTGTTTTTATTTGTTTGTTTTGTTATTTTGTGGTTGTTATTTTTTTATTATTATTATTTTGTTTTTGTTTGGGGGTTTGTTTTGGTTTGTTTTGTGCATTTTCCTACATATATGAGGGTTGATCTAGGAATTGGTGATTTTTTGTAATAACTTTTATACCAAATGTCTAATAAAACTGAACATTACAAGTAATGTGGACTAGTCATTTATTTTTTATTCTGATTTAATTACAGGTGGGGGGGGGGGGGTATTTTCAATTCTCGCAAAGGTATGATTTATCTCTAGTGTCCTCTGGTATTGGATGTCGGGCCGCATATTATAAACTTTGTTTTCTTATACATGAAATGATGTTCCCAAACTGAATCACTTCGGCCCCATTTCTCTGTCTGTCTGTCTGTCTTGTCTGTCTGTCTGTCTTCTGTCTGTCAGTCTGTCTGTCTGTCTCTCTCTCTCGCTCTCTCTCTCTCTCTCTCTCTCTCTCTCTCTCTCTCCCTCTCTCTCTCATTCTCTCCTCTCTCTCTCCCTCTCTCTCTCTCTCTCTCTCTCTCTCTCTCTCTCTCTCTCTCTCTCTCTCTCTCTCTCTCTCTCTCTCTCT
>OX411555.1:59912959-60287362 GCA_948146395.1 Fragum whitleyi | reverse complement strand
CTCTCTCTCTCTCTGGTATTGGATGTCGGCGCATATTATAAACTTTCTTTTCTTATACATGAAATGACGTTCCAAACTGAAACACTTTTTCCCTAATTCGGCCCTATTGATATGTCTCCCTCTCTCTCTCTCGCTCTCTCTCTCTCTCTCTCTCTCCCTCTCTCTCTTTCTCTCTCTCTCTCTCTCTCTCTCTCTCTCTCTCTCTCTCTCTCTCTGACTCTCTCTCTCTCTCCCTGGTATTGGATATCGGCGCATATTATGAACTTTGTTTTCTTAAACATGAAATGATGTTCCCAAACTGAATCACTTCTTCTCAAAGTTGGCCCTATTGCTCTCTCTGTCTCTCTCTGTCTCTGTCTCTCTCTCTCTCTCTCTCTCTTTCTCTCCCTCTCTTTCTTTCTCTCTCTTTCTCTTTCTCTCTCTCTCTCTCTCACTCTCTCTCTCTTTCTCTCTGGTATTGGATGTCGGCGCATGTTATAAACTTTGTTTTATTAAACATGAAACGACATTCCAAACTGAATCACTTCTTCTCTAAGTCGGCCCTATTGATATCACTCTCTCTTTCTCTTTCTCTGTCTGTCTCTCTGTCTGTCTGTCTGTCTCTCTCTCTGTCTCTCTCTCTCTCTCTCTCTCTCTCTCTCTCTCTCTCTCTCTCTTTTATTTTCTCTGTGTTCCTACCTTGTTCAACAATGATTCCATAAAGTCCAAAAAGTGAACATTGAAGCTGCGATGTTATGTCCAAGTCTTGAACAAAGGTTGTTCCATAAACGCAACTGGCTTTAAAATCGATTCCATTTCCTTCATGGACACCAATCTATAAATTGAATAAAGCGGTAAAATGGATAAATTTATCATAATAAACTAATCTGAATTTGCCTAGGAATATATATGCAATTTTAAAGTAGCAGTTGTTTGCTTATTTGTTTTTCTTTTCATCGTGATTTAAATGTCGTACATCTTAATACCCATTCTCTGTAACGACTTCAACAATTTTGGCATACATGGTCTCCGATTTTGATGAAATTTTCCATACAGGAAGGGACTAATAATAAAAGAAAAAATTGACAAAAAAGTGTTTTCAGATCATCTGGTTACCATGGCAACAACCTTCAAAGCACGGAATTTTGCAAATTTCAGCTTTTTTGAAGCCATAAAATTTGGTCTTCATATGAAGATGATGGTTGTTTTTGTATGTATTTGATACAATAGGAACTAAAATTTTGATCAAGATCTTTTTTTGTGTCAGGTAGTGTCAAAAAGGTTGGTTACCATTACAACAAATGTGGCTTATATTGATAGATTGATCTCAAAATGTTGTATTTATAATTGACTGTTTTTTCTTTGCTTATTACTGACATTTATGCATAGATGGAATTAATTATGTACAAGAAGCAACTTCAATACAAATTATTTTGTTGTTGTGTGCATTGGTTGCCTTGACAACGGTAACGATGACTCATAATATGGATGCTTTTTTTTACTTCTGAGCTATTTTTTAATTTTTTGTAGCATGATAGACCGATGATTATTGGGACATATCTAACAAAAAGTGCTCTTTCAAACACTGCAAAAAAATCATTGGGCTTTTTTGTTACCATGGCAACCATGGCAACCATTTTATTATTTTCTTAAATTAGTTATTTTAAGTCCCTGAAAGTTTACATCTGATAAGAAAAGAGATCCAATAAGACTCTGTCAAAATACAGTGTTGTTTTTTCGTGTTAAACGGAAAACAATGTTTGTTTTTTGTCTTAACATTTCAAAAGATGCAAAAATCAATAATTTAGTAGGGTTTGTTTGTTGTTGCTATGGAAGCCTAAGTAAAGAATGCATCTCAAAAAATATTATTAATTCATTTGAGAGAACCATGATGGGGAATTTATATATTGTGTGTTTTTATTTAAGTTTCTGCTGCATTACTGTTATATTAGAAGAATTTAAAAACATGCAAAAAGGGACTTTTTCAATCTTTAACATCTGTTTCCATGGCAACCAGAAGTGATTTTAAGAATGTTTCTATCTTATTTTTACTTTTTGGTCAGCCCTAGCCTCATGTTTAAATTTTATCAAAATTTGAGACATAGCGTGCCACACCCCCTATTTAAAAGTGTAAGTGCTTATAGACAATTACTATTTTAAAAAAAGGGTTATGCGGCTAGGTTGATTTAAAGGCTTGATAGAAATGTTTTTGATGATGTCATGTTAATGTTTGATATTTTTTGTTTTTAAGTTAGATAAGTGTAACACTAAATTCGAATGCCAAAGGAAGAATGCCATTTTATGTTCCTTGTAGTTTCCCTGAAGGTAAAATTTGTCTTTTATCTTAAGATTTTTACAGATCATATACTATATTTACTGCGGCAAATGGAGCAAAGAGCGGAGTAAAGATTTCATCGTAGAGGAAAAGTACAACAGAGTCTGTGTCCGAACTGACCAGTATGGTTTGGAACGTAAGAATCTGGAAATAAAAGATATGCAGACATGTTTATACTTTTAGAACAGAATTTTGGCGAATACTTTTAGCAAATATCGTTTGATAGAAATTTATATCGCTTCAAAACGTAATGGTTCAAGGGAAGTGACATACTCTATCTAGATGGAAAATTATTCCAGAGAAACACATATCGTTTTCGATTTAAAAAAAAATCCGAGTTTTTTCAATAAACATTAAAATTAGCGATATTAAATATCCCGCATTAGTAAATTATGCATGCAAGTTCTTTAAAAAGCTTTCAATGTATTCACGAACTAATCAGACGCTAACAAAATTTAATAAAGCCAATGATATCGTAGATTTTTCTTATCGATTTTAATTTCTAAGGTAGTTGTTGCACTTTCTGTTGGTATCAAGTTCAAGGAAATCAGTCAAGGTCATTTTTCAAGGTCAAATTTGTGAAAAAATAATAAATCTTTAACATTGGCCATAATTGTTGAATGGTAAGATAAAGGGCCATCATATTTCATAAGCTGATTGCTTTGGACAAGGCCTTACTGTTGATAAAGCTCAATGACGTCAGTCAAGGTCTTTTTTCAAGATCAAATTTGAGAAACAAATAAGACTTTAACATAGGCTATAACTTTTGCATGAAAATTGATAGGGCCTTCATTTAACACATGGTGATTGATTGGAACAATGCCTTTCTGTTGGTACCAAGTTAAAAGTCATCAGTTAAGGTCAAGGGCATTGGTCAGGTCTGTTTTTCATAAAAATGAAACTTAAATGGGTTATTCCCTTTGAATGGTAAGTAATTGGCCATCTTATTTCACATGATGATTGCCTGGGACAAGCACTTTCGGTTGGTACCAAATTCAAGGTCATCAGTTAGGGTCAATGTCATTTTTCAATTTCAGATTTTTGTAGTAAAAACTAATATTAGCTGTAACTTTGGATTAGTTAGCCATAGAGCGTTGAAATTTTACATGTGTATTGCTTGTGGCAGAACCGTCACATGAATATCACTTTCAAGATGATTAGTCAATGTCATTTGGTGAAGTCATTCACTTATGACATAAAATCTTCATAATAACTTTTGATCGGTAAAGACATTAATTTTTGACAAGTGGTATAAAGCCGCTTTTTTTTATCTCAGCTATTTTGGAGAGAACCAATGGTATTACTATAGCCTTGGTGGTGTCGTCGCTTTCGTTGTCGTCGTTGTTGTCGTCGTCAAGGGAAAGCTTTCACATTTTGTGATTTTTCTGGTTCTACAGAAGGCATTCGCTTGAAACTTGTTCACTATCAAAAGAGCAACATTAACAATAAAGGGAGATAAATAAGTATTATGTGCAAATTATGCCCTTATTCGCCCTAGGTTTTTTTTCACCATCCAGCACTTTACAACCGAGCGTACGCACCCGTAGGCGGTGCGCTTGTTTCGACACATAATGCCTTTTTCAAAATCTATTCATTTACTGCATTTGTCAGTTGTCTGAAAACTTACTGGGCCTAATTGATTGAAGAGTCCATACCGATTCCATGTTATAACCACCAGTAATTTGGCCTCAAATGTTGATAATTCATCCGCGTACAATAATCTGACATAATCTGTCGCCATCTTTAAAAAAAAGAAAAAGAAATAGAAAATTCATTTTGTTTGTTTAATTTGGGGATCGATAAATAAGATTCGTTATCGGTCGGGATTCTGATAGCCTACTGTCACCATTCATTGTGACATAAACTAAACGCAACGCTAAGACGGCTGAAAGCCACATGTCTATATTTATAATATATATGAACTACGTCGCGGGAGTGAAATAACCCACTTGAATTTTTTTGCTATAAAACGGGTGTTATTACATTTGTAGAACAAGTATGCAAATGAGATAAGAACGTATAGAAATGCTATATTGTCGTTATTAAATGAAGTCATAATGCATTTGCCGAATTCATTTCGCCAACAGCGTTATATGTTTCGCGAAATTGCCAAAATCAATAAATTTCGGGAATTCCCTAGATTTATTGCCAAAATTAAGGTCAAATTGTAAATAAAATATCAAATCTGTGCTTAGCATTCCATACCAAACTCGTCATCTAAAACAGTTAAAAACTTTGCTTTATCTGTTTAAGATGGCTCGTTTATTTAATTCGGTATTCAATGCCCACTCATTCAATATCCTGATTATTTTTCAATTTTCATTTAGGCAGTGAAAAGAAGTTTGTTTTTTTCCGGAAAGTTGAGTTGAGACGTACAATCGTCACAAAAGAAAGTAAATTAAGACATCCAATTCTTGACTGGTGTTCGACCATAGTGATTTCCTCTAAGCATGAATGCACTGGATAGGTTAATTTGCGATAGGTGAGGGGGCTGGGGGGGGGGGGGGGGGTAGGGGGCGGATACATGTCGTTTCGCTAGAAAAAAAAAACGGGTTTACGCTATTATATCATTTTATTGGATAAGATATGCATTTTCGTTTTTATTATGTATAAACGTTTAAATCCCGTGCGTGAACGATAGAAAAAATGGATAATTCAGATAAATAACATGCTGTAAACTCTTTGCATTTTATTTCAACGTCATTGACTTTGATCGGTACACTTTGAAAAATTAAATTTAAATGATATTTATCTTCTGGCATTTGGACAAAGAAACAATAACCCTATGGTCAGTGGTTCAAGTCCTGAACGCGGCAGAAATTTCAAGGAAACATGCTTTCCCACGCCCCACTTGAGATGGACAAAAATAATTATACCAACTTCTAATCTTCATGTTTCTTTTTTTAACATATTTGCGAAAAGGGAATTGAATGATGGATTAGCGTTCTAAAAAGATAACTTTATCTCTAACATTTCTGAAGATAATTCATCAATAAGAAACGATGATTTGGGAACAAAAGACAAAAGAATGCACCAACCCGCATTTGAATAAGTCCCAAAAGAGAAAATTGAACTTATTTACCGACAACTTATTCTATTGTTAAACAAATGATGACAGAGTAGGCAATAGCTAAGAGAATGTGGAATTCGGCGTAATTTATTATAAATTTGCAGAAATGCACACATTTACTCCCATCTAGCAATAGTATTTTGAAAATAAGGGTGACGAAAATCTGGTGCGAGTTAAAGTGCTTCATCCAAATAATTTTTAAGTTGTTTTTTATTTCATTGTTGACATAGTGAACATGTTTGTAGAATTCAATAGAAACATGAATAATATACAACATACAGAAACGTTTCAGTGTTATATAAATGCATTTAAGTTGTGTCCAATAACTTCTGATTGGCTGAGAACTTGGTTTTATTTCTCAATGTAAATAATTTTAGTACGCATCTATTTTGAAAGCTTCCACGCAAAGTAGTCCTATAAGAAATTTAAGTCATTGTCGAGATATCATTATCTTTTGGCTTCATTATATTAAATTATAAGATTTGAAACTAAAAAGCTTATCAGACTCATATGTGAATCCGTCTCCCGTATGCATACAGAATGGTTTCATACCTCAATGAAATCAACGAAAATTTCTTCATCTCTTAGATGAAGATACCCACAGGTAACATCGCGTGATTACACTTGGTATACGAGGGTTGTCCGGGAAGTTCGTAGAGAGTAAAAAAATACATAAACTGTTTCAGATTTAACAATAACTCTTATATTTATCGCTCCTGTATTATCATTGACTTCATGCATGAAGTAAAATGTTCATAAATTCTATTGACATTCATATAATAGTTCTCTTAGCAATCCCAACCAGTGGTACCCGAAGCATGTCGGAAAAGCAAAACTTTACCGATAACAATCGACTTCTAAATCATTTCTATTTGACGGCAAGATCTCGTAGAAATAAAAACAATAATATGTATCTATTGTGCTAAATTTATGAATTCAACTTGTTATTGGCCTGGTTTAGCAGGCTATAGGAGACAACCCTGTATCCTGGAAATTGCCTAGGGAAAAGATAATCGAGTCAAAAAAACGAACAACGTGTACTACGTAGCATTTTTGTGCTCATGCGCGACAAAAAATAGGTCAAGTATAAGTCATCAACTTTTGTGCGACACAAAGTGCTTTGTGTGTTCAATACAATGCTTGCCTATCACTACGCTGTGATTAAATCAAAGTACTGATAGTACTGAAGGCGAGGGAACTGAATAGACGAAATAACGCACGAGGTCAATTTTCTGGAATATAACCTTGATAATTCGCCTTGTCCTTATCATGAAAATCAGATGGTTTCTTATTTATCACTGCCAAAATCACTGCTGTGTTAGAGATACATAGCTTTTATATTTGTAATTGACGGATGACCATGCTAATAGGGAAAAGAAGAAAATGCTTCTTACTAACACTCTCCTTTCTCCCTAATATTTCTACCCTTTCTACTACAAATTTACTAATTTGCCCACTTATTGTATGTAATCTGCAACCCTTTACAATTTGCACCTTTGTTGTCTTGTAATGGATTAATCTTAATTAGAAAAAAATAAAAGCCTTTTCCCATCCTTAAACCCTTAAACAGACGACAAAATTTTAGACTGGGCCAACTTGGAACAGGCTGCAGACAATAAATCAAC
The DNA here is from genome assembly GCA_948146395.1 of Fragum whitleyi. Lineage (NCBI taxonomy): Eukaryota > Metazoa > Mollusca > Bivalvia > Cardiida > Cardiidae > Fragum > Fragum whitleyi. The sequence goes on along the minus strand of OX411555.1, from coordinate 60,280,353 downwards.
ATGAGTGTATTTTGATATACTGTATATCTAGGGTAGAAATTCAAAAATAATTGGATATGAGTAAAAGGCGGACCATATTGTGGGAAAGGGAGAAATTGACCTTTCAATTTTTTGTGTTCCCACAGTAAAATACAACTTCTTTATGAAATTCAATTCAATGTGAAAGAAAGAGCCGACGAGCTTAAGCCCCTAGAAAAACAGCATAACTACGAATGGAATGATCAAATGGATAAATTGACTAACAAGCAGCAAACCAATCAACTCAACTAAAATTAAAAAAACGCGAGTTGCGCCTGTCGGCAAAGCGATATCGAGCGTAGTAATCTATACCTTTGGAATTAGTTTTTTTTGGCGGACTCATCGCTATATAGGCCTAGTGAGCATACCATTCGATATTTTTCCTTCGGAAGTTCGGAAAGTGGCTTACGATCCCTATAGGTAAATGGTACCCTTGGTTTTCCTCGCCAAAAAAGGCCTTGCTAAAATGATTCCCAAATTGGGAGTGGATGCCTTCAAATGACACCTTGCCTCTTTATAAACCAGGCCTTCAGAGCTTTTGCCGCTTTGATATTTTTCATGCGACCACTGTATCATAACTAAATAGAATGAATGAAGAACATTACAGTTACCCGTGCGCGAGATTGAACGAATAATGGGGCCGTCAGACGTTTCGGTGGAGAAGCGTCTTTTCTAATTTTTTTTCTGAATCCGAGAAACACGAAGAAATAGGTAGCTGAATATTTTATGACAACTTAAAAAAACATTGTCAAACCTTTCTCAACACATGTCTATTTTCAATTGATAATTTTCAGTAATTATTGATAAATATTTTAAGCAAAAGCGCTCTTGAGCCAAGCATGCATTGCATTTTAGCTGGGAACGTCATTATTGACGAAACACCGTGTGATTTCAGGTTGTTTTCTTTCATGCACAGTTATCTTTCGGTAACAAGTCTTGAAGAAAAGAAATGGAACCGAATTTGGAACTACCTTTTTGAAAAAGCTATTAACATATGAAAGTATTTTTTCTCACACACTTACACTAGTACATGTAAAAACGTCCACCAAAAATGACTTCTAAATGCAAGGTGAAGGAGAGTTTAGCTAAATACAAGGACCTTTTTTCTCTAATTACTTTGAAAAGCCGTTTACAATATAAATGGCTACTCTGTTTTTATTTCATTGACAATATTCGAAACAATATTCAAGAAATTTTGAATTCTGATCTACGGTGCTAAAGTTAAAGAAATTGTTTAAATCTACTGGGCTTAGGTTGTTTTTGGAAGATCGAAAACTGCCCTGCGTTCATGATCACAAAACGGTGCAAATAGTTTTACAATTATGCTTCGCTTTGCTAGCAAGCGCACATGCAAAGCGGGGGTATGATTGGAATACAGTTTGAACCGTTTGGTGATCCTGAAGACAGGGCTGGCTATTTTATTTAGAAAAAAATGCTATCTAATTTAATACGATTTCTGCTCATAAATGATTTTGGTGTTTGAAATGAAATTTAAACATATTTTGCTTGCGTAATGACTTAACTTTTAACCCTTATATTAGATACAACATCCCTTAGAAAGTCTTAGAAAATTAAATCTAAACAGACTTTTGCTTTCTCAAGTCCCTCATTGTACATGAACAACGTACCGTAAGATCTGTCTCTTTCTCAGATTCCCTGATGAATAAACCGTCACCATTGTCAATAAGATCAGCATGGAACGGGGCTATAACAGCGGGATAGTTAGTAATTTCGAACAACGGGAGAAAAGGGATAAACAGAAAATCTGGGTCAAATACAATGAACCCGTTGGCTGAAATCTGAAATTTCATAATTATAATAAGATATAATCCGTTAGCATAGCAATAACTCTGATACCAAACGTAAAATCATATCAGTTTAGTTTAAACATATTTTATTGCCTCTATGTTACATAATATGCAATATGTTTTATACACAAAAACCGATAAAGGTAAAAGGGTCTGACCGCAAGTTCTGTCAACTAAACTTCGGCAATTTCCACCTGGATAACATACACATTTTGATGCATTGAAATAATGCAAAATTGGTTTAATTATCAATATAAGAATCAAAAAGAAGGGTTTTCAAAGGCATATCTGTTCCTGTGATGAAAGGGATCTTCTCATTCAGGTCAATTTGTACATGTTATTTTGAAAAATTAGAAATGATAATGATAACAATAATATTCATGGTGTCTATATAATGGTATTAATCGTATGTGGAATTGGCCTGTCGGCACTGGTGATTGTATAACATGGTATATAATCCTATTAGGGCTAAGGAAAATAATACTAGGACTTCTTTATTCTTTATCTTATAACTAAACAAATATCCGTGTGATAACATCCGATACGATATTTTTGTATTATATTATATGGCCTTTTGAAAAGAATGATATAATGCCGTTATTCTTATGAACTTGCATTTATGTTAGAAACGCCAACGAAAACAAGGCAAACAGATGTTATGAAATAAATATAATACGCACTTACTGTATTGTATGAAAAATTATCTAACTCGGCTGTGGGAACTGATAACTGTCTCGGCAGAGCCTCGGCAATTATCAATTCCCCAAAACTCGTTAGATATTTTTTTCACACAAACACTAAGTACGTACCATATTAACGCACGACATGATTTAGATTTCTCAGACGCGTTCAGGATAACGCAGCGGTAACATTAGTTTTGAAAACTATTCTCTACACTGACATTTTTGCATATACTATCTCATTTTCAAGGGTTAACCGCTTGCGAGCGGACATGCAAATATTAAAAGGTTATTTAACATTATCGAGTAAAATACTAAATTCTATTGGATGGGTACCCTGAAGAACCAGTCTATATTTGACGAAGCGATAGCCGAGTAAAAAATAGACTGGTTCTGCAGGGTACGAATCCAATGAATTCAGTATTGTACTCGATAATGTTGATGACACCTCTAATCCCATACACTGAAATTTCCACGAATAACGATTTACAGCATTTGAAAGAGAGAAAAGGAATAGATCCAAAATGGTCCGGAAAAGGCGTCAAATGCAAGTCACTTTGAAAATGGTGAAATTGAAACTAACATTTTTTTCTAAAATCAAGAAACAACAACAATTTTGTGTCCCTCTATGTCACTTGCATTCTTCTTATTCTTGCTAAACAATGTAACAAATGAAGAAATCTTTTCAATATCAAACTTATTTCAATCCTCCGAACAGAGGGTTTGATACATTCAAAAGGCTGCAAAAGGTGGTGGTTTCTATATTCCGGACTGCAGCCTCGCTTTCATCGTACAATATAGCTTGCCTCGCTTTCATCGTACAATATAGGTTGCCTCGTTTTTGGAAAAAAATACACAGTAGCCTCGTTCTGGTTGTACGATATAGATCTAGATATTTCACTCTCACGTAATGCAAAATAAGCGATGTCATTGGTCTAAATTATTTAGTTGTGAAATAAAGACACTTATGGATCTTTGAATAATGAAATGCTGGAAAGAACAATACATTGGTTGTCATAAAAGTTACCGCTAAAGCATCAAAAATACTTAATCTTTTCTGAATCACTAGGGACTTGTTTCATGCTTACGAGATGTCTATCGACGCTTACTAATGACTACGAATAAGTAATTTATATTGATGACAAATGATATTATGTGTGTATGAAATTGGAAAAGCTTATTCCATGCTGCAGGTATTACCATATTACAGTACCCAATATTAATTACGCACCTGACAATATATTGTACGTACATGTTAAATGATTTTTATTTTCAATATGAAACCAATTCTTGAATAATTCAGAATTGCTTTTATATTCCTAGAGACAGGGGGATATTTCCAAAACTATCCTTTCTTTGGCTTGAAATTCCGAAGTTATTGAATAGCTGGTTGTCGACATAAACGAAAACAAGCATACATATAAACGATAAGTTAGTGTGGGAGATTTTCGTCGTAAATACAGCTTCAATTCAATGTTGTCCCGATTGAATTCCTCCTAAGTTATTGTATGCACTTCATTGGCATTTATAAAAAATGGCAATAAAAAGTAATATTAATAACAGACTACCAATAAGTAATTTCATGTTCTTCTTAAATACTTTTCAGTGGATCATCGAGAATAAACGGTAGATTATCATCTGATAAACTCACCGCCAAACCAGTGGAATTCCCAAAGAATTATATCATGCTTTCGTTCATTTCACTCAATATGACAATATCTAAGCGAAGTAAAAACAAGAGGGCCGTTGGCCCTAGGTCGCTCACCTGAGAAAAAAGCTTCATTACCTAGGTATGTCCATGCAACCACGGTAAAAGAGATTTTCATTTATTCAATCAGATAACAGTTGAAATAATTCCCCCCCCCCTCTGCTCCTCCCCCGGTCATTATTTGTTTAAGTTTTTTTCATAAAAGGTCTTGGATCAGCTAATCTATGCCAGATATACAGGCTGAGTCTGAGACTTTTAAAGTTTTCTTTAATGAGTTGATCAATCCATGTCAAATATAAAGGCTGTAGGGATTCAAATTCGCAACAAAGCACTCCCCCTCCCCCAAGATGCTCTACACCTGGTGAATCTACAGTCATGATTTAAGCTAATTCAATTAATGTCCATATGCTGATCATCCATACCAATTTTCAAGTCTGTAGGACTCCTGGTTCATTAGAAGAAGTTTAAAGATTTCAAAAATGATCCAAAGTACTACCCCCTCCCCAAGACACTCAGCGGCTGGTGATCCTACAGTCATGATTTTAGCTATTTTTATTAATGTCAATTAATTGATCACCCATGACAATTTTCAAGTCTGTAGGGTTCCTGATCCAGGAGAAGAATAAGGTTAAAGATTTCAAAATTGATCCAAAGAACTACCCTCTCCACCCTAATGCTCCGCACCTTGTGGCCCTACATTCATAATTTTAGCTATTTTATTCTAGATCAATATCTGTAGGGTTCTTTGTTTATTAGAAGATGAAGGTTAAAGATTACAAAATTTTCACAAAAGTACTACCCCCTCCCCCCTGGTGCTCCGCAACTGGTGGAATTACAGTCATGATTTTAGCTAATTTTATTAAGTTCTATGAGCTGATCCTTCCTGCCAATTTTCAAGTCTGTAGGGCTTGTGGTTCAGAAGAAGGTTAAATTTTACAAAATTTTCACAAAAGTACTACCCTCTCCACCCCTGGTGCTCCGCACCTGGTGAATCTACAGTCATAATTTAAGCTATTTTTATAAAGGTCCATATGCTGATCATCCATACCAATATTCAAATCTGTAGGACTCCTGGTTCAGAAAAAGGTTATTAAAGATTACAAAATTTTCATCAAAGTACTACCCCCTTCCCCTGGTGCTCCGCACCTGGTGGCCCTACAGATAAGATTTTAGCTATTTTCATTAAGTTCTATAGGCTGATCATCCATGCAAAATTTCAGGGCTGTAGGGCTTCATGTTAAGAAGATGAAGGATAAAGATTACAAAATTTACTCAAAGTACTACCCCCTCCCCCCTGGTGCTCCGCACCTTGTGGCCCAACAGATATGATTTTGGCTACTTTAATTAAGGTCTATGAGCTGATCATCCATGCCAAATTTCAAGGCTGTAGGGCTGCTTTTTCAGATGAAGAAGAATTTTAAAGATTTCTTAAATTTTCAACTTTGGTTGCCATAGCAACCAGAGTTTTTCACCGATTTCATTTTTTAGCATTTCTTAAAGGGGATCACCTAAGGAACATTTCTGCCAAGTTTGATTAAAATTGGCCAAGTAGTTTAGGAGGAGATGTAGTTTAAAGAAATTGTTGACGGACGACGGACGGACGCACAATAGCTCCCTTTAGCACGTTGTGCTCAGGTGAGCTAAATAAAAAAGAGTCGTCATGACGTCTCATAGCAAACAAGGGCAAAATGGAGCGCTTGCGAAAATATATCCCAAACTCATCACATTTCACATATATTTTTTTCTTGCATCAAAGCAATAGAGAAATCGCTGCTTGTGAAAATATAGCTTTTGTTGTTTACAAAAAGAAATGTTTATCGAACTTACTCGAACAACAAATGATACACAACTTACAAATAACGTGTCGTATTCTGTTCCATAGAATCGGAAAGGCTTGGTCAAATTAAAATCCAATAAACCTTCGTCGTCGAGGAAAAACCCAAAATCTCCTTTACAAAAACCGAACGGAAATAGTAGACCACTTGAACAGCTGTTTATAAAGGTAGACAGGAAGACAAACGTGAACAACATCTCTCAAACGTCCAGGCTAGCCTTCAATGTAAAATATACTGATGGACAAAAGTCTTGTCCGGTATCGCTAATATGCAAATAATGAAAAATCCTTTTTATGATTAATAGAACATGAACAAATGTAGCGTTGATGTGAAGGAGGTGGTTAAACCACCCAATCTATGGTGGTTTTGTAAAACTGTGATCTACTTTCTAAGCATAAAACGGCGTAAAAACAAGCGCGTTGGATTCATTAATTACGAATCGGTCTTACCCAAGCGAGGTCGAAATTCAAAGAAAAAAATCATTCATACTTCTACACATTATCAATCTCAATAACATTGAACATCGAATTTTCTTTAAAAAATGAAAGGGGACAACAACTGTTTCTTCAGCTGTTTTTCTAACGTCGTTAAAACGTGGCCTGATGAACACATACGTTCAGAAAAAATGTTATTCCTCATAAACATTACCTAATGAATAGTCTACATTGATGAAAAATGCATAGATTTGTTTTAAAATATGAAAGAGGTCAACATACCGATTTAACTGTCCGGACTAAAAACGCGACATGATGAATCTTAAAATTCAGAATAAAGATGTAAAATTTGATAAATAACTTCTAATAAGTTAAACGCGTGTATCGTTAATTAAATCAAAGCACTGAAAGTACTGATGGTGAACGAATCTGTTTGCATTCTAAAGTTATATGTTGAATTCGTTGAGAAAAGAGAAATTATAAATGTAAAAAATAATCAAGGGAAAGTGTCTCGTCAAAATTCTAAATTTAAAGAAAGAAAAAGAGAGGAAAAGAAAGGTAGAGAGATTGACAGACAGAGACAGACCGATAGACAGAAAGCGATAAGCCTAGAGAAAAGAAAACAGGCAACTATAGTGTCTAGACTAATGATTCTTTTCTTAACTCAAAAAATAGCAGTCAGAAAGTTAATTCAATTTCCACATGCGGAACCCATATTTTAGCAGTTTAAACAGCAGTCTTTCTGCATTTTGACTTTTAAACGTTATCCGCTATGGCTCTGGTACGACCTGAATGGGCCCCCCCCCCATCCTCCGAATTAAAAGACCGCTGTTTCGTAATTGTAATTACATGGTTTTGGTCTCTTTCGGTAATACTCAGTCTTAAAAAAAATTAAAAGAATTAAAAAAAAAAAACAACAACAAAACACAACCCCAATTCGATAAAATCTATGTAGGAACGTATTTTGTACAGCTAATGAATTGTCCAAATATAGTCGTTGTTTAAATTCTATTGCTCCTACCAAACGGCGGATAATCGTAAACCTAAGAGGGTAGAAGATGGCAGCTACGTACAGTTGTATGCTAATTATAGTTCTGGTGCGAGAAATACCAATTTCCATGTTAAGGTAAAGGTGCTCCAGTCCGCAGGCGATCGATTCACAATCCAAATTTCGTTTTTGTAATATTTTACATACTTCCGGTAAAACAAATAGATGAATGATTGTATTGAGGAAATTCTAGAGCATTCTAAGGAATAGAAGCGCTACTATACAGTTGTAGTTACAATGTCAAGTACTTTGAAAAAAAAATCCATTCGATATTAAAATTTGAAATTAGGTCTATCGTGTTGGGATATTTGTTCATTTGATTCTTTTATTTATTTATCTATTTGCGACATTCATATATTAACAGTAAATCGTACCGAGATTGCTATATCCCCTGTTTTCCGGCCATGTTTGAAACGAAAAAAAAACAACAACACAACAACAGGGAATGGGATTTGGGTAATATGATACAAAAATACCCGTAACCGAAGATATTTACATTACACAAGTATGCAATGGGTTAAATTTTACTTCATATCAAGGTTGGTCACGGTCAAGTGGTGCGTGTTAAAGTTTCAATGAGAATTTGGACTAAATATACCGTAGGCACCTTTTAGACGCGCCCTCCCTAATAAACGCGCTCCCCCATAAATACGATTCCCAGGCCCTTGACTATACGATCAACAACATCCAACCGTCCACGGTCCGTGGTGAAAAATCCGGTCTCGAATTTAATTTCAAAAGCTGCTACTCCACGACGTAATGTTCAATAGATTGTGGGTTAAATATCTTAAATTCCTATCACGCTAAGGCTGGTTGCGTCATAAAAAGATCGTTCAACATCTGAAAAACTAGCGCGTCCTAAATCGCGCAGTCTTCCGGAAGCGCGAAAGGTAAAGATTTAACACAAAATTAAAACTTTTTCTCGTTATTCTTCATAAGTCACATGCGAACAAAATCCCCTTTCGTTGTTACGAAAATATTTCTGAAATCATTTCACCTTCTGCAAATATACAAAATATCCGAGTCAAATGATTAAATCCTAGTCACAATTCATACTGTTAAAATAGGAAAACCCCCGTAAAATCTCGTGTGTTACTTATTTCAAAAGCGACGTCGCCGCTTGCAAGAATCTGGGGACTTCAAAGGGTGCCATCATGCGGTGACCAAGCTAGCTCCAGACGTGTTGTGTTTTCACAACGAAACACTTGCATTTACACATCACGAAATTTTAGGATTTAATACAGGATTATTAATTTCATACGTGAATAGGTAATGATTTATTAGACCGCTTTGTCCATCGGTAGCGGAACATTGAATATTGCATCGTCTGGAATTTCCTATCTTGTACAAACAATAATAATAATCTCGGCTTCTGCTAACACAATCACTTGCTTTGGAAAGCTGCAATTAATGGTCGAGGGTGACCGTATTTCGATAGATGACTTTAAATGACAAAGTTACAATTCATTAGCTAACATTTTATTTTATTTTTTAAATCTATAGCCTGAATAGATAAATAGAAAAGCGTATTGGGTAGCGTACGTATTTCAATCGATAATTACGAACATGTTAACAGTTTGCTTCTCTTAGGTACCAAAATACGTAAAAAATTTTAATTAAGTAAAAGAGTCTGAAATAATAGCGCCTCCACGACGTTTTGCATCGCGCTCGGGCACGTTTAATAGGAGAAATACGGCAGGAACATTCCATTCGTTTGTAAACTTGACCTTTCGTAACTTATAAGCAAAGACTTCATTCATAAGAAGGCAGGTAAAATCGTAGTAGGTCATCACGTGTGGTATGGCCAATCAGGGGTGTTTAGAAGTTCAAGAGTTCACGACCTCAATAAACATACATTTCCGGCAAATAACTACAAGTTGCAATAGCGAAGGTTAAAATAAAAAAAAAACATAGTATCTGTCTATACAGTGTACAGACACAAACTTTGATTTTGCTCTCAAGTCTCGACAATCTTACGCCGATCAAAAATTCGCTCGTATAGACATTCCAAGATAGTTTTGTGTTTTTAAAGGGTAATTTTCATTATCTTCACTTGATGAAGAATGCTAGTATCATGCATTTAACGAAATAAACAGTGATTTTTTTTAGAGAGAAGAGTTTAGAGATACTAAATTGAATCTAAAGAGGTACTGCTTTATTTAAAACCTATTAAGATCCTACAGGATTTTCCATACACAGTATATAACACTGGTGAACGAAAATTTCGTTCACCAAAAATGACAGAAAACGTCTTTATTTCATGATCCAACAACACACCTGCACAAAACTTACACGTTTGCATAAATGAAGATATCGTTTCTTTATGTTTACCCAATGGATTATCAATACTTAAAAAGCTCTCAAGCAAAACTTTACTATTCTACGTCGTATGCAGCGTGGAAAAAGTTAAAACGTCAACTACGTCTATGGGACTAAATCATTTGGGATTCAATGTCGATGATTATAGTACCTATGATTTGAAGATGGGGCCGATATTGCTAAGCAATACTTTCAAAAAGATATCTTTCAAATTAAAATCTTTATTGAACAAAACAAATCCTGGCAGAGCTTTTGTTCTTTAGTGTATAATTATTTGGAAATATCACTGTTTTGTCGGATATAGTTTGGACCTAGTATTTCTCAAACACCGATACAGGTTCATTTAAGAAATGAAGATAAAATATGTTGATTTCATGGAGGCATAAAACAAAAAAAAATCACACCGTATCAATACGCACAGCGGATTCATACATGAGTGTGATTAGGTTTTTAGTTTTATAACTCCATGCAGCCTACAAATATTCTTTTCAAATATTAAAATTCAATAAAAGGAAGCAAAAATGTAAAGATTTTGTCAAAAAAGAATATTTCTATTCGAACTTCTATGTGGGGAAGTTTCAAAATAGCTGCGTACACAAAATTGTTTTCATTGATCAATAAAACAAATTTTTCATTCAATCAGAGTCATAAAAAAATTTCGATGGACTCAATAAAAAATTATTAATTCTTACTCAATAAAACAAAAAGAAACAGGGCACTAATTATCAAAAGATACGCTCTTCAAACTGCTTTTTGTTGACAGAGTGGAAGAGGATAGATAGTCAAATGCTTACAATACAATTTAAAAAATAAGCAGAAATCATTTACAGTGCCCTCAAAAAGTCCTTCGACAAACATAGTTAGGACTGGTAAAGTTCACTACCACAATATATTATATATTATGATTCAGTACCATATGATTAGAATAACTGTTAAAACAAAAACTTTCCTGATTTCTTTTCTTTTCTTTTTTTTTTTTTTATTTTTTTTTTCCCAACGTTTAGACTACCCTTGACAAATTTGACAAATCGATTATTACAGGTGATGCCGAAACATACTGATTTCATAATTTGAACGATTTTTGTATCACTTAAATGTCAAGAGTTTAAAATATTTGTGACATTTAAGGCGATAAATTGTTAAAAAATGGAAAAATCTAAGGTTTTCCGTTTCAATGGCAACCAAGTGAAATTTGTATCATTTGAATGCAAATTAATCATCTTTGAGGTAAAAATACTGAACCTACAAAGTTTTAGCAAAATCAACGACTATGCATGTAGAAACTTTGCTTTATCTTTTAAGCCCTTTTAGAGGATGTCTCTTAATATCTAGTCAATCGGACTTAAATGTTAAGAAATTGTCCAAACAAATAACTAGATACCGACCAAATACTAGCATACAATAATCAAATTTGAGCTCTGGTTTAAACTATCAGCACGAGTAAAAACGACGGACAAAAACTCCAATAAAGACAATATTCGTGATAGCTTATGATACTTGTGGATCGCAGGTTAAAGGCTTGGTCACATTTACGTTAATTAACGTGGTTGGCCGTAATTATGCAACAACGTAGCTTTTAGACTTTTAGAGATATGCCTCGAAAAAAATAGAGTCCGAAAAAACAATAAAGGGCAAACTTCTAAAAGTAAGCATTAGTTTTTGTTCCTTTTCACAAGAATTTCCGATGAAAAGATCTAGCAACGGAGGAGTGAGGATGCATAAAGTCGTATCGTAAGTGCTGTACCGAAGACTGTTACTACAGCTTGTTTCAGACTGTAGTGGCGTGGTTTTGGAGCAGCACGACACGCGACATTTGATAATTGACTCTATTGTAATAAATTGTCTCTCTCGAAGTCAAGTTACATAAAATGCCAACAATTTTGGTTAATTTCAATACGAAAAAAGAAGAAGAAAAAAAATTATTTTATGCAGGTCTAATTCCACTTGTTTTATATTTAGACGCACTCAAGTTCTTTCATAAAAACCTGTGATACACATCGCGAACTATTTACATGAAAAAAGTAGTGATGCTGTTAAATCGCAGGAGCATATCAGGATCCTAGTCTTTCGCCTTGTAATCTGCTATATAATGTCTATTTAACTTCCTCACGCCCTTTTTCCTCAGACTCTTTCTTGATTGATTTCCTTTTCTTTCATCATCAGGTCTTTATCTCCCTTTCCCTCTCCATAACTCTTACCAGAAACTTCGAATTATGATTAAAATTGTATGAAATAACCCCATGTTGTACACTATAGTACCTGGGTGAACAAAAGGAAAGTTCCGTTCTGTTCTGTAGTCAAAAAAATCTCTTCAATGATATGACATCATTGCAATTTTTTTGTGTGCATTTCTAGACATTTTTTAAAAAGTTATTTCTGTCCGAAATTTTGTTCGTACAGATATGATAGCAAAAAACTATAAGTAAATGAAAATAAAGGACAGAGCGCCATTTACATGAGAGATTATGGATTCAGAAGATGACAGCGAACCCCTTTGAATGCAACGTTAAAATAGCATGAGGACTTTCCCAACAATATAACGTATGTGCGCCCGCCAAATACTGATATAACGTCTAGCAATGTCAAATCGCAAGATGACGTTTTACTATTTACGCCAAAATACTTTATTTTGAAAAAGGCATTAGCCGAAATATCGAAATAGAGTTTATTGTTTAAAATTACATGTATAATAGACAAATCTCGAGTTACTCCCTTGGGGAATAAGCTATTTATCAAACGAATTATATAAACTTACAAAGTATTTTCTATACCTTCTATTTGCAAGCTTCTTTCTCATCTATATTGCTGAAAAGTGTTACCGATAAAATCAATGAAGTTATGACATTGAATTACAGATAGATCGTAAATCTTTTTGAAGGTCGGGCGAAAAAGAGTCTCCTTAATCGTTTTAGATCAGTTGATAGCAATCTGTACTTTGGTATTTATTTGTTGATTTTAATCTTAGCCACATCTTAAGCCTTATATATCCTTATATAGGTTATTTGATTTCTCTCCAAACACTGATGTCTTAAGAATTATGTTCCGGCCAAAGATGTGCTTTAGGTGAGCCTTCCGTCCGTTCTGCGCGGTGCGGCGGTCGTCGGAAGTCGTCAACAACTCTTTTTTGACATATTGTTCGAAAAGTTTTGATTGACTCTCCCAGTGTATTTATTGTATCTTTTGATGAATTCTTCTCAGTGAATACTTTGCAACTTTGTACCAAACTTGGCATACATGTTGCTTGGGTTACACTCTTTAAGGCTTGTTAGCAGCATTTTGATTGACCCCAAAATATGGGCCTGTCATGTCACTCATGTGTTAGGAATTTTTTTAGAAAACTTTAAATGTCTCATACTATAAACCAGTTAGCCAGATTCACCCATTCTTGGCAGATGTGTTACTTGGGTGATTTTCCTCACAATCTGTTGGTGAAATTCAATGCTTTTCTATGATTTAACCTCGTGACCTAATGTTATACCTCAAATGACCCAATTTCGAACTCGTCTGGAATCTCTTTAAGAGAATCGTTCTGAATGATGTTCAAATTGACAAAACACATTCCCTCGGGAGTGACAACAGAGAGATGTTATTAACAGCATTGCACATTCAATTAATATGACTGATTGATTGTTCAAATACCTTAAGACCTAGAAGGTCTTAGACAATTTCTAATGAGACTATATTGAGTGCAAGTGAAGAAAATAGTTGAAAGCTAAGAATTTCAGCCAATCACAAATACTATCTTTGAAACGTGCAATGTGTCAACAATAGTCACGGTGTGCAGACTACGAAGACTGACAAGTGGTGAGCCTCTTCGCACAAGGCTGTTTTTCTAATCTTGTGATCATTCATTCATTCATTCATTCATTCATTCACTCATTCATTCATTCATTCATTCATTCATTCATTCATTCATTCATTCATTCATTCAATCAATCAATCAATCAATCAATCAATCACTCATTCATATCTATATTTCCTCCTTTATGAAGACAATCAAAATACAGATATACCAACAAACTTACAAAACAACATACAAATAACATAAACCAAAAATTACATAAATGGCATTTCATGTCGAAAAGTGATTTTTACGGCCACTTCTAATACCTTTAAAGTTGCGATATAATAAATGTTACGTGCGAACTGTCCTTAACCAAAGCATAGCTGAAAAATATCCATCGTGAGCCGATGTCGAACCCACGTGGACAACAATATTCAATTTTTTGGTGTAGAAATCCATACGCTAAACACTTGAAGATCTTCCCTGACGCATATGGCGCGCGAACGGGGTCAAAAGTCAGAATACCGCTATACCTACAAAATAATGGAGGTGTACCCCTAATATTATATCGGTATACCGATAAAAATGAGGGTAGACCTATAAAATGAGGGTAAACCCGTAACAAAATGGGAGTATACCGATAAAAAATGGAGGTTTACCGATAATTTATAGGTACACCCTCATTATTTTTGACCCCTTTCATGAAAATCTCATTATCCAATCAGAATGCGCGTTACATCCCGACTTTTCGGTACTTTCCGTACTTTTCTGCGGCGCTGGTTTGTTTACACTGGAGACCGCCAAGCGGTTTTTTAACCCCGAAAAATCAATTAAACTGGCATTTAAACAACGATTTAAGAAATTACGGTAAGAATTAAAGTTTTTTAAACCTTTTCGCGATAACACTTTGTTAAACGTCGCAAAGAGAATTTGGATCAATGAAAAACTGAATTCGCCCCATCGAATTTCGTTCCAATCTAGACAGTGACATAAAATCACACAAACCTACTGTTGAGCAACAGAGATATTTTTTATAATCATAGGTTTAACCTATAGACGGGGAAAGTAATTTGAAGAAAGAGCAATTCTTTATTAATTATTTTTAAAAATAAAGCTCCTGCACCCCAACATTTTGCTGTATCGACCCGCATGAATGATGCATCAATTTCAATATTATGTGTCTGTCTGTTCCCACCCCTCTTTCTTTTTTTCGCTTGAATGGGGTTACGCGATCAAAACAAAGAAACTAGAATCCTTTGTTGACCTTTATCTACACTGACGCCACGTCATAGCACAGTTGGTAGCGCGTCAGACTGTCAATCTAGAGGTTCTGGGTTGGATTCCCGAACAGTGGCACTCATTCTTTCCGACTATTTGTCTCTCACCAATGGGTTGATAATCGTAGACCTATGTGAGATAGCAGCTGAAGGCTAGGAAATGTGATGGTTGTACTGGTAAGAGAAATACCAGGAATCCATTGTTAGGTGCTCCAGCCGCCGCGATATACCCGAAATAATGTTGAAAGCGGCGTTAATCAATCAATTTTCTACACTGAAGATATTTTCTATGGAAAAAATAAGTGCAGTTACTAATTTGAAATTCACTTCCCCAGGTGCTGTACAAAACATGCACATGACAAATATTTTGCAGAAGACCAAATAAGCTATTCAAATCAATGGCTATTTGCTTTTCCTCACTTGTAAGTGCTTTTCCTCACTTATTTCTAGACTGAGGCTCAGGCACAGTCATTTGAATAAGTGCTGAGATAGGAAGAAATAAACCGAATATGAGTGATAGATACTCAATACAATTTTTTCCCTCTTAAAAATTTTAAGGGGGGATTGGGGTACTTTCAATATGGATGCACTTAATATAGAAACTCAGCTTCAGATCTAAATCCTAAAGAATTCGATTCCAACAAGATGTTGGCCAGCTTCGCTTAAGCTAAAATAGCTGTATTTACAATTTTTCAAAGAATCAAACTGCGAATTTTGTTATAGATTTCATTTTTTTCAAGTCTTAACCGGGAATATTGCTAAAAATTTCATCTCTATCAAGTCTTATCCTGCTTTTAACCCTGACGTTAAAATGACGATGCTTTAGAGGGAAAAAGTAGCGTCTTACTTCCCCAAAGTGAAGAATGACGTCATTTGCGGAGGGTAAAAAAACGTCATCCAGACAAGATTCTAAGCAAATATGTGAAACTTTTTACATGTAAGGCTGATTCTTATCCTAATTTTATTATTCTACGTTCACTACAATCTAAATTTTGATAATGGTCGACAGAAATAAAATAAAAAAAAAAGTAGATAAATCAAAATAAATAATAAAACAAAATGGTGAAATCTCGCAAGATCATCATCCTCCATGTAGGCTGCCATTACGACACAAATTTAAACTTTGATGGTATATGAATTTCATTTTGATTTTAATTATTTAAATGTTTTACACTCAGTATCTAGAAGCAGGAAAAAGTCGCAAAGTGCCCAAAGGGCTCTTTGCGCTACTTTTCCCATATTATAATATATGATAGAATTAAAGAAACTAGGTATATAGTGCTCAGTGTTCCCAAAAACCACCAAAATGGGGGTGATTTACCCCTAATTTGAAGCTTGTACCCCCGATTTTTGCAACCAGCCTTCTTTGTGTTATAAAGAGGGGGTACATGCACACTGTAAAATACCCATTTTTACCCCCAGATTGAAAAAGCAGTTGGAACACTGAGTGCTGTTCCTATGAATGAATACACAGAACCTGGCAAGCTCGGCAAATAACAAATTTGGCTGTCTTTTAACAGCATGGGGCTGTGAGTTTGAACCAATGAAGTGTAGTGATTGATAGTGGTTAGACTCATGACCAGGTGCCCAGCAAGCTCAGTTGGTAGAGCGCATGCTAGTGTTCTGGGGGTTGGGGGTTCGAGTCCCATGAAGGGCACAACTTTTCCTCCTAAATTTACTTTTGAGGCTCATGCAGCTAACTTTAATGCGACATTTGACATAAGTGGATGACACAAGTTCTAAATAGGGTCATATGTCTCCCAACAATATAGGTATGATAATAAGTATCCTAGATCACTCACTTCTCAATAGGGTAAATTACGGTTTGAAAATCTCTTTTGTTTTCCAGCAAAATGATTGAGCACATGTTTTTTAATTCCACTCAAGTCATGGGGTAATCCTGTGTATCATCTAAAGCTGCACAGCTATATGACATCGTGAAACATAAGAAAATGGCCACAAAATCTATAAGCAAATAACCTGTTTTTTCATGTTCAAACAATTAATCAATACGTCAATTTTAAACAATAAGTTTGCATCTGAATTATTTTACAGTGTTTTTCTTTTACCGGTATATTAAAGTTAGGATCTTTTCTGAACTGTACTTGTTTAGCCGACAAAAAGTGTGTCTAGTAAACACAACGGCGTCTATAATCATCACCTGATTCTGTAATGTAAGAGACAGTTTCTTTTAGATAAAATGTCTATTACATTGCCAAAATAGTTAAAAAGTTCAGTTGTGTATTGATTTTTTGTGTATTTGCAATATATTATATATTTACCTGATTGATGTATTTGACTTTCTTATTTGCAAAGTATTAACCAACAGGACTGTATTTTATTGTTGAAAAATTTGAGCAATTATAGGAAATAATACATACTCCCTTTGTCGACCTTGATAAATAACTTTTCGGCAAATTTACACTGACTTCATTTCAATAAAAGGTACCTTATCCAATAATGACTCACATATATTCTAAGACATGAATGTTAGATGATTAAATTAGAATAGGAAAAGATGGCTGAGGTAGAGTTAAAAAGGTAATATTGAAAATCTTATTGTACATAGATAATGAAGGGTTTTTAGCTCCACTGACCAAAGGCCAGGAAGCTAAATTGTCATAGCATTGTGTCCATCATGTGCTTGTCTGTGCTTGCATTAATTTATCTTAAAGCATCTTTTCCTCACAAAGCAATGGGTGGATTTTAAAGTTATTGACAGAAATGTTCCTTGGGTGAGCCTCTTCTTAAATTGTTATTGAAAAATTTATTGAACACCACCCTCCCCTCCCCCAAATGGAGCCAATTTTAACTAAACTTGGCCTGAATGTTCCTTGTGTGACCCTTTACTAAAATTGTTCAAAAATTTACCCTCAATATAGGCATGAATAGCTTTTTTTTCTCTTTTAATTTTTATTCCCTTGCATTAAAAGATCGGGGGCATATTTTACCATTATCCTTCTGTCTGTCTGTCTGTCCACTGTTTGTCTGTCTGTCTGTCTGTAAAACTTAAACAAAAAACTTAACATGGCCAATTACTTCAAGCCTATTCAAGATACAAGATACTCATATTTGGTATAATTATAGGTTTCAATGATACACATCTACTGGTACCAAGGTCAGGGTCATGTGAAAAGGTAAAGATAATAATGTAAAGGCCTTTTTTTTTAAAAAAAAGCTGTTTCATGGAAATTCATGTTTTACAAACACGTCTTATTTAAAAATCTCCTACCCACTCATGGTGGTCAATTCCATGAATAATGAAACTTGGCATGGATGTTCCCTGAGTGACCCTTTACTCCAATTGTTCAAGAACCTTTGATTGACCCAAAAATATTTACAGAAAGAAAAAAAAAATTACAGAAAGTCGGGAGTACATAACAGATAACACGAGCTCTGGTGAGATTTTAACAAAATATTGGCATAGTAAAGCAGTGCTTACATATATTCTTGTTTACCCAGGTCTGTCCGTCTGTCTGTCTGTTTGTCTTCAAAACTTAACCAAAGAACTTAACATTGCCAATATCTTCAGGCCTATACAAGGCTCATATTTGGCATGATGTAAGATCTCAATGATACTCATCTGCAGATACCACAGTCAAGTTCATTTGTGAAGGTCAAGTTCATCTGTCAAGGTCAAGTATGTAAAAGAATTCACCGAAAAACCTAACATTGCCAATATCTTCAAGCCAATTTAAGATACAAGGCTCATATTTGGCATGGTGATAGATCTCAATGATATGCATCTACTGAAACCAAAGTCAAAGTCATGTGACAAGGTCAATGTTATCTGTCAAGGTTTAATAAGTCAAAAACTTAACCAAAAAACCTAACATTGACAAAATCGTCCAGCTTATCTCATATTTGGCATGGTGATAGATCTCAATGATATGCATCGGCTGAAACCAAAGTTAAGGTCATGTGACAAGGTCAAGTTCATCCATCAAGGTCAAATAAGTCAAAAACTTAACCTGAAAACCTAACATTTCCAATATCATCAAGTTTATTCAAGATACAAGGCTCATATTTAGCATGATGATAGATCTCAATGATATGCATCTGCTGTTGGTACCAAATCAAGGTCATGTGACAAGGTCATCTGTCAGGTCAATAACTTAACCCTTGTCATGCTGAACCTGGAATATTCCCACCTTGGCAGGAGCTATAGACAAACATCAGCCTGCACATATGTGCAGTCTGATGTCAGTCTACACCACCTGTTTTCCCTTTTAAACCAGAAAAGTTTCTGAAATTATATTTTCAAAATCAAATTCTGACTCACAAGTAGGAAAAACAGTGCTTTCAACACTTTGATCTATATATGATTTTGCCAAGGCTTTTTATTCAGCATGACAAGGGTTAAAATCTTAACCAAGAAAACTTAATATACCAACATCTTCAAGCCTATTCAAGATACAAGCCTCATATTTAGCATGGTGATAGATCAAATGTATACGCATCTTCTGATAGCAAAGTCAAGGAAATGTGACAAGGTCAAGGTAATCTGTCAAGGTCAATATTTAAAAAAAATGCTGTTCCTACTAATTTTGACTAATCTAAATGAAACTTGACTTGCATACTTCTTGGATGACCCCTCACTTTAATGTTCATGAAATTTTGATGGGTACATGAATATGGGCATGGCAGCGTTGAGCCAATTTTCTCTTTGAAAACTTAAAAAGTATTTTCCTCCAAATCAATTGGACTTATTTCAATGAATCTTTATATGTTCCATTCAAACTGGAGGTCCCGGGTTCGATCCCCCATGGCGACACTCAATCTTTGAGACTATTTGTCTCTCACCAATGGGTTGATAATTGAAGATGTTATAAAGCCTTTGGGATGCTGAACCGGGAATATTTCTGCTTTGGCAGGAGGTAAAGACCATGATCAGCCTGCACATATGTGCAGTCTGATCTTAGTCTATATCACCTGATTTCCATTCTTAACTTGAAAAGAAACACAGAAAAATGAATTTTCATAATATAACTCTTCCCAATTAGTGCATCTGGTAACTTTGAACATTCAGATATTTGACTTTGATGCATTTTTAGCTCACCTGAGCACGAAGTGCTCAAGGTGAGCTATTGTGATTGTAGAATGTCCGTCGTCTGTCGCACTGCGTCCGTCGTCCACAATTTCTTTAAACATCTTCTCCTCCTAAACCAGTGGGCCAATCTTAATGAAACTTGGCAGGGATGTTCCTTGGGTCAAGCTCTACCAAAGTTGTTCAAATCAATGATATCCACCCTTAACTTTCCCTTTACCCTTAACAAAAAGGTTGAAAATATGAAAATCTTCAAAAATCTTCTTCTCTGAAACCAGAAGGCAGACAGCTTTCATAATTGGTATGTAGCATCATCTAGTGGACCACTACCAAGTTTGTTCATATCAAGACCCTGGGGTCATATTTGGGCTTTGCCCGGGCCAAACCCTTTTTACATAGAATCGAAGAGCGAAAATCTTTAAAAATCTTCTTCTCTGAAACCAGATGGCAGACAGCTTTCATATTTGGTATGTAGCATCACCTAGTGGGCCTCTACCAAGTTTGTTCATATCAAGACCCATTGGTCATATTTGGGCTTTGCACTGGTGCATCCCTTTATATCTTATGAGCACGAAGGGTAAAAAAATGAAAATCTTCAAAAATCTTCTTCTATGAAACCAGATGGCAGACAGCTTCCATATTTGGTATGTAGTATCATCTAGTGGACCTCTACCAAGTGTGTTCATATCAAAACCCCAGGATCATATTTGGGCTCCAACCGGGTGTAACCCTTTTTACATAGAATCAAACAGCAAATAGACATATAAGTCTTGCTCTTCGCTGAAAACGTTCCATGGTATTGATCTTAGGCAAATATCTTCTTTTTGACATCTTCCTATCTAATTAATGAGATGTACCAGGGGTCAAAGAGACTCAGTAGAGCGATCTAGGACCATCTTGGTCCTCCTGTTAAACAAGATTTTTATTCAGTCTGACAAGGGTTTAAACCAGCTGAGAGCAACCGTCAAAGCGCTGTGGAGGCACATAGGAATATCATTAAAAAGGTCACAGGTTTGATTCCCAATGTCAGCACTCATCCTTTGCAACTACATGAATTTTGTCTTTCACCAATGGGTAATGGATAATTATAGACCTGTGAGATAGCAGCTTGAGGCTAGGAAAGTATGTAACGGTAGTACTAGTGTGAGAAAATCCAGAAATTGCTTTAGCCACCATTAGATATAACCGAAAGAATGTTGAAATCAACATAAAGCCAAATACAAACAAACAAAGTTACAGCCAGTGGAACAATACAGGCATCTTGGTCTTTTAACTTAGATGGTGGGGCCAAATATTGCCCCCTCCCATCTGAGAATATTTCTCCTAAAACTGTATCTACCCCTGATATGTCAATTTTACAATCTTAACAAGACTATCTCATGAATTAAAGTATTCTTGTTTACAATTACAGAGCTCTAAATATCAGCTTGCAAACTGCTTTGTAAATCTATTTTCTTTGTGTATATAAAGTATTTTCAAAGATTTTCAGTAGTCAGGTAAAATACACCAGTGAAGATTTTTTTTCTTATAGAAAGTCATTCAACATAATCATTTCCCTGAAATTAAGGGCCCTGCTCTCTTCCCCTGTGCATAAAAAGAACAATTGCTATTAGTTTTTTGAAATGCATATTATTATCATTCATTCATTGCAGTTTTTTAATTTAAAAAAAATACTGATTGGATCTGGAGAAATGCAGTAGATACTTTAATATGTATGTTGAAATCCGGGGTGTGGAGGTCAAAACTTCTAATTCAATAATAAACTATCAAGAACGACAGAATGTTGAGAACTCCATTTAGCGACAATACACCAAAGTTGGATGACCAGCTGGTGGTTTGGACTAAATGATGTGGTTGTACTGGTGTCAGAAATGATAGGAATCTATGGGTAGGTCCACAATTGCTGCAGCAATATAACTGCAATAATGATGAATTGGTGTTAAACCATTGAAAATTAACCAATCAACAGAATAAGTTTATGCTGTATATATGTATAGAAAATAACATCAGTTATAGCCTTCAGAAACTTGTTCACTGGGTAAAAGCCTTGGTCACCCAATCATGGGAGTTAATACAAAAGAAGGGAGAATTGATACAAGTATCATTATCCCTGCTTCAATAGATCAGGTGCATATTTATTTACTGGTTTCTGTGTGTCTTTCTGTTCTAGAAAACCTAAACTGAGAAGTAAACATGTTGCTGTATCTTAAACACTATTTGACAGACAATGTTCTCATCAGTACACTTTAGTCAATGTCAAGTTTATAGGTCAAGGCTATAGGGTTAGACATTAGTCTAGGAGTTTAGAGGTCCAAAACCCCTTGTTTACCAGTTGGGACTCCTTCATTTTGCAAGTAAAGACCGGGATGGACTCCAAGGGTCATATAAAAGTAATTTTAGAAACAAAAGATCTTAAAAATTATTAAAAAAATTGTTTAAGATAACAATTGCTTGGAACTAGTAGTGTTTTTTAAAGAAAAAGAATTTCTTTGGGGAAGAAACTTGTGACAAGGAAGAGGCAAAGAAGACATTGCTAATGTGACAAGCATTTTTTTCTTTTCCATTATGTTCTCCAAATATTAAATTCAGACTCCTTACTTTGAGATTGGACTACTTTATGAAAAAAGGTTGGGAGTCTGATTGACGCCTGACCCATAGAAGTTAGTGTTGATCCCTCAGGAAAATGGGAAGGATCCATGCCATATCACGGAAAAGGCGCCATAAAGAGAATTTTCTTGATTACAGGCTAAATGCCATAAATATGGCCCAATCTTCATGAAACTTAGTCAGAATGTTGGACAGGTGACAAGGATGAACCCTATTGAAAATGGGAAGGATCGATGCTATATCAAGGGAAAAGGGGCCTTAATTACAATTTTCTTGTTTACACTCTAGAGGCAACAAATATGGTCCAATCTTCATGAAACTTAGTCCAAATATTCATAATTGGCCAAGTCACAAGGATTAACACCTATCGAAAATGGGAAGGATCCATGCCATATCACAGGAAAAGGCGCCTTAAAGAGAATTTTCTTGATTACAGGCTAAAGGCCATAAACATGGCCCAATCTTCATGAAACTTAGTCGGAATGTTGGTGACAAGGATGAACCCTATTGAAAATTGGAAGGATCCATGCTATATCAAGGGAAAAGGGGTCTTAATTACAATTTTCTTGTTTACACTCTAGAGGCCACAAATATGGACCAATCTTTATGAAATTTGGTCAGAAGGTTGACCAAGCCACAAGGATGATCCCAATTGAAAATGGGAAGGATCCGTGCTATTTCACAGAAAAAGGGGCCTTAATGACAATTTTTTTGTTTACACTCTAGAGACCACAAATATGGCCCAATCTTCATGAAACTTGATCAGAATGTTGGCCAGGACACAAGGATTAACCCTATTGAAAATGGGAAAGATCCATGCCATATCAAGGGAAAAGGGACCTTAATGACAATTTTTTTTGTTAACGCTCTAGAAGCCACAAATATAATTCAATTTTCATGAAACATGGTCAGTATAATGGCTAGGTCACTAGGATGAACCCTATTTAAAATTGGACAGATCCATGTCGTATCACGGGAAAGGGGCCTAAATGACAATTTCCTTGTTTACACTCAAGACGCCACAAATATGGCCCAATCTTTATGAAACTTAGTCAGAATGATGGCCAGGTCACATGAAACTTGTTTAGAAAAGGCTAGAAATTAATGCAGTGATTATAGAAATAGAGTAATGTCTTTCTTTGAAAAATTTAATGATCCTTAAATGATATTTCATGCATTTAATTTTGCTAAGGGAGAAGTCAAAGAGACGAAGGTGAGAGATATAGGACCATCATGGTCCTCTTGTTTATTAGTCCCCGACCAGTTGGGGGACTATAGGTTTGCTAGATTCCGTCTGTCTGTCCGTCCGTCCGTCCGTCACACTTTTGTCCGGGCTATATCTTCTAAACCATATGTGCTAGCAACTTCAAACTTGGTACACTTATAGATCTCATTGAGGAGAAGTGTCATGTTCAAGAACCGTTACTATGCCACGTCCACTTTTTGAGTTATTGCCCTTTGTTGTTTTTACCTTTACATTCTTGTCCGGAACATATCTCCTAAACTATGTGTGCTAGAAACTTCAAACTGTGTACACTTATAGATCTCATTAAGGAGAAGTGTCATGTTCAAGAACCGTTACTCTGCCACACCCACTTTTTGAGTTATTGCCCTTTGTTGTTTTTACCCTTACATTCTTGTCCTGAACATATCTCCTAAACTATGTGTGCTAGAAACTTCAAACTTTGTACACTTATAGATCTCATTGAGGAGAAGTGTCATGTTAAAGATCCATAACTCTGCCACTCCCACTTTTTGAGTTATGACCCTTTGTTGTTTTAAGCCTTACATTCTTGTCCCGCTCATATCTCCTAAACTATAAGTGCTAGCAACTTCAAACTTTGTACACTTATAGATCTTATTGAGGACAAGTGTCATGTTTAAGAACTGTTATTCTGCCACGCCTACTTTTTGAGTTATTGCTCTTTGTTGATTTTACCCTTACATTTTTGTCCAGATCATATCTCCTAAACCATAAGTGCTAGCAACTTCAAACTTTGTACACTGATAGATCTTATCGAGAACAAGTGTCATGTACAGAACTGTTACTCTGCCATGTCCACTTTTTGAGTAATTGCCCTTTGTTGTTTTTAGTCTTACATTCTTGTCCCGATCATATCTCCTAAACTATAAGTGCTAGCAACTTTAAACTTTGTACACATATAGATCTCATTGAGAACAAGTGTCATGTTCAAGAACTGTTACTCTGCCACACCCACTTTTTGAGTTATTGCCCTTTGTTGTTTTGACCTTTATATTCTTGTCCGGAACATATCTTCTAAACCATAAGTGCTAGAAACTTCAAACTTGCTACACTTATAGATCTCATTGAGGACAAGTGTCATGTACAAGAACTGTCACTCTGCCATGTCCACTTTTTGAGTTATTGCCCCTTGTTGTTTCTTTTCTTACATTTTTGTCCCGTACTTATCTTCTTAACCATAAGCCCTAGCAATTTCAAACTTTGTACATTGGTAGATCTCATTGAGAAGAAGTGTAATGCACAAAACTGTTACTCTGCCACATCCACTTTCTTAGTTATTGTCCGTTGTTGGTTTTTATCCTGACATTTTTGTCCGGACCATATCTCCTGAGCCATCAGTGCTAGCAACTTCAAACTTGGTACACTTATAGATCTCATTGAGGACAAGTGGTATGTACAAGAATCTTTTTTTTCCGCCCACTTTTGGAGTTTTTGCCATTGGTTGTTTTTTACTCTTTTATTTTTGTTTGGGACATTTTGTTAAAAACCTAATGTGCTAGCAACTTCAAATTTTGTATACAGTTATAGATCTAGTAAGTAGGAGATATATTATAAGAAAGGATTTTTTGTTATCCGGTGGGGGACTCCTGTATTGCATCGCAATACGACATGCACTTGTTTAATGTAAAAAGGGTTGCGCCCTGGCAAAGCCAAAATATGACCCTAGGGTCTTGACATGAACAAACTTGGTAGAGGTCCACCAGATGATGCTACATACAAAAAAAGAAAGCTGTCTACCTTCTTGTTTCAGAGAAGATTTTTGAAGATTTTCCTTTTTTATCCTTTTGTTAAGGGTATAGAGAAAGTTCAGGGTGGATTTCATTTATTTGAACAACCTTGGTAGACCTTGACCCAAGCAACATCCCTGCCAAGTTTCATGAATATTGGCCCACTGGTTTAGGGGGAGAAGATGTTTAAAGAAGTTATGGATGACTGACGCCAGACATTGTATGATCACAATAGCTCAACTTGAGCACTTCGTGCTCAGATGAGCTAAAATTGTAGTGTCCTATGACAGAATACAGGAAAAAAAGCCTTTATTTTCTTTATCCACTCTTGGGGTTATTTTCTCAGTATTTCAGTATGTTTGTCTAAATAATCACAGGAAGAATCCCTTCTTGAAACATGTTTAGAAAATGCTAGAAACTTATGCATTGATCATAGGAAAAGAATAACTTTATTTCTTTGAAAAAATTATTGATCATTAAACAATCTCCAAAGCATTTAAATTTGATTAAGGAGCAGTCAGGAAGATATTGGTGAGCAATATAGGACTATTATGGTCCTTTTGTTATCTCTTTTCAGGATACAGACACGTAGTGCAAGATTTATAAGCATAAGAGATTCCACTCAAAAAGTATTCGTGTATCAAGATGATGCTATTGATAAAAATAATGCATGACAAAGTTTAAAGTCGCAGTGAAGTGTGTCACAGACTCATTGACCACAGAAACAGATGGACCAATTCCAAAAAGCATAAACACTGATGGACAGTTCATGAACAGAGAACATATATACCAATAAATTATAAAAGATCTAAATGCCCGTGCTGACAAGAAAGAAATTTAATAGACCACAAGTTGTGAATGTTACGAAATTCCATTTTCCAAAAGAGAAAGTTGCAAGAAAGTTGCAAAGTACTGCGATAAGGTGGTTTCAGTTGACAGATTAGAAACTCTTAACATGTGATAAATTAAATTATTAAACAGTGCTTGTTTTGTCTAGAATCATACCAGATTCATTTTGACAATTTATGTTTAATTGTTTTAAGCTTGCCTGAGCAGAAAGTGCTCAAGATGAGCTTGTGTGGTTGTGTGATGTCTGTTGTGTGTTGTCCTTTGTGCATCGTCAAAATTAACCTTTTAAGACACTCTAAAACCATATCCTTTTGCTCATTCAACATGAGAACTTGTCAGATTGATTTTCTTGAAGGAATCTCAGTCAAGTTCAAAATTGGGTCAAGTGATGTCAAAAACTATGTCACTAGGTCAAATCTTTAAAAAAAAAAACCTTGAAACACTCTACAGGCCGTTTGTTTTGCTCAATCAACCTGAAAATTGGTCAGGTAAATTATCTACTTGAAATTTTGGTGAATTTTGAAATTGGGCCAAGTAGTGTCAAATACTTAGCCACAAGGCCTTATTTCATCAAAAAATTTTAGACAGCATAAAGGCCATATTTTTAGCTCAATCAACCCTAAAATTGGTCTGATTGATTGTCTCGATGAAATCTCAGTTGCTTTTGAAATTGGTTGAGTAAACATTTGGTTACAAGGTCAAATTTTATGAAAAAAAAAACTTGTAGACACTCATGATGCCATATTATTTGCTAAATCAACCTTAAAATTAGTGAGATTCGTGGATTTCCTAAAATTCTAGAATGTTTGTCGACTGTTGTCAACAATTTTTGTCAAGTCTGTGACAAAGTTGTCACAAGGTTTTGGTGTTTGTGCTTAATTGCGTCGGTTAGTCGTCCGTCCTCATGTCTGTCAGTCTGAGCAATTTTGTCAGAGCAATTACTCTTAACAGATGAATTTTGAAATAACTTGATACAAATATTCTCAACCATAAGAGTTTTTCACTCCGCTGGCCCAAGGCCAGCGAGCCTGATTTGGCATTGAAACTTGGTAGAAATGTTTCTTTGGTGACCCTCTTCCAAAGTTGTTTCAGAAATTTTGATTGACCCCCTCAGACCCATCATCCCAAATATGAGCGTGGCATGTTGGGGCTTATTGAAATCTTTAAACTTGTACTCCAAATCTACTGTGTCGATTTCAAGAAAACTTTGAATGATTGTATCTTAGTCGATCAAGAAATTTTAATTGACTCTCAAATATGGGTGTTGCAAGGCGGGGCTAATATTCAATTTTAAATCTCCTCTCAAACCATTGGCCCATTTCAAAAAAACATGGCCTGAACATTCTGTAAGTGACCATTTTCTGAAAACGTTTTATACTTGAAATATCTCTTTTTCAAATCTAGAGATGTTACAGCCAGTGGAACGATACAGGGCCTCATGATAGCTCGACTATTCGTAGAGTAGTGGGGGGGGGGGGGGGCTATCCCTGTCATCCGGGCTTCGACGTCAGTGTCTGTGTTTGCGTAATGCTTTGGTTAAGGGTTTAGGTGCAAATGTGTCAATTCTACTGTACAATACAATACAATACAAGAAGTTTATTGCATTAAACAATATTACAATGTTTACAGCAAATATCAATGTAAGTTAGACAAATAAGAGAAGTGCATGGATTAACAGAAGAACATATAGTAAACGTGAACATGTTTGATCAATTTCTACGAGAAAATGCGTAATAAAGATATTTTGCTAAATTTAAAACAACAGACTTCGATTTGTTTTTCATAAGATTCGTAAATTTTTGAATAGTAGGCCAAGTATGATAGTATCTTTTAATATATTTGTTTCTAAGATCGGAGTATTTTGGACAAATAAGTAAAAAGTGAAATTCTGTTTCGACCAAATTTGTATTGCAGTGTCCACAAATTCTGTCTTTTCGTGCAATGTTAGAGTATCGACCATTTTCTATTTCTAGGTTACTGAAGCTATTGGTTTGAAACTTTACACATGCGTGTGTGACCATAATATCAACCTCTAGACAAAGATTAATTACTCTGATATTAAAATCAGTGAAGTTCAAGTTTTAACCATTAGCGGACTTAGAAATACTTGGTTAAGTTTTTAAGTGCTACTGTTGTATTTATTTTTGTAAATGTACCTATTTTTCACTCATCGGCCGACGATAAATAGCGCCGACGTGTCGCCATCGCCGATTTTTATGTTACTTTAGCATTACCGATTGAGTTAGACGGGCTCGGCAGTTTTGTACTACAATTTTGATATGTGAATTGTCAGCTCAAAAGAACCAAACAGAATGTCGGCGTGATTTACAGACATGCAAGCCCTTAGCATAACGGAAATCTTATTTCTGTCCTTTTAGCTCAACTGTACACGAAGTGCGCTATGTGAGCTATTGTGGTTAGGTTGATGTCCGTCGTGCGACATTTGTCGTCAACATTTACCTTATATTCACTTTTTTTCCGATAAACTGAATGTGATCATTATGATTGTAATGATGTTATCCCAGACAAGTTCGAAATTGGTTAAACTCGGGTCGATATCCTGATGTGTATGGGAGATCTTTTTTTTTCATATGACCAAGATACCCGAATAGGTCGGGCCTCGTAAGGCGTAGAAGAATAGCCTTCTGGAAATTCAAATTATGACCTTTCCAAATTGATTTCCGGTCTTAGCTCTACTGACCGAATGTCAGAACAGAAGAGCTATTGTGATACTGGTTTTCTGTCCGGCGACCGTCCGTCCGTCTGTTAACTTTTGCTTGTTAACGCTCTAGAGACCATTGTCCGATTGTTTGGTCAGAGTGTTTGGATAATCACAAGGATTGTTAATTTCGAAAATGGGTCAGATCTGTCAAACGTCATGGGAAACGGAGCATAATGAAAATTTAATCAACGCACTTAAGTTCGACTTTCTTCAAAGTTGCTCAGAATGATTATGCCATAACAAGGATCGTTCCTTTCGAAAATGGGGCCGATCCGTCAAGGCTCGCGGGAAAAGGGGCCTAATGAGAATTTAGTTAAAAATCCTCGTAAACGCTCTTAAGTCCACAGTTTCCATCCGATTATCTTCAAACTTGCTCAGAAAGAATGTACAAGAGTAAGAATGGTTCCTTGCGAAGATAGGCCAGGTCCGTCAAGCATCAAGAAAATCTTCGTTAACACTCTTGAGTCCACAGTTTTCATCCGATTGACTTCAAACTTGTTCAGAACGATTTTACCAATACAACGATAGTTCCTTTCCAAAATGAGCCTGATCTCTCAAGCGTCGGAGGAAAAGGGGCCAATTGAAAATTTAGACTATTCTCGTCAAAGTTTAAAGTAAACGTTAAAGTCTGTTTTTTCACCCGATTATTTCAAACTTGCTCAGTGTGATTGTACCATAACAACTATAACGAGGATGGTTCCTTTCGAAAAAGGGTCCAATCTATGAAGCATCATGGGCGTTAAAAAAATTAATAATAAAATCCTCTATAGCTGTCAAGAGCCTGCAGTTTTTATCGGATTGCCTTCAAACTTGCACAGAATAATTGTATCATCACAATGATTGCTGTATTTTAAAATATTTCTGATTGAATGAGCAACACGAGAAAACGATGCCTATAATTAAAAGTTAAATTTCAGAATTCTTGTTCACACCGCTTCATATATGCATGGAAGTTGATGAAAACGTGACCATGGGCATATTGATGCGGTCTGGTAATTTTAAACTGCGGCAAGAAAAGGGGATCTTAATGTTAACTCCCTTTGTTAAAATCAAAGCGCTAAAAGCGCTGAAGTTCTGGTTTATAAAGAGGCAAGGTAACATTTGAAGTCATGCACTCCAATTTTTTAATCCTTTTAGCAAGGCTTTTTTAGGCGAGGGAACCAATGGTTCCATTTACCTATAGGGATCTTATGCCACATTTCGAAATCGTTCATAGGAAAAATGTCGAACAGTATGCTCACTATAAAACGCTGAGTCCGCCAAAAACAACTAATTCCAGAGGTAAAGATTACTACGCTCGATACAACAGCGTAGTGATATGCAAGACGAGTTAATAGTGAGGTCGCATTTGACGTTCTTACTACCTCATCCAGAGATATACCCTTTGTTGTAGATTTGTCTCTGTACAACTACTCTTGTAAGTAATATTATAAACAAACTGTCCGCAACTTAAGAACATCGTGAAATTGAAAAGATAATTGAATTTTTGAATGATTTTGGAATTGATTTGAATCTTATTTAAGCTAGTTTTGAGTGAAATTTACGGAGGGTAATCCAATATCGCTAATGTTGTTCAGGATGAACAAAATTAGCGATATAAATTACCTCCTTTTTAATAAAATACACGTACTTTTCTGTTTGTGTGTCTTCGTGGACAAACCAGATCGTAGAATAATTTGATCGATTTGAATTAAATATCGATCGTCTTGAACAATTTCAAAATGTTTTCTAATAATTTTGAAGCGTTTTTGATCGAATTGAGTGAGTGTTTTGAATGAATGAACGGAGCGCTGAGTGAATGATTTAGAATGATTCTGATCAGAATGAGCGTAAATTTCACGATGTTTTTAACTGTAGCTGAAAATAACCGACGTGGGTCGGTGTCCGAACCCACGCGTGAGTAATATTGAAATAAATCGTTTGCGAGTCTAATGCGCTTACCACTGAGCCAAAGAAGATCTTCCTTGACGCAGGTGTCAGACATTGTATTTAAACCAAAAAAGCTATGCAGGACAGTGGTGAGAGTGGTCTCCAATAATACACTCACCATTTAGAGCCATCATATATTGATGAGCATAAGCATATCTAAGCAGCATTCTTCTTCGTGTACTAACAAAGTCGGTACCATGCCGACATAAATGGCTCAATGGCCGAATCCTGGCGAGCCCCCATCGTATAAACAAACAGACAGGATGAGTGCCACAGTCGTGGATGGAACCCGGAACCTCTAGGTTGATTGTCCGACGCGCTGCCAACTGCGCTATGACGGCGGGCAATTAAGAAAAATGAAAACTTGCTATGCTATCTGAAAATAAGGAATTTAAGCGTTGCTGATGCTCTGTGGAGGTACCACTGTTACAGATGTTGTCCGTGCCTTTAATTGCAACAGAATCACTATCAATAATCTGCATTGAAGGTTCCGGCAAACAGGCACAGTTGCAGATCGGCCTCGAAGTGGCAGGCCTGGATTAACTGAAACTAGATTAGACCGTCATTTTGAATTGACGCACGCTGGACATCAGTTCCAGACTGCTACTGCTACAGCTAGGCTACGGTGTAAGCAGGGACACCGTTGTCAGACGACTTGGTCACCTCCGTAGGCCGATACGAGCCAGGCGACCTTACGTTGGAAGTATAGTCCCACACAACGTCATCGCGCTGCTCGTCTGCACTGGACACAGTCAGCACCTCCGTCGGCGAAGGCGTCAGTGGAATTAAAACTTTTTTCCGACGAGTCCAGGTTCAACCTCAGTAACCATGATGGCAGCAGAGTGCGGGTGTATAGGAGAAGAGGTGGGGGATTCGCTAACGCCTGTATTGTTGAAAGACACAGGTTCTATTGGGGCAGCGTCATGGAGTGGGGTGGGATAATGAGTAACTTGAAAACCGACCTGGTAATTGTGCACGGCAATCTCAATGCTGCTGAGTACATTGATCAGATGTTAAGACCTGTACCTGCTCCATTCATCCGCCGGCACGCCCCTGTCACATTTATGCAAGACAATGCTCGCCCGAATACGGCTCGCATCACGCTGCAATATTTGAATACAAATGGCGTTGAAACTTCCCGTGGCCAGCCGTTTCCAAAGACCTTGACCCTACCCAGCATGTTTGGGATCTGCTTGGTCGAAAAGTAAGGGCCAGGCATAATGTTAACATTTTGCAGGAGATGGGGCAGGTTTTGCGGGTCGAATGGAACCGCATTCCTCCGTTGGTCGTACAGCGCTACGTCAACTCAATGAGACGTTGTATTGTACTGGTAATACGTCAACATGGAAGACATACCCGATATTAATGAAATTGTTTCATAGCCATCCTTTGAATAGTCTAAAACCTCAATTCAGTTCGTTCGAAACCAGACTATTTTTTTTTATCTTGACCCCTTACGCAGTTTAATAAATATCACATATCTATACAATCTTTGGTTTCCAAACGAACCACCCCATCTTGTAAATTGTTAAATTATCTAAACTTTGGAACAAATTTGTTTAAGTTTAGGTCATATATACTCTTAAAAAAGTTCTTTAACATTGAATACATATTTTAATTAAGACAAAAAAATTGTTGCTATATTCTATGTAGGTCAAAGAAGGTGAAGCTCCGCCTTCTTTCCACCAAATAAAAGAGTAAACGTTTATTGATCAAAGATTTGAAATGGTGACGTCGATTAAGACTGTTACGTCGAAAGTGTCGCAGGCCTCTTGAATCTTGCTCTACAATTTTTAATTCGGAGATTTTACGCCGTCAAGAGACTTAGTTCTTTGAGGTTGTGGTAACAGTGAAAAAAACTCAACCGTCGTTGCGATATTTGCCGTGCTGGACGAACGTTGTTTTTACGCGCCAGACTTATCTAGCTCTTCAAATGAAGCAGTGAGTCGCTTGAAAGTGGTGCTAAAGGTTGGAGATAGTGTGTCCCGAAACAGCAAAGTCATTTACAACGGCTTGTCTAATGAATCCTGCCTTAAAGCGACCTTTAGCATAATGGCGTCGTTCCTTCGTACATTTAACCATATTTCATTTTAAATCTGTGCAAAGACGTTTGATTCCAAAGACGATTTAGGAGTGGCATTTCATTCACGGCATAATGAAGAACTTCCAGTACTTTCCATTGAATCTGAAATTACACGTGCTGTGTGAGAAGAACAGATTTTGCTTAATAAGACGTTGACGTCGTTATGCAGAAACGCGATCGAGTATTTCATCACAATATGCGTGGATTTCTTGAAATACAATCACTGTTTACAAAACAAAACAATCAACTTCAATCGAAGTTTTTATTTTACATAAGAGAAAATCGATTTTAAATCGATGTCAAAGACCTGTTTTGAAGATCTACAATGACCTGGCACTCATTAGATATTCCTTTTGACCCCCGTGGGGTCATAAGTTCAAGCCGGATCATGGCCAGTTATATTTCTATTTCTTTTTAGGGCAACGCTGTATCATTAGGTACCATTTACTTTATATACAACAGTGTTGCATTAGGCTATCGGTATTCTGCACAGAAATATGTCAGATTTTAATTTGGTTCAAAATCTATTCAATCCAAAGTACTCTCCATTCATGGGAAGGATCCATGCCATATTACGGGAGAAGGGGCCTTAATGATAATTTTCTTGTTTACACTCTAGAGGCCACAAATATATTCCAATCTTTATGAAACTTAGTCAGAATATTGATCAGGTTTCAAGAAAGATGTGTGCCATATCTCGGGAAAAGGGGTCTAAATGACAATTGTCTTGTTTACACTCTAGAGGCCATAAATGTGGTCCAATCTTCTTGCAACTTGGTCAGAATGTTTGTCAGATCACAAGAATGAACCATATTGAAAATTGGAAGGATCTGTGCCATATCATGGGAAAAGGGGCCTTGGTGACAATATTCTTGTTAACACTCAAGAGACCACAAGTCATATAGGTACAATTGCGACTTATGGTGGAAAATTTGATTATAATTATTATTAATTTTGACAAATATATTAAGGTGAGCAATATAGGACCATCATGGTCCTCTTGTTTCAATTTATAACGGTATGAGATTAAAAACCTATACTTGGTTTGAATGGGTTAATCTAATTCTTGTTTAAGTGTGATTAGGTAATTAATGCCAAATACTTGATTCTTTTCATATCTTATAATTCAATGTTATGAAGCAAATGAAATTTCTATCGGAACCACTTTTTCGTGCATGGTTACTAAATACTAAATGTTGTTTTCATTGAGGAATAAAACCAATACAGGTTTTGGTCGGTGCAAACAATCAAACAACATGTTTCCATGTTGGGTATTGAACTCAAACCGACATCTTATTGCATTTTGGGAAGGCGTCTGTAACCAATGTTCTATAGCGACTTCTTTAGTCTATGTATTATAATATGAATACAACGGTTTTTTAAACGATATTATACGCTGTGGAATTACTCGAACACTGACGGAATATTGATGAGTGCCAGGTCATATTAGATAAATAATACATGCCTGCAAAAAGACCCTAAACACAATGCCTTGTTTCTTTTGCTTTTGAGTATACAAAGAAGGGAAAGGGACTGTATTAAAAATTTAACATATCACAAAACGCTGGAACATTTTACGGCATACAAAAGAAATGATCGATACTACGGTGTGTACATATACAGACAGACAGTCTGTCAGTTAGTGTACCATCGCCCACTCCTTTACTACAGGATATAGCAACAATAAAAAAAGTACTAGTTAGGCATGTTAGATGTTAGTTAGTTACAGTTAATAACATCGTGAAATTGGCACTCAATCCTCATTTAGTGGCGATTCACACATTCCAAAGACTCTTTCCAATCACTCGAAAACGCTCCCAAATCATTGAAACACACTTCGAATCATTCAAAACGATCAAAATTGCATTCAAATCGATCAAATCATTCCATGATTTTTTGGGATGGTGTTGATTTTAAAGCTGAATGGTCCAGTGAAGAGACATAGACAAGTTCGTAAGTTTTTGTCCTAAAATAATAATAATTTCGTTAAGATTGTCGAAATTAGCGGTATTGTATTAACCCCTCCTCCCCCTTTAATTACATTGAAAACTCGATCTTTCCACTCATTCAATTCCATACGGTAAGAAGGGCAATATAATTCTACGTTGAAGATATTGAAGGCCCTCGTTTTCCGAATATGATAAGTAGCTAGTCAGCAAACTGATGTCTGCACCAAGAACTAATTTTCAAGATGGTTTGTAACCAGATATAGAGAAAAGGCTCTACATTTTTCTTATAATCGACAGGATTTAATTCATCCCAGCCAACTTAGTTTGCTAAGATTGTCAACTCGCCAGATCGCTCGCAGGATAACACGAGCGCCCAAGATAGAGCACACCGTCCAACTTCCGAAAACGTAAACCGTTTGGTTTAGTTAGCGAGTGCTTTCGTATCCCACGCTTATCGCTGATTTTGGGCATTAAAGTTTCAATAAAATAATGTTTAGTTGTTAGTCCTCGGACTTGCTCAGTAAATGTATGATGTACCCATTTGTCTAACACGCAAGATCTTTATAGTCTTTTGTGCATAAATCTTGTAAATAGGTCATGATCACTTCTAAGTTTTGAATAAGAACAAGGTGTGCAAGAACTCTTCTTTGTGTAACATACAGGACTGAGTACCTCTAACCACTGTAGAGATGGGAATTAAATTTAGTTTATATTTGGCATACGGAGCCCTTACGGCGCCTGTAACTCGCCTAATCCTTATAAAATCGTGCGGTGCACGTGCAGCGGCTTACTGTGTCCGTGCGATCATCGCACGGTTTTACGGATGCCATGGACACTTGCAATTTGGTATAAAAAAATAGTTATACAAGTTGTTTTTTTAAATTGCAAGACCGCGCAGAGACCGTAGCCTATAGACACGCCGTAGATGCCAAAAATATCATACAAGAAATCGCAAGCTGCGATATCGTACGGCGACCGTGGCAAATGTAAACTAGGCGAAAGGTTTTGTGGGGGAACGGTGGTGTTAACAACTGCACGACATGTAGTGGGTCTTCTTACTTAAATTTCGGTGTTTTGTTCCATATATTTATCCGTCCGTATGTCCGTATTTTTTTGTTTGAATGTTTCTTTATTGTGACATTCTGGCTTTTAACCTGATTTTACACCCATATAGGAAGTTAGTTTGTATATTCTTTATCCTCACACTTGGGAAATTTAATCGGGTTCAGATAAAAAGTTAATTATATGTACACGTATACAACGCTAGAATTACATGTTGTTCTTTCTTCAACGCCATATTTGAGAACTCAAATGTGTTGCAGACAGCCAGTTTAACTCGTGCCTTATATTATATGAATTAATAAACAAACCTTTTCTTAATATTTATCAATGCACCTATTCATTTTCAATATTTTTTCATTTGTATAAATGATGAATCCGGCATTATACAATGAAGGGAAATTTTGATACATTTTCGAAATATTTCAAACAAAAAAAATGTCCGTAATTTCATTTTATAATGAGTGTGTGCTAGATTTACATGCGTTTCTTAGAAGCCACAAAAAAGAAAATAAAATAAAAAAAATAAGAGACTGGTACATATCATATAAGACAATGTATTTCATGGTTCAATAAATGATTATACCTGCGTTTTGCCCATAGACGATTTGCTGGGACTATTTTGGCTAGGGCGCTTTGGTCATGACGTTTTGGCCACGAAAGATATGGCCACTATATTTTTCAATATAACTTTTGGCAAAATAACTGTTATGAGAGGAAATAGAATTATATATGACATTTTATTTTCATAATCATTTTTCCCCCTTAATTTACTCATTGTGCACATGAGAAGTTCACTTTCGAGATTCAGTTATTATGACATATACAAAAGTTTGTGAGAAAAGGAGACAGTTTCTATTGGAATTTTATACACTTAACTTTTAGCCAAATATTTGATGTATGTTTCATTATTGATTGCTTTTGAATTTCCCCTTTTACTAATTGATTTATCCTTTTTGTGATAATTTTATTGATTTATTTTTCTTATTATGGTATTGATTTTAGACTTATTCCATTTCCCTTTTTATTAACATAGTGCACACTCTATCTTTCCGTAATAATTATCAAACTAAACAAACCCCAAAGGGGCATGTATCTAACATAAAAAAATCATGTTTTTTTAATATATTGGGGTATGAAATATTGGGGTATGAAACTAAAAATAAAATCATATTGTATTATTTCGCGAAACGGATTCATGCGAAAGTGATTGTAGTTCTGGTGCAATACCCCAATAGATTAAAAAAAATCTCTCCATACCTCAATGAATTCAAAGAAATATTCTTTTCAAATCTTATTACTTGATGATATTTAATGATCAAATAAAATATTTTACTAAAGATATGCAGTTGCATGGAGTCATAGCTTAACGGGCATATAGACAATTACTGCGTACTAAAAGTTGTTCTCATCGGGGAATGAAACCAATGTTCAAGCAAATAAAAAATGCAAGGGACACAATTAAATTGAATTACACAAATGGCATTTTGATTATCGATCTAGTGAAACATGATTTTGCACACATATATCTGACATTTTCTCATTCGGCATATCTATTTTTGGCTTTTTTTATTACGTTGAATTTCGCTCTAATCAAAAACAATTTGTTGTAGTGATCTCAAAGTCTTCAAACACCGTTTAATAAAAAGAATTATCTATCGATCAATCATTCTGAATCAATCTATGATCTATTGAGTTATCTAACAGGCCTGTTGATATTAAATATTTTTTCCTTTCTACAGTAATGTTTAAGGTTAGCTATTTAAATATCGAGGTGTCATAAAACTCGATGACAGGTATACACAGGAAATTGGTCAGACTTTTATTGTCCAATCAATGCTTATTTCTTCTTTGTTTCACACATATTGCCCCTTTAGGATGAAATAAATATGTTCAGTTAATTTCATAGTGATCGTTGATTTAAAGAGAAGTGAAATAAGTGGATAAATGGCTCATTAAAAAAATCGGATACTTGATGTTATTCATAGCCATTCTTTACATAATGGATCTTTCTTTTGCTGTTTACTCATATTTTACATATTGTTTATTTTCAAATAAATTCATTTTATTGACACTAAAATAATCTCGAAAAAGTCGTCTATTTATAGAGTTAAAAATCGGATAACCTAACAAGTGCGCGTGACGTCACGGAAACACCAATGAAATAAAAACATGTGAAAAGGGTAAGAAAAACACTCAATTATTATATTTTATTAATATATTATTATTTAATTATATTCTACTAACTCAATTATAAAATATTTACACTATTCTTTAATAAATATGACATTTTTCATTCCGAAATACTCACGAAAAATGCCCGTGACTGTAATAGAAAATGCTGGATAAAACGCCTTCTCTGATTGGTTGACGGAAAAATTACAGGTATACCCTCATTATTATAGGTAAACCCACAATAATACCGGTGTACCGCTAAATATTGTAGGTATACCGGTATTATTATGGAGGTTTACCCACAATTTGTAGGTGTACCTCCATATTTATCGGTATACCGATAAAAATATGTAAGTATACCCTCATTTTTATGGGTATACCTCCATTATTTTGTGGGTATAGCGGTATTCTGACTTTTGACCCCGTTAGCGCGCCATAGACGCAGGTGTCAGATATTGTATTTTAACCAACGAAGCTATACAGGACATTGGTGAGAGTGGTTTCTCATAACAATAAATTTACTATGAACTTATTTAATAATTCATCAATTAATATTCGTTTTTCAATTTATAATAAATATTCATTTCCTTTTACGTTTACCATTCTAACCTACAATACTTAATTTCTCACTTTTTGTACATGTTGAAGTGTATCAACATATAATAAACCTAACGCACAACAAGGATGTAACGAAATCAATTTGAAATTGAAATTAAAGATATCAATGTTGGCAAAGGAGCTCCAAGTAAAATGCTAGTCTTCATATCATTACGCGATCTTGCAAAATATTCGCTGAATTTAGATCCATACTTATAGGTAAACATTTTTATAAGTTTGTGTCTAATCTCATTGGTTGTATTACAATATAAAATACAATGAACAGCTAAATCATCAAAATTTGCCCATTTTGTGCATAATATTGAACCCCTGTGTCCCCCGAGTTAATCACTGTATTGCAATATTTCAATTCTTTTATGTATTTAAAGTATCTTTTTATAGTAAACTTTGTCGAAGTTATTTGTTTCATGGATATCAAATCTGAGTGCATACTGTCATTATACAGAATCCCAGACTAGATATAGTATCATTTCTCTCTGTACTGAGATAATTCCAAATCTTCTCTATAATTGTTTTGACTCACTTTACAAAAAAAAACATCACCTTTGTTTTCCGATAGCCAGAAGCACCTACTGTGGATTCAATAAGGTACCAATTACAGTTCCACGTGAATATACACAAGCTTTTCGGCAGAACCCATACTTTTTTCACCTCATTAACTTTGATCAATACACTAAGGTAACAGATCAATTCAGGTCAAGATTGGACCCCGACATCCAGACAAAAACAGAGAAATAAAGTCTGATAAACAGTATCCCACAGACATTCGTTATCTTCCGATAGGTGGCTTTTTTCAAATACTCACCTATCTGATTTGAGAATTCTGGGTATTGTTATTCGTGACAACCCGGCCGATTCCGTCAAACTACTTTCAAAATGTCAGCGGCCATGAAATGCTTGAATTTTATCGGTTTCCCCCAAAGTGTATATTAAGAAACTGTGCACAGTATAAATAGATCTCAAGCAAACAACTTTTTTTTAAAAAAAATATATACTTTCGCAATTTAAACCAATATTTTTGTCAATTAATTTAAGGCAGAATTAAGTTTGATTTCCACAACAATGAAGTTTTAATTGAAATTCTTCATGAACTACTTTTTGTCGATAGTATACGGAGTTATGCGTACGAGGTAGTAATATTTATCCCAATCTGGATATGTGATACGGTCCCGAAGACAGGTCAATCTTCGGAGAATATGAACTTTTTTGGTCAATCTCTAAAGCATATTGATTGATTGATTAAATGAATGGATTTTAACGCCGCTTTCAACATTATTTCAGTTATATCGCGGCGGCTAGAGCAACTTACAATGGTTTCCTGGTATTTCACTCACCAGTACAACCACCACATCCTTTCCTATCCCCCAGCTGCTATCTCACATAGGTCTACGATTATTTACCCATTGGTGAGAGACAAAAAGTCAGAAAGAATGAGTGCCGCCGTCGGGGATCAAACACAGGACCTCTAGATTGACAGCCCGACGCGCTACCAACTGCGCTATGACGACGGCTCTAAAACATAACCATAGCAATTTTATTACATAGGTCTTCAAGAAGGACAAATCTTTTCGGCAAATACTTCGTACCGCGAAAAAGAAATATTCAAGCCAATCAAACTGGATTATTTATCAGTCCTTGGAAATTTCACATGGAAAAAAACAGTAATTGAGCGAGCAATAACAAAATCACCGAAAACAACATTAAGACTTAAAAATAAGAACATAATCTGATTTTTATCTTTTTCACTGAGAATGTTTTTATCTAAAATTCCTAGTCGGTAAAGGGCTCATAATAATTTCGATGTAGAAAGAATTGCTATTGCGATTGTGTTTGAAAGCAAAATTTGTACAGATATATTGCATCGTATATAAACATACAATAGGCGGAGCTATCTTTGTACACAGTAGAAATAAATGTCATATGAATTCTACTTTTTTATTTTGTAATTTTCTCTTATGTGCGTTTAATATAAAATAAAAGGAAAATAAGATATAAAATAAAACCACTTATAACAACAAGTCTTTATATTAGGAATGTATACTTTCTCATCTTTCACGAAATTTGTCTTTTCATCTTTTTCCCAATAGACGAAATTGACTTGTTTCATCAATATTTTCCTCCAGGTATAAATACGAAAATTGCTTGAGTCAGCATATAATACCTTCAGGTGCAAAGGTAATAAATTATGAAATATTTGAAAAATGTGTATGACTTCAATTTGCAAAAATTACTAAACGTGTACTTATAGGATGGCCGACATCATACAAGATGGTACGCCTAGACTAGAAAAGACACTTTTTAATGGACCTGTCACATTAACGAACAAATGAACAATTAAGGATTTCCAAAAAGTACCAACCCTGGTAAAATTGGTGACCTCATTCGCAACATCGGACTTTACAGTAATCTGGAAATGTGTTATTATTTTTGGGTCATTTTTAGGTAATTCTGCTTTTGGCTCTCTGGTGTTCTGTTGAAATATTTTAAGCATATTATAATGTGTTGACAAACACTGCGTTTTATCACGTTTTTAATATCGAGTTTTAACCTTGGTTCTTTGCTTTTTCGCAACGTCATCTTCAGTTAAGTTTGTGACGTCATATTAACCCATGTGCGATATAACAAGCTTTAATGTCTGTGCATTATTATCTGCGTTCTATCCCGTACAATCGCCGAAGTTTCCCTTTTGTGGCTTACCTCTTTGTGATCGATACTTTAAGTTTGTAAACATTTTATTAATTCTTTCCTTAAAAGCTTTTTCAGAAATGTAACATCTGTCAAAGCTCTCGATCAAATCTATTTTTCTTTAATTCGTTTTTCGTAGTTTCCATTTGATTCCTTTCCTTGTAAATAAGAGTAGTTTTACTCGAAAACCCCTTTCCATAGACTTTCTGTTATCGAATAAGTGCGGGTCTTGGTCAGATACGAGGTCGATATTATGTGTTTTATTTATTTATTTATTTATTTTTTTAATTTTTTTTTTATTATTTTTATTTTTTTTTTTTTTTTTTTTTTTTTTTTAGGGGGGGGGGGGGATGTGATAAAATTTAATGTGTTCCCTGCATGTCGAGTCCATTTTAAGACCTATAGGAGATATAGATGACCCCATTGGGAACATAAGTGATCATGAAGGTATGGGGGAGCGATATTATTTACCTAAAATGTACAGAATAAAATGTTGATATGTTAAATATTTGATATGGATATCACAAAAATGCTATTCAATAAACATGAACGTGATTAATTGAAATATATACTAAGCAAAAAAAGAAACTTTACATGACTTACTGAGGGCTGTAGTATCGTTATGAAACCATAAAGAATACAGATGGTACTATTACATGAAACTTGAAGGCAACATCTGTCGGTTTATGGAAGGGTCAGTACCGGATGTTTGTAAAATGAGGTTTTTATTGGTGGTCAAAGGACAAAGGGGTCGATTTCAAAAATCACAGAAATGAAATCAAGATTGTCGGTGATGTTTTGAGTAAAGGTCCTTGATGTTTTCGTGATTAGAGTCGTTCCAATATCATGATAGACCAACGTCTGAGCTAAATGCGCATACTTGTCTTGCAGTTATCCTTCCTTTGATGAAATGAATTGAATAATATGCAATGGTAACAGGGCCTCTACATGACGTCTCATCTCCGCCGACACTTCATGTGGTTGTAATTGATTATTTTGTTAATTAATATGGGTTTAAAGGTCACTTTCGATAGTTTTACATTTAAAATTCGACTGCTGGTGCACCTATCCATAGTTTCTTGTCGTTTCTCACAGTACGGCTACAGCTTTCATCTGAGGCACCAGTCGCCATTCTCTCCTAGGCGAATCACTTGCCATTTGTGTGGGAGA
Organism: Fragum whitleyi; assembly: GCA_948146395.1. NCBI lineage: Eukaryota > Metazoa > Mollusca > Bivalvia > Cardiida > Cardiidae > Fragum > Fragum whitleyi. The sequence continues at coordinate 60,237,558 of OX411555.1, read as the reverse complement.
GAAAATGACACTTATCACAATGCTTTTTGTCAAATATGGGATGAAAGACGACCGAGCCAGAGGTCGAACCCACGACCCGATGAATGAAAACCAGACGCATAACGGATTGTTCTTACCGGGCGCGGCAGTGCTAAACCGAGATGTTAAAATGTGAATTGCCTGTCCCGAGTAGCCAAATTGATTGAATGGGGTTTTACGCCGCTTTCAACATTATTTCAGTTATATCGCGGCGGCCGGAGCACCTAACAATGGATTCCTGGTATTTCTCACGCCAGTACTACCATTACATCCTTTCCTAGCCTCCGACTGCTATTTCACATAGGTTTACGATTATCTACCCATTGGTGAAAGACAAACGTCGGAAAGGATATTTGCCGCCACCGGGGATCGAACCCACGACTTCCAGATTGGAAGTCTTATGCCTAACCAACTGCGCTATGGTGGCGGCGGCATACCCCCCCCCCCCCCCCCCCCCGAGTAGCCAAACTTAAGAGTGGCCTTATAAACAGACGTTCAAGCTCTATGTATACCTGTAGTCTTATTCCTGCTTTTATTCGATTGTTGTTACATACCCGTTTCAATAAAAATGTACAAACAATTTTGTTTTTTTCGTGCCGATGCCAGTACTACCATTACATCCTTTCCTAGCCTCCGACTGCTATTTCACATAGGTTTACGATTATCTACCCATTGGTGAAAGACAAACGTCGGAAAGGATATTTGCCGCCACCGGGGATCGAACCCACGACTTCCAGATTGGAAGTCTTATGCCTAACCAACTGCGCTATGGTGGCGGCGGCATACCCCCCCCCCCCCCCCCCCCGAGTAGCCAAACTTAAGAGTGGCCTTATAAACAGACGTTCAAGCTCTATGTATACCTGTAGTCTTATTCCTGCTTTTATTCGATTGTTGTTACATACCCGTTTCAATAAAAATGTACAAACAATTTTGTTTTTTTCGTGCCGATGCTAAGGAATGAGTGTGACTGTGTAAAAAATCACTCAAAATGAACTTTGGGTAGCTCAACACGAGTATGTGACAAAACCGGAAGTTACAGACGTATTAGCTCGGACTCGCTTCAATCGCGCAAATTCCTGCGTTTCTGTAGCTAGTACAACTAACCCATGTAAATAAAGTTGGCCTATAGCCACTGTAAGTTATTCAAAACAGACCAAAAAGTATGTAAAGTTTCTATTTTTGCTTAGAATATATATATATATATAAATGGAGAAAGGTAAGGTGGCCGCTTAGAACTTCTGAGTTGTGTATAGAGTAAATAGGAGAGATGGTGACAAAGTCTACTGTAAATATACAATTTCTAGCGGTATATCAACAGAAAACAACAACCCAACAGGCGCTTTACCATCCAGTCAATCACGCCTCCGTCGTTGCCTTATAGATTATAAAACTGTGTTGCCAGAAAGTGCTGTGAAAACTTGAGGCCAGTTCCAGCAATATACGCGGACCAATACTATAGACAGGGTCTATTTAATGATGTGACCATGTACACGTACTCTGTTTGCTCGATGTTTTGACAAAAATCCGAAAACATATAAAACGAAAAAAAAGTGAAATTAAACCAATTAATCAAAAAAAAGTTAAGATGATAATTCCTGCGAAAACAAATGAGAAATTATACAATGATCGCATTTTGTTCAGGGTAAAACAAATCGGTATTTATTATGATCGTGTCGTATACCAATATCTAAAGAGGGAAAGGAATAGCATTAAAATTATTATTTAACTGATCAATCAAATTAAACTTCAATTACTTTAAAATTATGTGATTGCCGATAAATGTGTTTGACCCTTAAGGGATATTGGGCATTAACAGAAGATATATTCATAACATAAAGGTGTCGTAATTAATTTGAAAATAATGTATCTGATAAAACTCGGAAATAACATGATAGTTAATAGCGATATGTCGCTTAAGTTTTTTTCGCCAATTATACAAATTCCGCTACCATAATATGATTAAATCGTCTTTTTGTAACAGAAGTGTCGTATTTGAATATACCATTGTGACCCCCCCCCCCCCAATCCTTCCTTGATTATCAAGTGTGATAATTAAGAATGAGTGGTGTAATTCGGGAATGCTGCAAACTGTCTAATGATATTCACAAATTACAAGAGCTTCTAGAAGTAAATACAGCGAGTCAACCCACCCAAAAGATAATAACATTGATATTTTTTCCAACTCAGAACTTTTGTCATTAATTTTGTTTCGGACCCAAACTGGTGTATCTTGATCGTGATAACGTTGATCTGACCAATACTGATTGGCTGATTCATTGGTGAATGTCTAGGTAGTTAGACGATGGCTGCTGCAAACAAAACCATTTCTTTAATGCTTTTCGGTGGTTTATCAAGAATGGTAGGCTTATCACTTGATAATCTCACCACAAAAGCAGTGAAATTATCAAAATCTTATACCCTGCTTTTGTGCATTTCATCCTATGTGACGTCATCTATGCGGGGCGAAATAAGTGACGTTACAATGAACGTTGCGTAGCAATCACGCGCAAAATGACGCGCTTTACGAAAATATGCCCTAGAAATTCCACATTTTGTTTCATTTTTGCATTAAAGATATAGACTAATCGTTTGTTTTTCGAATAAGATCAATTAATATTGCATTTCGTGCACAATAAAAGCTATATTTTCACTCTCGTGATATAGCTTTTGATGTTCACTCAATGAAATATAAATCGATCTTACACTGAAACAGACGATTATCCTCTATTTAGTTGATCAATTAATTCACTCAATCATACTGCGAACCTCGATATTCTCCGCCATGTTTTAATATTTTCGTTAAATGGACGACCGCCGTACCAACAGCCATGCGTTCAAGATGTAAAAACGTTTCGCGAACGTTTTAAGATGACACCCCGCTATTCACGTGCACATACGTGCAAAGCCAGGTATTATTTCGAAAACGTTTCGCTAAGGCACGGGGGGTGAAGTCCATAATCGGAGCCACCGGCTCCGCTTTCAAAATCATGTGTGGAACTTCCGCTCCACGTGTGGCTCCGATTATGTAGATGTAAACATTTCATATTTTGAATGAAAAATGGGGTAGGAGGTCGGGATTTCCTCATTTATCTAATATTTAATTCATTAATCATAAAAAAAGTCGAATGCTATTCGACCAGTTATACATTTTGCAACGTAAACGTACTCAAAAAATATATGAACGCTCGTTGGTTTTTGTTAAAAATGATTTCCTCTTGGAGCAGTCTTGAGCCAGGAATGTCAAAACACGTGGTTTTACCTCCAAAATGCAATATTTTGAACAGAATTGATAACGCAGACCACTGTTTTCAGTGTACACGAGTTTAACAAAACAACCACAATAATCTTACCCGATGTACTTTTCTGCAATATGATATATATCAAAGAAAATTGTATGGTTCCGATTATGTGGATTGGCTCCGATTATGTACCCTGGCTCTGAAGTTGTGGAGTGTCTTCTTCTTCTTCCATATGCCCCCACAGCCTTCAATATGAAGTTTCTATTAGTTCTATGGGGCGCTGTTTTCTCGTCATTCCATGGCACACGTTGTCTATTTTATGTCTCACCTTTCTCGTTTACTTTTATTCCCTCCAAAATGCAATATTCGGAACAGTATGTCTGATGATGTAGACCCTTGTTTTCAGTGTGTACGAATTCAAGAAAACAAACACAATATTCTAGAAAATTGTTCTTTACTGAAATTTTAAATAGTTGAAAGAAAATTATTTGTCTCTAATTATGTACCAATGCTCCAAAGTCTTGGAGTGCCTAACCTTTAGGGACCGAAACTCATAATCATTTGCCTTAAAACTACATTTATTTATTTATTTATTTAGTTAGTTAGTTAGTTAGATAGTTAGTTAGTGAGAAAATGAATGACACCGTATTCATACGCATTGAAGAGTTGTAGGCGCGTGAAGGCGACTATCCCTAGGAGCAAATCCAAACATGGCTATGTATTAATATGTTCATGTTGCCTCGACCTCACTCAAAATCTTTGGTTTTCGCAACTTTTTTACTCTCTTTGTAAACTCGTTTTTGATAAGCTCGGGTTTGAAATGAGTTCGGTCAGTGAAAGAATAGGCATTGGTCTCACTTTAAGGAAGTGTTCACGAATTAAATCCACAATGGCATGATATGAATAGACCATAATATTGACTTATTTACAGGGATTCACCCTATGGCTATTGCTTTTGAAGGAGTCGACAAACGGCCAAGATACCTCGTCTTTGTGGTTCACTGTCACCTTGAGTCCACGATAACCTTAAAATAATGTGACCTGGGGAGTAAAAAGTTTCCGGTCATAACACAAATTGTAGTACAATCCGTCCTCCCCATCCAGTCAGCACCGAAGTTCGGCATCGGTAGTTGTTACTATCGGCGTTTTAACCTGGCAATGGTCGAGTTATGACACCTCAGTGTCCTTGATTTTAATCGCGTAAATGAATCTGTTTAATATGTCTATGCGCAATGACGTTCCGAAAATCATTTTGTTCGCTACCACCAAACTCGAAAACTTGGCTTTATCTGATGAATGTTTGTACGGTTTGTCGTGTCCACCTTTATAAGCTGTATTACTCGACAAACTTGAGTTTCGTACGATGCAGTCGACCTGCTGCATGAGAAAACATTGTTTATAACGAAAACTTTCTTTAAGTTATACCGATGCCTTCTCTTTCAACGACAAGCCTTTTCTCAAACTCAAGCATATCAGAAACGAGCTTGCAATGAGAGTTCACAAAAGAACGAAAAATCGCAAGGTTTTGAGTCAAATTAAGGCAGCATGAAGAGCAATTGGATAGCCATGTTAGGATTTAATCTCGGTAAAATTCAGAAATCCACGTGTCGAACATTATTTGAGAGCAATATTGCACATGAACACATGCGCTATTGAATTTTACAGAGCAATGAAAACTGACTTTGATTTCAAAACTTTGATTTTGGGGGAAGTAACTCTCCAATGCGCATGTCTTCGGTGTAATCCTTTTTGTCACAGATCAATAATTAGTGTACGTTTATTTTGGTGTATCCAATTTTCCAAACTCTAGATTATGGATAAAAGTTGTATCTAAAAATTAAAGTGATGCGTTATTTTTGTTGTTCAGTATATATAAAACGTGTTTTCGCCCTTGTATATTGATCCGTTTTGCTAAATGTCAAATTTTTATACTTTGTTTAATTTTCATCATCGCCTTTATAAAATGGTACCCCTGTACAGAAAAAGCGCTCGGGACATTTTCAGTACATGTATTTGGTTTTCATAGTCTTATATAAGTTTTGGTTTTATTAAATCTAGTTTAATTACTTTCCGATTGAAAAGTTGACAAATCCGGAGGTGAAGTAGTAAATTATGACATTAATCGGAATTTAAATAAATATGTTCAAAACATTGCGGAAATTCGGAACTAAATGTTACGCGGGGCTAAAAACAAGGGACCATTGGCCCTTAAGCGCTAACCTGAGGCATTTATATGTATTTGACAAATGTGGCAAAGTGTCAAAACTACTTATTTGAAATTCATGACTAGCTCAACAAAAGTCCAAGATATCAAAAAGACAATCATTCCGATTACATTTCAAAACAATTGAGTCAAATATGTTGCCTCTAAAGTACTGAAGGATTTTCAAAGATTTGAAGAGGTGTCCCAGTTTAAGATTTCAAGACAAAGATCCTGACAATATGTTAAAACAAATAAATGTCCTCTAGATTTTCCTTAATTTGACCTATCGATATCATTTTTGGTCCCTCTTAACCAATTTTTGAACTTAATGAGATTTCACGGAGGCAAATATTCTGACCAAGTTTCAAGACATTTGAGTAAAGGAAGTGGCCTCTAGAGTTCACACAAGGTTTTCTCAAGATTTGACCCTTTAACCTAATTTTTGCCTTCACTTGATCCAGTTTTGGACTTGACCAAGATTAGATTTGATGGGGTCCAACATTCTTACCAAGTTTCAGGACATTTGGGTCAAGAATGTGGCTTCAAAAGCGAACATGTTCTTTTCTAAGATATGACCCCTTGACCTCATTTTTGACTCCGATTGACCCAATTTCAAACTTGACCGAGATTTGATGCAGTCAGACATTCTGGCAAAGTTTCAGGACATAAGGGCAAATTATGTGGCCTCTAAAGTGATCAGAAGGTTTTTCTTAGATATAGCCCCTTAACCTCATTTTTGACCTCATTTGACCATGTTTACAACATGACCAAGATTTGATGAAGACCAACATTCTGACCAAGTTTCATGATATTGGGACCAAAAATGTGACATCTAAAGTGAACAGAGGGTTTTCTAAGATATGATCCATTGACCTCAATTTTGACCCCACTTGACCCAATTTCGAACTTGTCCGAGATTATGTATTAATCGTATTTCTTGAAATATGTATCAAATGAACGCGAATTTCGCAACATCTTTTTTGATACCACTCTCAAAATATATCTGAAAAAATTTCATGGAATTATCGACGTTGAAAGAGTGTTAGTAGTGACGTTGTTAAAATTGGAACGGTTAGCGTGCGAAGTATAATAAGCAAGAAAAACCATTGACAGGCTCCGAAGAAATCTTTATATCTCTTCACATTTAATCCTGGATTATAGTCCGACAATTCTCTTGCATGTATATGTACTAAGTAATATTAATGAAGCCGACTGTCTAGTAACCGGAATATTGTAATAAAAGTAAACATGTAGAAGTGATACGTAACAAACGTAACTTGCATCTTGGAATGATGATAAAAAGGCGCCCCATGAAACTAGTAGACATTTCATATTGAAGATGTTATATGGAAGAAGAAGAAGACACTCCACAGACTTTGGAGCATTGGTACATAATTAGAGACAAATAATGTTCTTTCAACTATCTAAAATTTCAGTAAAGAACAATTTTCTAGAATATTGTGTTTGTTTTCTTGAATTCGTACACACTGAAAACAAGGGTCTACATCATCAGACATACTGTTCCGAATATTGCATTTTGGAGGGAATAAAAGTAAACGAGAAAGGTGAGACATAAAATAGACAACGTGTGCCATGGAATGACGAGAAAAACAGCTCCCCATAGAACTAATAGAAACGTCATATTGAAGGCTGTGGGGGCATATGGAAGAAGAAGAAGACACTCCACAACTTCAGAGCCAGGGTACATAATCGGAGCCAATCCACATAATCGGAACCATACAATTTTCTCTGGTATATATCGTATTGCAGAAAAGTACATCGGGTAAGATTATTGTGGTTGTTTTGTTAAACTCGTGTACACTGAAAACAGTGGTCTGCGTTATCAATTCTGTTCAGAATATTGCATTTTGGAGGTAAAACCACGTGTTTTGACATTCCTGGCTCAAGACTGCTCCCAGAAGAAATCATTTTTAACAAAAACCAACGAGCGTTCTTATATTTTTTGAGTACGTTTACGTTGCAAAATGTATAACTGGTCGAATAGCATTCGACTTTTTTTATGATTAATGAATTAAATATTAGATAAATGAGGAAATCCCGACCTCCTACCCCATTTTTCATTCAAAATATGAAATGTTTACATCTACATAATCGGAGCCACACGTGGAGCGGAAGTTCCACACATGATTTTGAAAGCGGAGCCGGTGGCTCCGATTATGGACATCACCCCCCGTGTAAGGGAGGGCTGGTTGACGCCTAGGTCTCATTCTACAGATCAGCTTTGTTACATATGAAAATGAGGGACTTGCATTCAACCAACTAAGTGAGGCTGTAAAATAAAGGCGCAATGTTCATACTTTCGAGATTTGAGTAGAGATTAATGCTTAAAAATAGAGAATGAGAGAAGATTAATTGAACAATTTGTTCTTGAACAATTTGTTCGTTAATCGAACGAATGTTACACTGACAAAACAAACGATTTTGCCGGATATAGCCGCGACTTGAGGACAGCAAAATCTAGTGCATAACTTTTTCTGAAACGTGTGCGGATTGCTAAATTGAATCTCCATCTAGATCTTCGGCCATGTAGCATATCTGGGAAAAATCGTTTTTCGGAGATATTTAACTTTAAAAGTTGACTTCTTTTGTTTACGGAAAAAGCCGAGTGTGGTGCCGAATCGGCAGAGTTTTCCAGTTGGTAATTCGGTAAAAATAGTTCCATGAAAATTTTACCAAATCCTACCAAGAATGGATTTAGTGAAAATAACGAAATCAAAATCTGTTAAGTTTGCAAAAAAGTGAACAGAATTTGGTGTAAACTAGAGAAGTCAACTTTTAAATCAAAACTTTAGCCTTGAAAATTCGCATGCGGATAAAAATGGGAGATGTTTACGTCACCATGGCCTTCTGCAACTTTGTGTTTTCAAAATTCGTCAACACCTAGATCTAAATGGTATTTTTCACTTGTTATAATAATGAGGTAGGATTTTATGGTATATAACGTGTTATCACATAATAAAAATTGTGTAGAAACGGCCAAGGGTCATTTTTGCTTGCATGAAGAAAGTTTATCCGGTGGTGGCCGAGAAAACCGAACAAAGCGAGCTTGCGAGCTTTGTTCGGTTTTCTCGGCCCCACCGGATAAACTTTCTTCATGCAAGCAAATCCTAGTTTATAACGACTTTAAAAGACACTTATTGTGATAAGCATAGCGAATCCGCCGGAACATCGTTTGCTTACGGCCCCTGACTTTGTCTACCTCCTCGAATAATTAACGGGACCCATAATTAACTTCACTTCACCGAATCACTCACTTTACCGAATAACCCACCTTACCGGTTTTAGTTTGCTCAAGTTAATTTGAATTTATTCATAAAAGTTTGGAATTCAACATAGCAATGACTAGCTTTTAACACAGATTAATTCAATTCAAGTTGTTTTCACAAATATTGGTGCATTCTGATTGGTTGAAAAACTGGGAGTCATTACTCAATAAAACTGGATTGATTTCAACCATAAAAGTAAGATATTTAGATTCACCTGTTGTAAAAGCAGTCTTACATAGACGAGCAAAGACAAAAATGTTAATTTTCTATTGCGCTCTGAAAGATGGTGAGATATCAACTCGACCCATCAGCAACTCGACCCTCTTCAGCGTCCTTGCCCAATGTTATAATAATACCAAAAGAATATCTCTAATACAACCGAGATATCTGGAAAGAGAATAGGGCATGTCAGTGTGACATGCAGTATTCTGTAATGTCTTCAATTGAAAGTGAGAAACTGTCACTGATTTGTTGTTTTGCTACTCCTCCTTCCTGTATAGAACATTGCAATCTGAAATTTGGCTTTTGGTTCAAATTCCCTTATGATAATATGTTTATAGAGGCAGGGGTTCGGGGGCAGCGCCCCCGACATGTTTGAGATCTGATGCTTTAGGACCTACACATTTTTTCCCTCTGACAATATTTTCAGGGCTTGAAAATTCTTGAAATTTCTACTCGACCTGCTATATAAGCAAATATAGTGATTCGTTAATTTCATAAGTGAATTTTGCAATATCCACTCGTCCTGCTTATATAGATGAAGAAGAAAAAAAAACAAGCAGGACAAGTAGAATTTTCAAGCCCTGACTTTACTAAATGTTTATACAATCGTTTTTATACGCCCGAAGGGTCGTATTATGTTATCATCTGCATCCTCTGTCTGTCTGTCTGTCTGTCTGTCCATTAGCAAATTAGTGTCCAGACCATAACTTTCAAACTATAAGGCCTATGGTCTAGAAACTTCACAGATGCACAGATCTCATAGCTAGGGTGTGCAGAGCGCAAGAATCACAACTCTACCATTTGTAATTTTTGAGTTATTGCCCTTTGTTTGATTCAGTTAGCAAATTCCTGTCCGGTCAATAACTTCGAAATTATAAGGCTTATGGTTTTGAAACTTTACAGGTGTATAGATCTCATAGCTAGGGTGTGCAAAAACCCTAGCTCTATCATTTATAATTTTTAAGTTATTGTCCTTTGTTTGATTCAGTTTGCCAATTCTTGTCCAGTCCATAACTTTCAAAATACAAGGACTACGATGTTGAAACTTCACACATATGTAGAACTCATAGCTAGGGTGTTTGATTACATTTTCTCAATCTGATTAAATTTGTGAATATTTTAGTAGTACTTGGGTAAATATAATTACTTGAAGAATAGTGATGATAGCCATAAGTAATCCACAGTTCTTTAATTGCCTAAGAACACAAATATTTTAATTTTTTCAAATCTTTTTTTTTTTTATTTAAATCTTTATTTCCCTTGCAATTAAATTTTTTTTTAGTATTTACCATTTATTCGTTCCAGAACATTTTGGCTTCAAAACAATTCATCAGTCAGTCAGTTTTGGTGCATTGCTCATCTTGCGTGTGGCTTCACTGACTGGGGAACTAATCTTGTAACAGTATATAGGCCGAAATGCATAAAACTTGACTAAAAAGCTTTTTGTGCATGTAAGCACTTGGCAGTTCGGGGGTTTAGAAAGAAAATCTAACTGTCATAGCAAAGTAACTAAGCTGTATGGGACGAAATTTGTACTTTCTATGTGAGCATGATTATTTCCCTTTCAGAAAAATCCACCATTTACATTTGTGTTATACAGGAGACCAGAAATTATTATAAAGTCAGAAAGTTTGTGTAAATCAAGACAAAAAAGGTAATAAGACAACTAATTTATCGAAATACATCGTCGGTGTTCTGCTAAAACCTCGTAACTGCAGCTTGTTTAAAGCTGTAGTTACGAGGTTTTAGTAGAAAATCGACGACATATAACTTATGGATTAGGGATTTCTTTTGTAATGTGTACATTTTGAGTTTGATCTTGAATTTCAATTGTAATGAATTTTCACATATTCAGGTCATTTTGTTTGACAAACACCCAGTTTGGGCTAACCTATTTCTGGCCCGCTTTCGGGTGTAGACTGGTCTCAATGTCAAATATCAGAATAGACTTTTCTAAGCTATTCTAGTAGTTGATATTTGGACCAGTCTAGAGCTGGTAGCCTGCTATCTGAGAGATACTCTGATAAAGCTGGCAACAACACCCGCCGAGGGTCAGAAATAAGTTGGCCCTTTGTCTCTTCTGTTTCAGTTTCTAGAACAGCACCCTAAACATGAGTTATTTAACATCAAATGTTAACAATTTTTTAACATCTAATGTTAACAATTTTATACTTGTTCCAAATGGGATAACGAAATAATTTTGTGAAGTTTGGAGATCTTGATTTTTATAAGTTTGGCTGTTTTTGGAGAAAACCGGACAGTGTTTGCGTTGTTGTCATTGATTTTGACGTCATTCGAAAAGTTTGACATTTTGTGATTTCTCAGATTCTATTGAAGGCATTGACTTGAAACTTGACACACATATTTGCCATCAAAAGAGCACATAAAGCTTTCAAGGGGGTTTAACTCTCGATTTATTTTGTACAAATTATGCCCCTTTTTGACTTTGATTTTCAAACACCATCCAGCAAGTTCATCCACCATCTAGCAATCAACAGTCAAGTGTAGGCATTCACCCATAGGCGGTTCTCTTGTATCATCTGAATCATTTTCATTGGTTGGTCTAGAATATTTGATTGGTTACAAAGTGACCACAGACTCAGTGGCATTCACTCCTGCTAGAACAAAAAAGACACATTGTGTTTGTGGCTAGATTTTGCCAATCAGTGGGTCCTGAATTCTCATGTTTTTTATTGCATAGGCTTGAATTCTACCAGACACTTAAGTGGAACCAGCAAGATATGTCTGAAATCAGTGTTTCCACTGCTTTTTCAATATGGGGGTAAAAATGGGTATTTTACGGCATGCATGTACCCCCTCTATATAACACAAAGGAGGCTGGTTGCTAAAATTGGGGGTACAAGCTTCAATTTAGGGGTAAATCAATGGAAATTGACAAATTTGAGTGAAAATTAATCCAATGCATTAATTATACTCCTGACAACAAAGTAAGGAGGGGGGTTTATACTTTAATCAGGTTGTCCATCTGTCCATCCGCCTGTGTCATAGTTTTGTGTCCTTATCTCCTCAGCTACAATTAAATGCAATTTGCATGAATTAGCTTTAAGACCAAGAATGTCATCTGGGAGACATTGTGTTTTACCTTCAGCAAATGCCACCTTTCTATGCTATGGGGGAATAAAAAGCTATTTTTTCCTGCTAAATTAATGTCATTGTAGCGTTATTGCTATTAAAAGTCCATGTAAAGAAAGGGAAAATACAGGAAAGAGAGGAAATCTATAGAAAAAAAACTTGCTTTGACCTCTAAAACATAGTTTTTAACAGCTCTTTTTAACAAAGGCTAAATTTTACTCCTTGCCTGATCTGCATTGAACTGCACCAAATGCTTACTGTTTTTAAACTTTGTATCAAAATCATATTGGTGCAAAGTTTATTATTGTTTGGTAGTCACATGACTAAATTACTTATGTCATAGAGCATTTGAAATGAGGTCACCATTTTTGAATGAATTGAAACCTTGTGAAACAAGAGGACCCTGAGGGCCCTAAAACGCTCACCTGATATTTCAATTAAATTATCATTAAGACTCCTTTCCCTATGATATGGCATGAACCTTCCCATTTTCAACAGAGTTCATTCTTGTAACCTGGCAAGCATTTTGATCAAGTTTCATGAAGATTGGACTAAATTTGTGGCGTTTGGAGCTCTTACGAGGAAATTGTCATTAAGGCCCCTTTTCCCTTGATATGGCACAAATTGTTCCCATTTTTTATAGACTTTATCCTCATGACCTAACAAACATTCTGACCAAGTTTCATGAAGATTGGACCTGATATTTGTGGCTTCTAGAGTGTAAACAAGAAATTTGTCATTAAGGCCCCTTTTCCCGTGATGAAGCACGGATCCTTTCCATTTTAGCAATTTTTACAAGGGACCATCCAAGGAATATTTCTGCCAAATTTGGTTGATTTTGACTCATAAGTTTAGGTGGAGATGTCATTTAAAGAAATTGTTGACAAAATTGTCATTAAGGCCCCTTTTCCCGTGATATGGCATGGATATTTCCCGTTTTCAATAAACTTTATCCTCATGACCTAACAAACACTTTGACAAAGTTTCATGAAAATTGGACCATATTTGTGGCTTCTAGAGTGTAAACAAGAAACTTGTCATTAAGACCCCTTTTCCCGTGATATGGCACTGATCCATTCCAATTTAGCAATTTTTACAAGGGACCACCCAAGAAATATTTCTGCCAAGTTTGGTTGCTTTTGACTCATAAGTTTAGGAGAAGATGTCGTTTAAAAAAATTGACAAAATTGTCATAAAGGCCCCTTTTTCCGTGATATGGCATGGATCCTTCCCATTTTCAAAAGACTTCATCCTCATGACCTAACAAACATTCTGACCAAGTTTCATGAAGATTGGACCATATTTGTGGCTTCTAGAGTGTAAACAAGAAATTTGTCATTAAGGCCCCTTTTCCCATGATCCTTTCCATTTGAGCAATTTTTACAAGGGACCACCCAAGGAATATTTCTGCCAAGTTTGGTTGATTTTGACCCATAAGTTTAGGAGGAGATGTTGTTTAAAGAAAATGTTGATGCCGTGACGGACAGACAGACGCCGGACAACGTCGATCGATCACAATAGCTCCCTTAAAAATTGTTTGAATGGGGAAATGAAAATAAATTTCGGTACATAACAAAGCTTATGAAGTAAAAAGGTCTGGTATTTTAAAAAAATGCATATGCAGGGAATAAGACTAGCAGTGGCCCAGTCGCCCATGGTCCCTAGATTTTGGGCTGGGTCCCTAGACTTTTTTGGAAAATCCAAATGCCTCTAATGTTAAATATTGAAGGGGAGGGGGGATATTGAATTTTTGAAGCCTGGGCCCCTTAGTTAAAATTGTTTGTCATTTTCCCTGCTATTCCATATATGTTGCATCTGTACTTATTGCATTTTTGAAGAATAATTTAGACTTGGGTGGCAATCATAAATAGCATCATATAATTTGTTTATTTGTTAATATCACTTAATAATATCACACATTACATAACGAAAATTTAGAAAGGGATTCTCGGATTAACATATTAAGACTGGCCGGTATAAATTACTGCTAGAGTTTTAGGGCTTGAACAGCATTGGCTCAGTTTGGCCTGCCCTTGAGTGCATTTTGATCTTGGTCTTTCACTGTTCAAAGAATTCATCAGTTGAAAACCATTGGGATTGGTATCTTTTATCAATATCATTTGTGACACCTTTTCATGCGCAGAAAGAGCGTTTTCTAGTAATTGCTTAAATAAGACAATATTTCTCAATAATTATAATTAATCATCAGAAATTATAATTAACTATCTTATTATCCATGGCCGAGTGATTAGCCCTCTTGACTCCTAATCTGGTGATAGCGGGTTCGAGCCCCACTGGAGGCGGGTGGTGTATTTGGGCAGGACACTTTACACAGGGTTCCCACTGACATTAAATTTGGGGGTGAAAACAGTCATTTTACAGCATACTTGTACCCTCTTTACATGAAACAAAGAAGGCTACTTGTAAAAATTGGGGTTACAAGATTCAAATTGTGGGTGAATTTGAGGGGTTTTGGGAACCCTGTTTACAGACAGGGCCCCAGTCCACCAAGCTGTAAAAGTGGGTAGCAGTGGAAAGAAACCATTGTCTCTCTCTCTATGTGCAGGATAAGATCTGGAATGAGTTAGGACCATGATGGAAATAAGAGTCATTCGACCCTTTATCATGTTATCCTCGAGAAAAAAGAATATGATGTGAAGCTACTCAAAGGCCTGCTGATGTGGATTTTGGATTTCTAAAGTAGATAACTTTGAATTACCAAGTTCATTATATAAATTAACTAGGATGATCATTTAATGGAAAATATTTCAATTTTGTGCAAAGAAGATTGATCTTGGTCAGACATTTTACCTAGTTAAAAAGACTGATGTTCATTAGTTGGTTCAACATACAGTGTTGACCATGAGTTGGCATCCTATCTTGATTTACATTGTTAGACTAATGTTAGAAACAATGTTAGTTAGATAGAGTATTTCTTGATTCATTAATGAATGTAATTAGGTTTTTAACTCCACTGGCTGAAGGCC
The DNA here is from genome assembly GCA_948146395.1 of Fragum whitleyi. NCBI lineage: Eukaryota > Metazoa > Mollusca > Bivalvia > Cardiida > Cardiidae > Fragum > Fragum whitleyi. Next base: position 60,222,509 of record OX411555.1, on the reverse strand, counting down.
ACTGGGGCTATTGTCATGGCACTTTGTCCGTGATGCGTCCATTTGCCCCTGCGTCCATCTGTGCATTAATATGGTCGTAAACTTTTTCTTTAAAAGTCTTCTCAAAGTTGTTCAAAGATTGTTTATCCAATGAAAAAAGGCTTTAATTGGCATGGCTAATTTCCATATATGGTAATATTTGACTTTTCTCAGAATCTAATCGATGGATCTCAAACAAATTTCACTGGAATGATCCTTGAGTAACCCTTTTATAGTCTAAAAAGATAATTGTTACTGGGCCTTCTCTGGGGATCGCCATTGTCGCCAAGTGCGAAAATGAAATGAATTTTGCGATTAGAAAATGAAATTGGCGAAATGACTGGCAACAAAAAAAATTTGAACTTTAACCCATCAGCGATTATTGATTTTGACTGAATAGGCTGAGAGGATATTGAGTAGACACATTCACGAGTGACTCGCAATTGATTGCGGGAAAAGGCTTGTGTGTGAACTTGTATCCTCTTGGCTACCCATAACACTTCTGTGATTGTTTACAAAAATTAAGAGTCAATTAAATGTTAATTGCCATTTAAATATGATCCCCTCGACAATTTTTTCGAAGAAAAATGGCTCCAAATTTAGCTCCTAAAATCCAAATTTGGCTCCATTTTTTTCCATTTGGCGAAAGTGTTGGCGCAAAGAAATTTAAGTCCAGAGAAGGCCCTGTGTTATCAGATAAAGATATATCTTTTATGGGCGGAGGTCATTTCTTTAAATGTTATATAGAGGAAATTTGAAAATTAATTTCTCAGAATCTAACTGATGGATATCAACCAAATTTCACATAAGGGGTCCTTGGGTGAACATTTATCAGTCTACAGATGAAAAATATCTCTTTTTATTTGCAGAGGTCATTTCTGTATATGTTATATATAGTCAAAACTTGTAAAAACATTTTCAGCTTTACTATTAGAAGAATATGGGGGCTATTCTGGTCACCCAGGCATCAGCATCTGGGTAATCCTTTGATTAAGTTTTTTACGTGCTTTTCAGGCCTCCTGGCTTTTGTTTAAAATCTCTATTTCTACTAAAGTTATTGCTTTGAAACTTTGCACATACTTCTGTGATTATAATATCTGCCTCTAGACAAAGATTAATTACTCTGAAATTGAAATTAGTGGAATTTTAACCCCTTTGGGCTTACAATCTTGGATAAGTTTTAACATGCAACTGATGTATATCTGAAATATTTCTGTTTATACTAAAGCTATTGCTTAGAAACTTTGCACATGCCTCTGTGACCATTATATTAGCCCACAGAAAATGATTCATTACTCTGATATTGAATTTATTGGAATTTTAACCCTTTTCGGACTGAGAAATGCCTGGATAAGTTTTTACCTGCAAATGTTGTATATCATTTAACTTTGCTTGGAAAAATTGCACATGCTTCCGTTACCATGATATCAGCCTGTAGACAAAGATTCATTACTCCGATATTGAATTTGATGGAATTTTAACCTTTTTCGGACTTGAAAGTTCTTGGTTAAATGTTAAGTGTAGTGTTGTATTTCAGTTATATCTCCATTTCCACCTAAGCTTTTGCTTTGAAACTTTGTACATGCTTCTGTGACTGTAACTTAAGCCTTAAGATAAAATATTCAATACTCTGATATGCATTTTGTGGAATTGTAACCTTTTAATTTTGGACTTGGAAATTCTTGGTTAAGTTTTGATGGACTTTTCCAACTAAAAACATCAATATACTGAAGATCATTAATAAAATATTTTAAATAAATTACATATTTTTGAATTACAAAAAAAGAAGGTACACATAATGTTTTTAATTCATGGAGGCATGAAACTAATATTTTATCATACTAAGTCAGATTTGTATCAATCTGCTTGGAATATTCATATAGAGTGATAAGGTTATTGTTTCATATCTCCATGAACACCTGGTCATGGAGACTTTTCAATTTAAAAAAAATTCTTCCTGTTTGGCCTTTTCTTTCAATCAGGGCCTAATTGCCCAATATTACTCAAAATCATGTATGAAGGTTCGATTCCTTCCCCAGACTGTATAAAATGCTGGTGCACAAAGGGACAAATTGTCTGGAGGTCCCACATGATTTTGATATGTAAACATAAGTATATGGTCATGAAAGAGAACATAATGTGTTAATAAAGTATATGCTTCCTAGTACAGGGTTTTCCATTATCCCCTCTTTCTTTGAAATTGGACCCCCCTTTTTTTAAATGACCCCCAAAATTGTTAAAGAAACATTCTTTATCTAGTTTAATGGAGGTCATAATGTGGCAAAATGACCCCCGGTGTTGAACATAGAGGGAAAACCCTGCTAGTGATAAGTTAATTGATACATTACAATTATACAACACCCATGGCAGTTATTATTAAAACATTTTTAGCTCACCTGAGCACATCGTGCTCAAGGAGAGCTTTTGTGATCATTGAATGTCCGTCGTCAGTTGTTTGTCGTGCGTTGTCATCAGTCAACAATTTAAGTGTTTACACTCTAGAGGCAACAAATATTATCCAATCTTCATGAAACTTGGTCGGAATATTCACTAGGTCACAAAAATGAACCCTAATTGAATTTTGGAAGGATCCATGCCATATTGTAGGAAAAGGGTCCTTAATGGCAATTTTTAGCTCACCTGAGAACAAAGTGCTCAAGTTGAGCTTTTGTGATCACTCACTGTTCGTTGTCCGTCCATTGTCCGTCTGTCAGTCAGTCAGTCTGTCCGTCAACCATTTCTTTAAACCAGGGTTGGCAAGTATTGACCGGGGCGGTTTAACCCTTTACTGTTTAATCCCTGCTTTTTACGTGCCTGTGATTCTATGATTGAGAAAACATTGTGAAAAAAGCAGAAATTGCTTCTGACAAGCAATTTCTTCTTTTTCCACACTATTTTCTACACTGCTGAATGGTTATTTTTCAAATTAAATCCGCTTTTAATTTCCGTCTGCAAAACCTTTGAATTTGGACAGGTCCAAAATTTTGTAAAACAGGAAAGGGTTAAACTGGTTAAAACCACCCCGGTCAATACTCCTGGAAGTGGTCAATACTGGTCAATATCACAAAATTCCTGGTGGTCAATACTGGTTAATTGAATATTTTAGCTGGCTGAGTGGGATTGAGTTGTCAATTTAGTGTTTATTGCTCTATGATATATAGTGTATATTATGCATGTACTGTATATATACAGATATACTGGTTTATTAATATGCTGGCCATGATCATTATGTTACTTATTATGGCTATTATGTCACTTTTAATGAAAACCCTGAACAGGAATAGGTAACTTAACTGACCAGACTTTCACTTATCAAATTAGTAGCACACTTTAACACATTTCAAATTGCAATCTAATGTCAAGCACAATTACTATCATCTCAATGACCAGTGATTATGTATTGATAAAACAAAAGAGTCTAAAACACACCAATGCAATCATTAGGCCAGTCCAGACTCAAATAGTTTAACATGTGTTGGTCTCTGGGAGATCCCAATAGTCATTCAGGTTTTACAGGAAAAATATTTTTGCCCTTGAATGACTGTAACAAATTCGATCTATTACTCTTCATTATTTCTTTTATAGTATGGTTATTTAGTTATATATAAATAGAATAAAGTAAAGAAACTACATTTCTATTATCTAAGGATTTAGCTTATAATGACTTCAAAAGACCAATTGACCATCAATCAACCACTCTACTGACCAGATTGCTTTTAGCCTGTCAAAATTAAATAATTTGTTTACTTCTATTACTACATCACTAATTAATGTTGCTTCAGTATATTTATCATAATACAAGAATATGGCACATAATGGCAAGAAAGTACGGGATGGTTAAATGAATTAACCAATTAACCACCAATCGACCTGTTTTGACTGGTATTGACCAGTATTGACCGGTTAAAACCAGTATTGACCACCGGTCCGGTCAATACTCCAATCGACCGGTCGATTGCCAACCCTGCTTTAAACATCTTCTCGTCCTAAACTACTGGGCCAATCAAGCTGAAACATGGCAGGCTTATTCCTTGGGTGAAGCTCTTCAACAGTTGTTAGAAGAATTTAATTCTATATATAACTCTGTTTGCCATGGTAACAGAAAGGCTGAAAATCATACCATATTTAAAAATTATTTGCGAAATTCTGATAAGCCCATAATTATGATCATGGCAGAGCATGGCATTTCGTCACTTAAAAATTTTTAACTCCTGAACCACTGAGCCAAATTCAATAAAACTTTGCAAGAATGTTCCTTGGTCAAAAATTTTCTCAAAATTCTGATATGCCAATAAATATGGGCATGGCAGGGTGATGCATTCATCACTATGAATTTTTTAGGACTTTTTCTCCTAAACCAGTTGGCTGATTTCGCTGCTTCCTTGGTGACCCTCTTCGAAAATTGTTCAGGAATTTCTGATTGGCCATTAATCATGGGTATGGCAGGGCATGGCATTTTTTCACTCGGAAATCTTTGAACACCATCTCATCCTAAACCACAGGGCCAAATTTAATGAAACTTTTCCAGAATGTTTCCTTGGATTGCCTTTCTTGAAATTGTTCGCAAATTTCTAATAGCCCCATAAGTATGGGCATGACAGTGCTTGGCATTCTTACTATGAAATCCTTGATAGCCCTCCTCCTAACTACTGTACTGGGCTGGTTTTAATAAAACTTTGTCGGAATAGCCACTTTGTGATTTTTTCCCAAAGATTGTAGTCAAATATTGATTAGCCTGGCATTTTTATGCCCCCGCATCGATAGATCAGGGGCATATTGTTTTACTCATGTCTGTCTGTCTGTCTGTCCGTCTGTCCATCTGTCCGTCCGTCTGTCTGTCCGTCCGTCTGTCCGAAAACTTAACCTTGCCAATATCTTCAAGCCTATTCAAGATACAAAGCTAATATTTAGCATGATGATAGATCTCAATGATCCACATCCGCTGGTACCAAAGTCAAGGTCATGTGACAAGGTCAAGGTCATCTGTCAAGGTCAAACTTTAAAAAAACTTAACCCGAAAACTTAACCTTGCCAATATCTTCAAGCCTATTCAAGATACAAAGCTAATATTTGGCATGATGATAGATCTCAATGATCCACATCCGCTGGTACCAAAGTCAAGGTCATGTGACAAGGTCAAGGTCATCTGTCAAGGTCAAACTTTGAAAAAAAATGCCGTTACGGGGGCATTCGTGTTTCACAAACACATCTTGTTCAACTATGAAACCATTACAGACATCCACCTCTCAAAATTAAATCATACGATCAATTTAAAAGTCGTAGAATGATTTATTCGATTTGAATGAAATGTGATCGGATTGTACAATTTCAAAGTGTTTTCAACGGGCGTTCTCTGAGCGTTTATAAATGATCGGGTTGATTATTTAAAAAAAAAAGCGCTGAGGTAGGGATTTGGAATGTTTTACTCGAAATTATTGCCAATTTCAAGATATTATTAACTGTATCATATTGAATCGGGGCTAGAGCAACCTTCCAATAGTCTTCACTACAGATGTTAAGTAGATAGATAGTATATCAATATTTTTTCTTGTGCGAATATATCACATATATATTAATCCACTTTGGACCTGAACTATTCATTAATTTCAATAAATCTTCTCTCATTTCTCTCCCGCGAAACCCTTAAGGTGTCGCCTATCTGGTAGGATAAAAGTTTTTTAAGAATTCACTGGTTTGTCGATGCGGTTATAGAGTGGATATATATCGTTATTTCGTGATAATCCAACGAAACGTTTCAGAAAGCCTGTAAACTTGCTAGCAGAGGGATAAGCCGACGGCTAGAGAAATTATACCAGGCATGTTAACTCCTGAAGACAACAACTGTTTGGGCTCTTCTACAAATATAAGATACAAACTTTAGTTAAATGGTTTTGAAAAACCGGTTTTCATAAGATTCTGCTTATGGAAATAACGTAGAATAATGATGATAAAATTTCTTAACTAAGCTTCTTTTCTACATATTTTATCCATTGAATGACTGAATCATTAAAATCAAAAATAGAAAAAAATACTTTGTATGTGGTATTCAATTAGGAGGGGTCACTGTCATGGCCTGGTGTCAGTCGTGAGTGCGTGCGTCCGTCCGTTAACTTTTTCTTTAAAAATCTTCTTCTCTGGAACCACTGGGCCGATTTCAATGAAACTTTACCAGAATGTTCCTTGGGTGACCCTTTTAGCCCGAAATCTTCTAACAACATCTCCTCCCGAGCCACTGGGCTAATTACAATGAAAATTTATCAGAATGTTCCTTGGGTGACCCGTTTCAAAAATTGTTCATGAAATTTTGATTGGCCCATAAATATTGGTGTGGCATGGCAGGGCGGGGCTTATTTTGAGCCCGAAATCTTTGATCAACATCTCCTTCTAAACCACAGGGCCAATTTCAAAGAAAATTTATCAGAATGTTCCTTGGGTGACCCTTTCCAAAAATTGTTCATGAAATTTTGATTGGCCCGTAAAAATTGGTGTGGCAGGGCAGGGCTTTTGAGCCCAAGTTGTCTCCTCTTGAACCAATAGGCCATTTTCAATGAAACTTCATCAGAACATTCTTCTGATGAATGTTTTCAAAAATTGTTTGCAAAATTTTACTTAGACTTGGCGTGACAGGATGGGGCTCGAGTTCCTTCTGAATGATGGTGTCTACTATTACCTTCTTTTTTCAATATCTTTCTTTCAAATCTTGAGATGTTGAAGCCAGTGGAGCCATACAGGCCCTCATGGGCCTCTTGTTTAAGTACATCATTGATAATGGTGATATTATCCTTTTCATCCCTATTATCGTGATTTTGATATATCTATTATAAATGCATTACAATAGCTAGCTAGTATCTGTGTTTCTCATGATTAAAGACAAACAAAAAATTCGACCGACTAAAAATCTTGTTGAAGAAAAGACATGCACATATTTTACAGTTTTGTTCTGTTTTTCGTTTTAAGGGGACCACAACCTCGTAACCACAGGCCCCATAGCTTAAATACCATTGATTTGTGAGGTTTTGCTCGCCTTTGTTCTTTTTACCAAGTGACCGGTAGATGCACACCAGGAAGCATTTAGGCAACCATTATTCATCTTCCGCTGTCTATAGGAATGACCTTTCCGCCAGTGCTGTAGGAAACACGTTACACAGACTTACACAGACGTACACTTACGTACTAAGCGGGTACAATTACCAAAGGTTCGTAAATGAAAGAAAAATAGGATAGCGATTCCCAACTTACGCACGCCTGTAAATTTGTGTGTGTTCTTTCGAAATCAAGATTTGCACACCGTAATGTCCACTGCCTTTTGTAAATATATTTATCAGAACAAAATCCCAAATATACTGACGGAACTATTTGAAATGTATTTCGGAATGCAAGTCAATGAAGACTAGTTATGTTTTTCTTGTTGGTTATGCGTAAATGCATCAATAGAAAAGTTAACATAATGTGGCACTGTGCAGCACATAACCTCCTTTATCTGTCCATGTGACACAAATACATCGAGATCCTTTTGGAGCTAATTATGATGAAATAAAAACTCGGCATATTTATGTATTTATCTTAAACAGTTAGACATTGCTTTGGAATGAAACACAGTGGATGAAGTTTAAGTAAAAGAATTAGTCATGTATATATATTTCAATGATCGCAGCTAGTTCATATTCACAATGAAGATGGTATACTATGTTGTTGCGATGCGTTTAGATGAACTTCAGGATGATATAAACTGTAGAACTGACAAACAAACTAGTGATCCCCGATACGATACTCTGTCCGCTAGCTGTAAAGATAAAAATACATACTGTAGTTTTCTAACAAACGCTCCAAGGAGCAATACAAAACAGGGGCAATGATCTTCTATCTCGAACCAATTTTCTGCAGCAAAAAATCTTTCGAAATGAAATAGTTCTGGTTTCCCTCTTTAGTTCATGCTTTCTTTCCACTTAAGGTCAACTAAATGGTTATGTTAAATGGCTAATCCTTTAGGTTGGAATGGACAGCGACTCTATAAACCGGAAGTGGGCTTTCGTTTATTTTATGGCTCTTTTTAAGCGTTGTTTAAAAAGACCGGTTTTCATAAGATTCTGCTTATGGAAATAACGTAGAATAATGATGATAAAATTTCTTAACTAAGCTTCTTTTCTACATTTTTTATCCATTGAATGACTGAATCATTGAAATCAAAAATAAAAAAAAACTACTTTATATGTGGCATTCAATTAGGAGGGGTCACTGAGGAATAACGAAGAATTTTCTTATTTGCATGGAAAGGTATGCTGAATCTTTTTTTAAACGAAAAGGAAAATTTTTTTTTAACGTATCGGAAAATAAGAAAAGTTCATTAGGTAATTTCATTAAAAAGGGTTTTGTGGCATTTTCCCCTTAGAATTACAAAAATTAGTGCATTTTTAACTTTTGAAGGCACATTATGCAAATGCAAATGATCAAGAGAAATTTTCTTGGCGACAGCAATTTAGTACATGTATAATGTCTATCAAATTGTATGTCTTTTATAGCTATCGGCTTGTAATGAGTTCACACTAGACCTAAAACAAATATAAACGTTTTACTGAAAAATAGCCAGTACCACTCAAGGGCAGATAAGTTTAGCAAAAATACCTTTAAATTTTGTCATTATAACTATAAAATATAAATCTACAATATGTGTGAACAAGAAAAAAATCATTTGGCGGAAAAAATAATGTCACGTGTCCTTTGCTACCTTAGATTTAAAGGTCCACTTTTCGAGACATACTTATTCAACTTGTCTTTACACGACAACCAAATTGGAATAAGATTTACATGGAACCTAAGAATTCAGAAATAGCACTGCTTGGAAAATCATGGCCATTTGTGCAATTGTGTGACACCAAACAATCACAATTCTATTTTTTTCTACCAATTGAGGCAAATAAGTTATCAAATTTTCTAAAGTAAATTTTGAGATGCTAAAAGTGGAATTTTAAATTTCATCAAAAACATGATACATCTGCGATTTTAATGAAGAAGGGTACCTGAATTTGACCGTTCGTCAAAGACACAAACAAGTGAAATATGTACCCATTTTGTTCATCAAGAGTACGCTTTCTTGAGCAGAAATTCATACATGAAAGATACAATGAAAGATACAAAATCATTTATAAGCTTGTTTAATACTGTGTACGGACCGAAATTATACCTACCTACATATCCCGTGACTGGTCTCTCACATATATATCTAACTGTTCTGTTACAAGCTCTCATATGAAAGTCTCCAGACCAATTCAACATGCCACAGTTATCTCCTGATTTAGTACTTGGTTCTCCTTTCCACTGTCTAAAATATTCATCATTAAAATTCATACAAGCCACCATGCGATAATGTTCAATATTGAAAGACAACTCCTATATAGAGTCAATGACGGGATTGACCACAATTATTACTGGTTAAAGTATCAAGTCTGTTGTACATTGAACTATGACGATTGCCCATAAAGTTAGGAAAGAATAGCTCCTCTATTCTGATGGGGCAACGGCTCAGTCCTGGACAATGTAAGGCAGATTAATATGTTTTCAGCAGCAGCATCCAAAGATTTACCGCATGAGATATCTTTGGTTAAGTACTGGAAAAAAGCTGGTCAGGGCGTAGTATCGGTGGATGGGCTTTACCATTACGAAAGAACATGCAACGACGGTGATGAAAAATTGTGCATTATACAGACGTCTAGGCTTAACTTAATTGGGGACATACTGATTACTTTGTGATTTTAAGTTGCCCTACCATACAGACATAAGAGGCGACACTCCTAGACCATTTCTACCGGATTATCCTGTATTTACAAGATTAAATCATTTAGCAAAGACCAGGCCTTGATCATTTTAACCTATCATTTCAACAGCTTAAAACATGATGAACATTTTGCATTTTGGACAAAACAAACTTGAACTTGTCTAATCAAATTATGAAAATTACTGCCATGTCGAAACATGTGTGCAATTTCAATTAAACAATCAGCAGAACGCACACAAATGGCTGGAAATTGTCTACCACCCACCCCCTCAGTCATGTGAAGGCATCGATATTTCGCATAATAGAACCGCTTTTCCGCGTATTAAAGGAGTTTTATTAAAGCCTATTTCAGTTATCATATAAATGCTTACATTGTCAAGTTCATTTTTTTAGTCCGAGTTGTCTTTTTCCCTTGGCGTCAGTATAATATATATATGTATGTTGTAGGTAGCCATAGATATAGGTGTATTTTCAAAACTGAAATCGAGAATCCATATAAGAATCTATATTTCACGGTTCAGCGCACAAAGTTTTCTTTTAGCTATGTACTTTTTACACAGAAAAAATAACAGTTTTATACATTTTTATAGAGCCTATAACTTACATGAGTGAAGCGTCCGTTGTACCACTGGCAAACGCCCATAATCCCTCCGATTGTCTATCGTTTAAGGAAGTATACCAGCCATAGATATTTTCAGTCATACCAGAAAGGATGCCATTAATAAATGTCTGAAATAAAATTCTATTTTAGAGACTAAGACCCAGATAATAACTTCTAGTATTCAAAGAGGTATGAGACTAAAAATGTAATCACACTGTTTGAATTTGTGAAGTGAATTCGTACAGTGTGATCAGGTTGGTCGCTTCGAACCTCAATGAGAACCGCCGTCATATTCAAATTCAAATCGTTTATTTGTATATATATAGGCCACCGGCCCTTGTACAATACATGATATACAAATACAAATACAGTGTATCAATGTTTGGCGGTTAGACTGACAAGATTCATACAGGTTTGTTAGCATTACTAAATCGTAATGATAATTAACATAATTAATAAAGTTCGAATTAATTGTGATAAATTCTGCTAAATTGTTTATCTCTCTTGTTCATGTACATAGGTCTTTCGTTTTTTTAAAGCATAATATATAAACATAGCCACATTTCGAATTATACATTCTTTTTTGGACGACATTAGATTGTAAAAGGAATAATCATTTGGATATTGAATAAATTTCTTCTCAATATAACATTCCCGTAAATCAGCGTATAAAGGACAGTGAAGCAGAAAATGAATTTCATCTTCCACTTCACCATCACAATATACACAAAATCTAAACTCTCTAGGGATGCTATAGTGCCTTCCCGTCTCCACCACTAATGGGTGAGATGAATGTCTAAAATTTGAAAAGCATGATCTAGATTTTTTTACATCTAGTATGTATAAGTATGGTTCGAGCCCAAAATCAGTTTTATAGAGTGAATAATGACTAAGTTTAATATTATCTACACAAGATGACCTCCATTCTTGTTGATAAATATCTTTGAGACGTTCTGTATACAAATACAGGAATTCATTTTCATTTTCTACGTTTTGTTCTTCCCAAACATAAGCAAAGCCATTTAGACAAAGGTTTTCTCTTATATAACTAACCCAATTAACATATCCAAGACTGTCAAAATATAATAACATATTATAAGACAATTTTACCAACCTTGATTCTGGCAGTTTAAGAACCCTTATCCAATATTTAATAACTTTTCTCGAACTGTAGATATGAATAGGATATCTGCCTGTATCACCAAGAACAGAGGCGTTACATGCAGTTAAGTCCACATTAAGTAGACGCTTACATGCATATATCTGCACCTGCTCAATACAATTCATCTGTTTAAGTCCCCAAATTTCGGATCCGTACAACACGACTGGACATATTTTTGAATCAAAGATCTTGAAAAACGACTTAACAGGCAGATAAGGAACATTACTTAGTGATTTTAATAAGTAATTCAATACTTTTTTAGCTTTTGTAGCTGCATTTTCTGACATTTTGAATAGAGAGAGGGTACTTGAAAAATTTATTCCTACATATGAAAAACTTGGAACAACTTCGATTTTGTTCCTGTTATAGAACCATTTCTCTTTTCTTGACAACTGACCCCCATGCTTGAAAACAACAACTTTTGTTTTTGATAAATTAACACTTAATTTATAAGTATTGCAGAATGAACTTAATACGTTCAGTTCTTTTTGTAGCCCATTAACCGTGTCAGATATTAAGCCAATATCGTCAGCAAACATTAACATAAATACCTCAGTTAAACTTGGGAATAATTGGATGCCCCTTGTATTATTGATTTTCATGTTGCTGTCAAGTTCGTTGATAAATAAAGAAAACAAAATGGGACTTAAAGGACAGTCCTGTCTGAGACCATTGGGACATGAGAATACGTCACTTATTTTATCGTTCGATTTAACACTAGCTTTAACACTTTCATAAATTGAATAAATTGCCTGAAAAAGGTGCCCTCGGATTCCATTTTTACGTAAGATATTGAATAATATGGGCCTTTTAATAGAATCGAATGCCTTCTCAAAGTCAATAAATGCCACATAGACTGGCTTTTTCTTTTGAACTAAATATTTAGATACAATTGAATATAGAACGAATGCGTTATCAACTGTACAATACCCAGGTCTAAAACCGGCCTGCGCTTCACAGAGTTTGTCAAATGCTTCAACGTAAAACGTTATTCGTTTAGTAAGAACATAAATATAAATTTTACTCAACTCGTCCATTAAAGCTATACCGCGATAATTCGACGGTTCCTGTAGACTACCTTTTTTGTGAATGGGTATAATCAGAATTTTTTACCAACTATTTTGAAAATCTCCTGTTAGGAACATTCTATTGAACAACATTTTGATAAATGGTATTAACACTGGAATTCCAAATTTAATGAGTTTAGGAGGAACATTACCCGAAAATGCTTTATTAACATTCAAGTTGTTTACTGCTTTCATTATTTCATCGTCGTCTATTAAAGAATTGAAAATAGAATCTTCCAATTCATCAAAATTACCAGACATACCATTATCTAGAGATTCAAATGATTCTGTTAGTTTCTCATCTGAAAGCAATTTGGTGAAATAATCAAACCAATCGGAAGATGAAATTCCATTTTCTAATTTTCGATTACTGGTATTTTTTCTTAATTCTGACCAGAAGTCTTTACTATTGCGTAAGGAACTTTCTAATTTTTCAACTTTATCTCTGTAGAAGGACTCTTTTTTTTTCTTTACACATTTTTTTAAAGATTGACTTAGTATTCAAATACTTATTCAAATCACATTGATCTCTTGTCCGTCTGAAGCGGTTTAAACTTCGTTTTTCATTACGTTTAAGCGCTTTACAGTTACTATCGAACCAATCATTTTCAGTTCTGGAACCTTTGACTGTCACTATTTTTTTATAATTACTAGAACCTTCTAATATGATATTTTCAAAGAATTCTACACAACGATCGATTGGAACATTAAAGTCGGAGATCTGTTCAGAAAAATCAGTTAATTTATTTTTTAAAATATCTGTATGTAAAAGCTGTAAAAATTCATCACTATTGCTACTGTCTAGATGATATTTGATAAAACTTCGCCTGTCGCCCAAATCGTGGCTATTTAATGTTATATTATTTTGACATACAAAACTTAATTTGATAGGAAGGTGTGTACTTTCAGTGTACGGCATTACCTCAAAGTCATGCAAGATGGGTATCAGTTCCCGTGAAATGATAAAGTAATCAACTACACTACAACCATTTTGATTGATGAATGTAAAATGTCCGTTATAAGCATCTGACCCAAAACGTCCGTTTGTGATCAAGAAATCATAAGCTGTACAAAGTCTAATCAGCTGTCTTCCATATTTATTAGTTTTGTCATCGAGGCTTTTCCTATCGATTTCGTTGTTGCTATGTAAAATTTCATTATATTCATCTAACTCAGGTATATTTCCACTATTGAAATGAGTATGATTATCTTTGCCTGTTCTGGCGTTCAGATCGCCATTCAAAATAACATGATATTCAGAAAGATTATTTTGTACAATAGTATTTTCGATAATGTTTGGTCCCGAAAAAAAAATGTTATCATAAAAGGGGGATCCATCTGGTGGTAGATAGACACACATGTTGATACAATCTTTATCAATGTTCAAAATGCTTTTATCGATCTTAAGTATGACACCGCATTCAAAATCCTGACAAATACGGGTAATAGATTTGTTAATATGCTCTTCAACTAGAACTACAACCCCTCCCATAGGCCTCCCTCCAAGAATTGATTTTTTCGCCTTGCATACATAAGACGTGTAATTTTTGAAAATATCATCGAAATCAAATTCATCAGCTAACCAGGTTTCCTGTAAACCTACAATACTGAAATTACCTAAATATTTAATAAGATCATTACATAATTTATTTTGCAAACCCTCAATATTCCAACTCACGCATGTCAATATCTGATTAATACAAGAAAGGCTTCGGCCAGATTCCTATGCCACATTATTCTGCCCATAGTCCAACTGGTTTGTATTCTGGGATTGTGGGTCGACTTCGAAACTCATATTCTTAGATTGTGCTTTAAGAATTGCCCTGTTACGCTCATCTAAAGTGCGTGGTCCGCTCTTGAACGCGCCAGGATGAACACGCGGTTGTCTACGTTTCGTATGAAAAAGACCGTTTTTAAAATATGCTTTGTAACCTTGATCATTTGCTCGTTTAATCATTTGACGTTGGGTGTAACTAAGATCATTCGAGATACGTATATTTTTCGATCTCAGTTGATCTCTGAATTTAAATAATTCCATTTTATCTTTAAAGTTCTCAAATAGAATAATGACAATTCTTGGATTATTTGTTGATCTCTTACCAACACGGTTCGCAGATAGTATGTTCATCCTGTCACCCTTGTTCTGAAGCAAGTTAAAGTATATTTTTGTCTATTCTACATCCCCCCACTTTGAGGGTAAGATTCATGATTTGGTAATTATATAGTTAACCCCCCATTGTTCCAAGCTAGTAAATTTTATGATTTTAGAACTTGCATGTCACCGATAGAAAAACGCAGGAAAAACGTTCTGTGAAAATGTGACAAAATAAAGAGTTTAAAATAGAGAAATTTGAGGTTATTTGATAGAAACATAGATTGACAGCGTATAGTTATTAACAATTGGTAGCAGAGCGAGGTTTAGTGTTGTGAATATAAAGTTTTATACTGGATTTTCGTGCACAAAAGGCAAACACGGGAGTGAACATATATTCGGATAATAGAGAAGGCCGGATATTGAATTCATATAGGACAAACAGTAAATAATTGGAAGTTATGTGGAATATTGGATTAAGCTAACATTGTTATGTGAATAAAAGATGAGTGATAAGGATAAAGAGGCAGAAAAGGCCGAAGAGGCCGAAAAGAAACATTATGAAGAGACTGCAATTATGGAATTAAAAATGAGAAAGTCACGATGCAAGTCGAATTTTACAAGGACACAAAACAAATTAAGAGAGGAATTAGAGTCAGATGAGGATGAAATAGACAGAAACAAATGTAAGTTCATGTTAGAAAAAGTGGATGAAGCCTTAGAAAATGTAATGCAGGCCTTACTCGAACTTGGTGCTTTCTACAAAAGCACAAATAGAACAAAAGAACTAATTGAATTAAACAAAGAAATAGACGAGGCAGAGAAAAAGTATGAAAGTATTGTTGAACACTATCAAAAATGTCTTTCGGATAGTGCCTCGGTTACAGGAGACCATGAATCTGACAAAAAGGAGTCAAAATTGGGTGCTGACCTCTGGAAGCAACTGAAGAGGGTCAGCATCCCTACCTTCTATGGGGACAAATCCAAATATCCCGCATAGAAAGCAGCATTTTACTCATGCGTAGACAATGCACCCTGGTCAGAAGAGTACAAAATGCTTCAACTAAGACAGTATCTTGGCGGTACAGCTTTACAAGCTATAGAAAATCTAGGTCATTCGGCGTATGCCTACACAGCAGCAAAGGACAGACTAGAACGCAAATTCGGAGGTACCAACCGAATTGTTAACAAATTTCTAGACGATCTGGAACAGTTTCCGGCAATAAAAAATGAAAATGCCAAAGATTTGGAGAGATTTTCAGACTTACTGGACATAGCAGTAATAAATTTAAAAGAGGCAAAACAAGAAAAGGACCTAGCGAATGGTTCATTATACCACAGGTTATTGAAAAAATTACCGCAATCCATTTTAACGCGATACCATCGTCAAGTACATGAAAAAGACCTGGAAGAGTCGGTTGAAACCCTCAGAACATGGGTAAATGAGGAAACAGAATACATAGTAAAAGCAAGTGAATTAATTCATGGAATTTCCATGCATCCCAGAAATCCTCAGTCAAGTCAGAATACAGGTAGGAAAGAAAAGTCTTTCTTTGTTTCACATAAGGATAATTCAAAAGAGTGCCCTATCTGTAAACAAGATCATAAAGTATGGGACTGCGACACTTTTAAGAAAATGGATGTTGATGCAAGATGGCGCAAAGCTAAAGAAGCAAGATTATGCTTTAGATGCCTTAAACAGAATCATCTCGGTAAAAAATGTAGATTTGAGGGAAAATGTAAAATAAATGGCTGTGACAAAACACATAACAGGTTGTTGCATAAAGAATCAAGTTTGGACGTAACTGCTCCTTCATTCGAGCCATCAAATGAAAACACAAGATATGGAGGTGAAAATTACAATGCAAATAGCAATTCTGGACAATACATAGCACTTAGGACAGTTCCAGTTGTAATCAAATATGGACACCATAAAATAAAAGTCAATGCACTGCTAGATGACGGTAGTACAAAGTCATATCTAAATGAGGATGTTGCCATGGAAATGGGACTTAAAGGGGCTGAAAAGACCGTAAATGTCAATGTGATAAACGGAAAAACAGAAACTTTCAGAACAACGTCAGTGGAATTTGTAATAGAAAATGAAACAGGATCTCTTTCACAAACAATGGAAGCACAAACAACAAAAAATGTAACTGGAAAATTAAAACCTATAGACTGGAAAAGACACTCAAACAACTGGCCACACCTTCAAGGCATAAAATTTCCAACATTAAGTAAACGGTCAAAAATTGATTTATTGATAGGACTAGACTATGCAGATTTTCATAGGTCCATGGGAGAGCTACAGGGTGAAAAAGGAGAACCAATAGCCAGACTCACTCCACTTGGATGGACATGTGTTGGACCAATGGAAACGAAAGAGACATGTCATTTCACTTTTAACATCATAGATTCTCAATCAGACCAACTCCTACAAAAATTCTGGGAAATTGAAAAAGCCAGCTCAGAGACAGGAAGTAAAATGTCACAAAAAGATGCAACTCTTCTACAAGAGGCAGAGCAAACCATAAAAAAAGAAGGCAACAATTATCAAGTCCATTTGCCATGGAAAAATGATCCGTCTGTTTTGCCAGATAATTATGCGACGGCATTAAAAAGACTTATTAACACAGAGAAAAAGCTTGAAAAATCCCCCAAACATTAAAGAGATATATACTAATACAATTAAAGACTATGTGGACAAAGGCTATGTACAGAAAGTTGAAAGAAAAGAAGATGGTCCAAGATGGTTACTACCACATTTTCCGGTAATCCGGATGAACAAGGAAACAACAAAGGTTCGCATAGTGTTCGACGCTTCAGCTAAACATAATGGAGTTAGTCTAAATGATTTCCTGGAAGAAGGGCCTAAACTCCAGAATAGTCTCTTTGATGTCCTTCTGAGATTCAGAAGACATAAGATAGCTATAGCATGTGACATCAAGGAGATGTACTTAAGGGTCGGAGTCATACCTACTGATAGACGATATAACAGATTTCTATGGCGAGTCAACCCAGATAATGAACCGGATGAATACGAATTTACACGGCTAGTTTTTGGAGTATCGTCATCTCCATTCCTTGCGCAAATGACATCTCGCCATAATGCTAAGATACATAGCCACGAATTCCCTAGAGCAGCTGAAACCGTTGAAAAATCAACATACATGGATGACAGTATGGATTCAGTCGATACTACCAAGGAAGCGGTCGATCTATATAACCAACTTGTGGGAATATGGAATAAAGCTGGAATGTACGCCCACAAATGGTTGTCCAATTCAAAAGAAGTAATTCAGCAAATACCGATAGAAGACAGAGCATTAAAGATAGACTTGACAAAAGATGAATTACCAAGAGTTAAGACAATAGGAGTTCTGTGGGAAGCTGAGAGTGACTTGTTTAGATTTGAATACAATGAAATGGACTTGAATTGTGAACTGACAAAGAGAAATTACTTGAAAAAGATAGCAACTCTATTTGACCCATTAGGACTATTAGCCCCATATATCATAAGAGCAAAGTTGCTAATGCAGGATATCTGGGTATCTGGGATTGACTGGGATGAAAAGATTAAGGATGAGACATTAGTAAAAATATCTGATTGGTTTGAGGAATTACCCAAAGTTTCACAAATAGAAATACCAAGATGCCTACAAAGTGGAGAGAACATAAAGCAAAGGACTATTCATGCGTTTAGTGATGCTTCGGAAAAAGCATATGGAGCAGCTGTTTACAGTAGAAACGAATATGAAAATGGAGAGGTCAATGTAAGGTTGATAGCTGCTAAAACCAAAGTAGCTCCCTTGACAGCAATAAGTATTCCTAGACTTGAGTTAATGGCATCACTGGTCAGCCTTGAACTAACAGCAACAATTATTAATGCACTTGAGATAGACATGAGCAAGTGCACTTTCTGGACAGATAGTATGGATGTAGTGTATTGGTTAAGAAATCAAAGTCGTGTGTTCAAGCCATTTGTAGCCAATAGAGTATCAGAAATTCAGAGACAAACAAACCCTTCGCAGTGGCGACATATACCTGGTGAGCTAAATCCAGCTGATTTGCTTACGCGTGGTGTTAAAGTGGAACAATTAAAAGGCAAAATGCTGTGGTGGGAAGGTCCCGAGTTTCTAAAAAAGGATGCAGAACAATGGCCAGAGACAATAATCAAACGCAAACAGTCATGTGATAGAGAAATGAGAAAATCAGAAAAGAACAACTTAAATGATGCAAGCGAAAATTACAACACAGTTGAAATGCAACAGGTTGACAAGAACAATATGGATGTGTGGCGATTAGATCCAGATAGATATTCAGATTGGAGAAAACTAAAACGCGTGAGGGCTGGGTATTAAGATTCATTGACAATTGTGGAAAAGATAGAACAATGAGAAAAATAGGACCACTGACATGTGATGAAATGAAAGAAAGTAGTGATAGACTGATAAGAGACACGCAAATGAAAGAATTCAGTGAATATAAAGAGGTGTTAAGCGGAAAGTCATTGGGCAAGAAAAGTAAACTGTTGCCATTGAATCCTATAATTGACAGTAATGGAATCATGAGATCCAATTCTAGACTAAGAAATGCAGATTTTATGTCATTTGATAGTAAATTCCCGATAGTATTACCGAAACGATCAAGTGTAACTAGACTAAAGGTGAAAGAGACTCATGAGAAAAGTTGTCATGCTGGAACAAACTATGTGCTAGCCAAACTCTCAACAAAGTTCTGGATTATTCATGCTAGAGAAGTGATCAGAGAAGTGGAAAATGAGTGTCGTGTTTGTAAAAGACAGAAAGCAAAACCAAAGACTCAAATCATGGCACCGTTGCCAACTAGTAGATTAGGTGAGCCTATGAGAGCATTTTCAAATATATCTGTGGACTATGGAGGACCCTTCTTCACAAAACAGGGAAGGGGAAAAACTCGACAAAAAAGATATTTGTGTTTGTTCACATGCTTAGCAACCAGGGCTGTACATTTGGAGATGGCATACAGTCTAGACACTAGTGCGTTTTTGAATGCCTTCTTCAGAATGGTCAGTAGAAGAGGTCGTCCGGTTAAAGTGCTAAGTGACAATGGAACTAATTTCATAGGTGCTGACAGAGAGCTAAAAATGCTAGTGAGAGATTTAGATAAAAGTGAGATAATCCAGAAAACAAGTGACACTGGCATAGACTGGCAGTTCAACCCACCATTGGCTCCAAACTGGGGTGGGGTCCACGAAATCATGATAAAGGCAGCAAAACGAGCTGTCTACAGGATTTTAAATTCAGCAGACGTTACAGATGAGGAGCTAACAACAGCTTTTGTTGGTGCTGAAGGGTTAATAAACTCTCGACCACTGACTTATCAGTCATCCAATCCGGCTGACTATGAACCGCTTACTCCAAACCATTTTCTGTTTGGACAAATAGGGGGAGAGTTCGCGCCAAGTTCAGTGGACATTACATCGTTTGATCCAAGAAATAGGTGGCGTCGTGTACAGGAACTAATGAGACATTTTTGGCAGAGGTGGCTTAAAGAATGGCTACCAAGTTTAAGTGGTCGAAAGAAATGGTTCATAGAAGAACGCGATCTACGAGTTGGTGATGTAGTGTTAGTCGTGTCTGTGGACTTACCAAGAGGACAATGGCCTCTAGGAAGAATAGTTAACGTATTTCCTGGAAATGATGGTCACATTCGTTCTGCAAGGGTGTTGGTGAGAGGCAAAGAAATTGATCGGCCGATAACCAAGCTGTGCCCTCTGGAGTGTGAACAGTAATTGTGTCAAGTAGCATTATAGCTCTGTGTTAAAGGGGCATAATAATCCCCTGAGCTAATGCTAGTGATTCAGTATTATAGATACAGCATTTTTGGTATTAAAAATATAGTGATTCAGTATTAAAATATATAGTGTTTTAAGTAAAGCAAAATTATAGTAATAGAATCAGCAGTGTGATAGGGCATAATAATCCCTATGCTGAAAGTAGTAGAAAAAATAAAGTAAAAAAGTGATAATAGTTAATAGAAATATAGAAAACTATCATCAAAATGGGCTCCACACTGTGGAAATAGAGAACAATAGATAGTAAGACGAAAAGATGATGAAACAAGTAAAACAAAGACAATAGACATTTAAACCAAAAGAGGTTATATCTGATATAGAAATAGACTGAAGTCATAGAAATTCAACAAATTTCAAAACAGATGTTTCAGAGTGATCTGAATTAGAAAATTATGCTATTATTCCAGCAAAAAATAGTCTTTAAAGATGCACAGAAGCATACAAAAGTCAAGTAAATGAAGATGAGTCCAGCAATTAAGTCTTTTGAGATGGATGTAAATGCCATTTATGATATAGAAAATATAATTTGCATTTATACTCAATATAATTGACAAGAAATGGTTATTTTAACGTTAAATGTTCAGATTGTTCAAAGTTGGTAATGCAAATATCAATCAATTTTAATAATGGGGTAAACTTAAATCAGCAATATGACAATAAACAACAGAATTTGCTATGACACCTTTAGAATTGCCAGAATAGACAGTTCTGATAATTTGTGGGGATTTCATCTGCAAAAAGCAATTGCATTGTAAACCAAAAATAGCAAATAGATAATTTTGCATCACTTAGCTATAAGTTGTAACATCCTTGACTTAAAGGGCCATGTATCTTGTTGACTTTTGTTAATAAGACTGGGTCTTATTAAGGAGGGGAGAATGTTCTGAAGCAAGTTAAAGTATATTTTTGTCTATTCTACATCCCCCCACTTTGAGGGTAAGATTCATGATTTGGTAATTATATAGTTAACCCCCCATTGTTCCAAGCTAGTAAATTTTATGATTTTAGAACTTGCATGTCACCGATAGAAAAACGCAGGAAAAACGTTCTGTGAAAATGTGACAAAATAAAGAGTTTAAAATAGAGAAATTTGTAGTTATTTGATAGAAACATAGATTGACAGCGTATAGTTATTAACAACCCTCAATTGAAGGAATTACAGATAAAATTTCATCTTCAATTACATTCATTAAACTTTTTTCATCCGACTCATTTTCATCCAGACCAAAGACTCTAAGAGAACATTTCACCTTGTCAAATTCGATGCTATTAATTTGTTGCTCAATTAAATTTAGTCTAGGGTTATCTTTATCTCTGAGTATTTCAAGATCGTCACAAATCTGATCCTTATTCAGCTCAAATTGTTCCATTGACCGTTCAAGCTCCTCAACTCTTTGATTTAAGGAGTCACATTTTCTATTTATTGTGTTAAGTTCAGCTCTCAGTCCATTTAAGTCTGTTTTAAGCCCCGATATCTCAGTTCGGAATTCATGTTTCATTTCACTTAGTTCAGCAGTTAAAATACGTTTAGAATCTGATATGGCGTCCAGTATTGTTTGTGTTTCATCGGTAGGTCCAGGATTGGTTTCGACGTCACCACTTAACAGTAACAGCATTTTAATCGAGGTTCCATATTGAACACCGTAGTTTAAACTTGTTATGGACCACGGTATGCTCCCATCGAAATAATCCCTTGACCCAGCTGTATAAAATGCCTCGTTGATAATGTCTGAGGTTGAAGCCAACGCTCTGACGCTATAGTTGAGGCTCAAAACGGTCACCTGGCTTACTAAAACGATAAATATCAGATAGATGCCACAAACAATAGTTCTATAGTGCACGTCAGTGCCCGATGTATAAGGCTGATACTCCGACGTTCTAATTAGTTTATTTGGTTTAATGGCTGACCGTAGATACAATCCAACTCTAGCCCGGTATAAGCTGAGGTCGATGCCCATTGCTCAATTCTGGTTTGTGACCCTAATGCCACACCATACACAATCCAACAATTCCTGTATATCACTCAGTTTATCGTACAAGTAAATACTTATAGCGATAAAAAGCGTGCAGTATTATCATTTGGCTAATTTCGCCTGAGACTCTGTGCATATTCCGTATATCTTCGGAAGATCTCCGAGTTCTTATTCCAAAAGCCGTTAGTAACACATTTATAAATACGAAATTTAACCAAACATCGAAAGTAAGAAAAAATAGCTCAGTTGGTTAAGTTGTATCGCTCTCAATCACGCATCTATGGGTTCAAGTCTCCGGGGTGCTTTTTTTTCTTTTTTTTTTTTAATCCTTTTTACAAGTTCACACCAAGCGATTATTTTAAATTCTTTTTTGATGAATTATTGAACGACCACTTCTGCTGATTCATATCGCGACATCTAAGATGCAAAGTTACTGCCGTATCAAAGTGAAATATACACTGCACGTATTTTTCTTAAACCAAGAGGAAAAGATGTGTTCCAATTTTCAGAAAACAGCAAATTTTCCGATCAAGCCTAGTTTCGAACTTGTTTCGAAACCGTTGCCAAAGTTACCACAAAGGCTTCCTGTATCAACAGTACCACCTTTGCTGTTGTTATTGTATATATCAAATTTAAAGTAAACTAAATATATGAAAAAGTATGTCTTCAAAATTAAAAGAAAATCGAAAAAACCAAATACACCCTCTGTCTAAAAAATAACTGTGTGAATATAAGGCAGAGAAAAAAAATTTGAGTGAGAAAAATTATACTCCCCCTTACTGGGTTTGAACTTAGGTTCTCTAGAATCAGAGGCGGATGTCTTAACCTCTACACCACAGGTCTGATTAGATAGAATGTCTCCAGTAAACACTTAAATCTTAAATCTAATTAGCGGAATTCGTCGGTCATCGGTGATTTTCCGATTTCACTCACGGAAAATAAACAGAGTCTCAGTTGAAATTAGCCAAGGAATACCTTTCTGGTTCAATAAACACCGTTAATTGTTTACCTGTTTAACGATATACTCGCCAATATACATGTAGAATTCAGGTTTAAATTGTCCAAATAAGTCCAAAAACTCCGAAAAATTGGCGAAATATGATCTTTTTTCACGGCGAGAATTATATAGGTTAATTTCTTTCACGAGAGAATCACTTAATCTAAAGTTCCATATAATTCCATCCAATTTTCAAAAATAAATTTCTCCCGTGATAAAACCACGTCTAACCCCAAACACGATACAATATCAATTTGTCATAGAGCAGTTGGTAGCGCGTCGGACTGTCAATCTAGAGGTCCCGGTTTCGATTCCCGGCGGCGGCCTTCATTCGTTCCGATAAATTGTCTCTCACCAATGGGTTGATAATCGTAGACCTATGCGAGATAGCAGCTGGAGATCAGGAAAGGATGTGTTGGTTGTACATGTGAGAGAAATACCAGGAATTCATTGTTACGTGCTTCAGCCGCCGCGATATTATTGAAAAAATGTTGAAAGCGGCGTTAAACTCCAACCATTCAATCAATCAATCAATCAATCTAACCTTTATGAAAATAAAACAAATGCTAGCTTCCTTTCTTAACCGTTGTGAGGCTGAAAAAAAAACCTTCGCAAAATTGCCATTTAAGGTAACTGGTCCAAATTTTAAATTGTCTGCAAATCATGCCTTATGCGATAGAACTGAACTTTGAAGTACCCGCTTTCATATTTCGGTCATAATTAGGAGTTTCATAACGTAGAGTTGACGTCATGACGTCATCAAGGGGCCGACCCCTTTTTTAGGGACAAAAATCAGTAATTGTCCATTTTCTTCGGAAATAGTAAACCGAATTTCATCCCGTAAACGCCATTTGCTTCGTTTAAAGGCGCCTTATGTTATGGTTTATTAATATTAAGATTTGAGAGTAAGAAAATACAATTAAGTGAAACGTATTAAATGTTAATGCCTTCTGCGTTGCTGTTCTCGAGTACAGTCACTAGAAATATTGCCCCTTTTCTCGAAAATTTGTCCGGTGACCTATTCTGAAATTTAGATATGTTGATATCAAACCTTTCCGCTGAAGAAGTTTGAAATAAAAAACATGTGTCTTCGGGTTAGATTTTTTGTAAAATTCGATTCCGCGAAGATATCGCATATCAAAGGATATTTCAACGTCGCGTCAAATGTTCACAAAAGCTGTCTTTTTAAATGGATAAAACTTAAATGAATTTTTGTATTTCTTTAAATCACATTCAGATTTAATATTTTTGAATCCTATATTTTACGATAAACCTTAATTTCAAATATTTTAGAATACGTTATTGCACGGAGATTGGCGCCAAATAAGCATAATGGCATTGGTTTTAATGCGACATCGAATTCGACGAAAACTGTACCAATAACTTCACAAAATCGTATTTAATAAAAAATTTAACCCGAAGACATATTTGTTTTATTTGATTAATGCAAAGCATATTCTTTTCGCTACAAAATAACAAAAAATCAGCGTAGGTCACCGGACGAAATTTTGAGAAATTTCTACTTATTTGCAAAAAAAAGAAATGAAAAAATGAACGTCAAATCTTGGAATTCGCGAAGAAGTTAGCGTTTCGGGCCAATTTTTCTTATTTATTATGCACAGAAATTAAACGAATAGCTTGGGCGTTCTTGGACTTTCAAAATGAAACTTTTTTCGTGAAAATCGGCAGATTAATTCAGAAAATATTTGAAAATAATGATTTTGGCGGGTCAAAAAGGGGTTGGCCCCTTTATGACGTTACAACGTCAAATGAATGAGCTTTAGACCCTTTTCATAGCGAGTTTGCTACTTTCCGCACTTCAATTATAAATCTGAGAAATCATTGTGAGATTTTAAGAAAGTCGAAAATTCGACCATCTTATCTGTCCGCAGTTACCTTAAACAAAGTACTGGAAGCACTAAATCCAAACGGATTGTCAATCTTTCCTCTGATATTTAATTTTGTAAACAACTCTACTTTGATAGGTAACAAACAGGTGGTGTATACTTAGATCAGACAGCACATATATTAAGGCTGATCTTTGGCTACACCACGTTCTTAAAGGAATATTCCGGTTAATAATGACAAGGGTAAAATTTGATGACTTCAATTGAAAGAAAAAAAAAACTTGTTAACGGTTTTAACTAATTATTTTGTGTGATGACATAAGAAATAGAAATGTGCTCAGAGTTCTTCGTCAGAATTTTTTTTTTCAGACCAGTATGCTAATTTATGATAGGCATTTCTATATTTGTATAGAACTGTTTAAATATTTTTTTTATCTTTTTTGTTGTTGTTGTTCCGCTTTGTTTTTGTTGTTTTTATTCCCCAATTAGAATGCTTATCTTTAAACGCGTGTTTATTTTGCACAGAAATGTTTAAATAATTGTTTTTCCAACCAGAATGCTGAATTTTGATAAGCATATCTATTTACCTAGGACTGATTGAATTACTGCTTTTCAAACAAATACTTATTTTTGATAGGCATCTATATATTACCTGCAACTGTGTGAGAACTTGTTTTTCCAACCAAAATGCTAATTTTTGACAGGCAAAAAACCCAATGACTTATTCTTTCACACACTTGCAAAACAATGAGCTTGCGCGTGATATTTTTTTAACGTGAAGGCTCGGGGTCAGGTACCTTGATTGAATACAGTTTTAGAAAAAAGAAATATTGAAATCACAAGTACGCATTATCAGTGGTTTGATTAAAGGATGTTATATGACCATTAGAATTTTGGTTTGACCCTTCACCTTACCTGTAGAAAGTCTTATGTTCACGAATATTTCTGGACGGTTTTAGGTATACTAAGCATAAGCGATAAGCGTCGAAATATCTTTTAAAAAAATTAGCTTTATAAAGAACGCACATCAGACTGTGGTGACATTGGCTATTATGATTTCTATTATAACTTTCTATTTTACGTTCATTCGCAATACATACACATATACATACACACATGCACACACACATGCGTATATACATAAATTCAAACATACATACATTGAAACGTTATTTTTGAAAGTACAATAGTAACCCGTGTGCTCAGTTTTGTTATGTTCACCTAGTTTGGCATCACTTCTTTGATGTCATGCTTGATTTGACATTCTCTATGTACGAATTCCTTTTTGTCGGAAGGACGGATAACGGATTAAGGTCGCACCGAAAGTAAATGTTCTCTTCATTGGTTGAAAAAAAACAATACCTCTACTTTAGCTTGAAACGCCCGAAAGCTGAGGGAATTCACATAGATTTTTTTCACTCAAAGATAAAGATGTCAAAGGTAAAACATTAGTGAAACCTACCACAGCACAGTAAAAGTCTACATTTTTATATGTAACAAAAAGGCCAAAATCCGTTGGGGTCTGACCAAACATCGTACATACGATACATACATACATACATACATACGATACATACATACGATACATACATACATACATACATGCATACATACATACGTACGTACGTACGTACGTACGTACGTACGTACGTACGTACGTACATACATACATACATACATACATACATACATACATACATACATACATACATACATACATACATACAAAAATACGTACATACGTACACACGTACATACGTACATACATACATACATACATACATACATACATACATACATACATACATACATACATACATACATACATACATACATACATACATACATACATACATGCATGCATACATACATGCATACGTACAAACGTACATACATAAATGCACATTGATTGTAAAAACTATTGCAATATATGTGAAATAATTGAAAACGGCCAGCATTCTTACCATTTCCGCTTTTGTATCCACTGAGAGTAGTGTCCCTTTAGTCGACGCATTAAATCCAAAATGGCTGCAGTAATCATTGGCCTCAGAATACGTGTACAGAACGGTGATGTTATTATAGGGTGTGAACAGATAGCAGTTACCACTGTTAGCGGTCCACCCTATAGGACAACCAACTATAAAAGAGATGAAAGTTTGACAGTATTTTCGTTTAATAGGAATTAAACTAAGTCTCAATTAAATTAAAGGATTATCGGTGGTAAGAGGTAGGCACATTATTGTATTTACATCTCTTGTACTCCACGAAAAAATGCTTCGCTGAAACAGCTTATAGTTGACAGATTGCTAGCCTGTTTATCTGATGTTTTAATCGAAAATGGAAATCTTTGCTGGAGAAATAAACTTGAATTTCTTTTATAAAGTCACCAAATTCAACAAGGTGTCATGTGGATGGCATTTATGCAGCATATCGGATGTATAAAGAGATATTAAGATTCTGACCTATCAATGAAGTACCTAAATCAGGAGATAAACTCTAAATCATCTTAGGGGACTCTTTTACTAAACATCTTATGATATTTTTTTGCGTTAGTCAAAAATTAGATTTGCTTCTACATTAGTACCAAATTATGGAATTCTGCCATGCATCATCGCATTTGCATCGCCCTCTAAAGACGATTCTAATGAGATATTGCAAGGCAGAATCGATCAATAAATAGAAACACCAGGTACGCTCTGTGATTTGACTTACGATTATTTTTTCGTAAGAAGTTTATAAAACGGGACCCTGTCGAATATCAGCCAAAGTGCAACTAAGAAGTACCTACGACATACAAAATCGTTTCATTTACAATTATGACTGAGGAATAAATGCAGACACTAGTAGCGTCTAAGTCGTCTGCTTAAAATGCCTAACAGTTAGCCTTTGACGGGTCTCCAACAGCCGCATATACATGTTATTGAAAAGTGGCATTTGAGACGAGGACGTCTTCATGATGTGATATGAGACAAAAGATTTACGTATCCGGAAAAAAATGAAGCAACATACAGTATGCGTGGGGCAATACTTACCCTGATTGTCCAGCTCACAAATAGCAGCCGCATGCGTTGCGCACGAAATATCGTTGTATTGACCACTGTTGTATATTACTGCACAATCTTCGTTACCTTTAAAGTCATTGGGCTCCTGATTCCAGTTTCTGGATTATAAGAATGTATTTTACAGAACATTCCTCGTAAGATAAAGGGTCATTTACTCGAAGTCAGTCTGCTATTGAGTCCAGTTTCAAAAAAAAATGATTGTGTTTTCTCTAGCCCACTGTTCGTTTCCTTTAAAATCGTTTGGCTCCTATAACTCGTTTCCAAAATAGAAATATGTGCATTACAACAGTCATTTTATTATTTTTTGTCATTATGCTCCTGATTTTTGTTTCTTGAATATAAAACATATAAAATCATGTACGTACATAACATCGCGGTATTTATTGCGATTGATGTCATTTGGTTCATGAATCCAGTTTCTAAATTGATTTTGATTTACATTTAAAGACATTTTACTCCTAATTCCAAAATACAGATACAGCTTTGATTTTATTTGAATTTTGATATTGTTTCCATACATAAATATTCGTATTACATATTTGTCTTTACAATTTTATTCATAAAGATCCAGATTCCAGTGTCGAAAATATATATTTTACTTTATAGCCATTGTTACTTTCAAGCCCTTTGGTTCCTGATTATTTTTATAAATATTAATGCGTGCACATAGTTAGTATTATCGTGAAATTGATATTCATCTCAATCAGAACCATTCTAAAACGCTCACTCTCCACCTATTCATTCCAATCAATCAAGCCAATCAAAAACGCTCGAAATGACTAAAACATAAAATCAACAGCTACATTCAAAATGAATATTGATAGAAAAAAGTCGTGATTTCACTGACATAATTGAAATTGTAAGCGTGTGATTGGTTCTTGAAGAAATTTTAAGCTTTTTATAGATCGAATATGCATATTTTAAGGGGAGGTAATAAATATTGCTAATTTTGTTTATCCTGAACACAATTGGCGATATCGGATTACCTCCCATTGATTTAACTAAAACATCATTCACCGTACTCATTCAATATCATTCTAAAATCATTCCGATTTCTCGATGATGTTAACTGATACAGCAAAGATTGAGTTACCTCTAAAGTCATCTGGCTCCTCCATTCAAATCTATTGCAGTGATTATTACATTTGAAAGCATTTATGTAAATACAGCTGATATTTGTATCAGACTTTTTGAGCGCAAATATTTCCTCGGATCATTCCTTATTGCCAATATGTTGATTTTGTAAATATTCTAGCCCTTTTTTACAGATTTATATATATATATTACGAACTAAGTGTATTATATGAAAAAAAAAAAAATATCTAACGAGGTTGGGAGAATTGAAAATTGTAGAGGCTCTGCCGAGACAATTATCAATTCTCACACCAGAGTTAGATATTTTTTCATACAATACACTCAGTACGTATTATACTGATCTTATAACCTCTAATTGTCTTGTTTTTGTCGATGTTTGTAACTGAAATGCAAGTTTCTAAAAATATCGCCATTATATATTTGTTCTACAAATAACCATCTGATATAATAAAAAATATCATACGGGATATTATCACACTGATATTAGTATAGTTATAAGATATAACATACACAATATTGGGATCTATTGGTGTACCATCTGCCCATACATAGTTCCCTTCGCTGGCCTGATCATTCAGTCCTGTCCAAAATATACGGTTGTTGGCGGGGTCTAGAAGCTGTTGGTTTAACCATGTCTATAAAATATAGAGGTGTATAATTAACTGAAAAGGAGTTTAACCCAACCCTAAGTACAAGGAGTCCAAAATAGATGATACGCGCTTAAACTATAATTCATGGTACTAGTATATCTAATTTCCAAAGAAAACAATATACATCGTAAGGAACGTAAGATCATGACATTGCATTTTGAATTTCAATTTATCTTATACAATTTTTGTACTCAAAATTAATATCATCTAAGATAGATTGACTAGTACCATGAGATGTACACATTGTTATTCATAGATCTCTAGTAATGGCAGCTTTTTATTCTAAAAGTTCCACATGTTTTGCGCAACGCAGAGAAACTTTTACTGTTTAATTTTGTTTAAACGTTAGTATCGTACATGTTTATGTTGCTGAAAATAACCGCTAGAAGATAATTTTAAGCAAAGGTTAACACTCTATTGTTTATATACTTAGAATTATCATTTATAAAAGTTATGAGTTAGCATCTTTCATGCATGTTATAATTACGTGTTTCAAATCGATATTACAAACTAAAACAAATTATGAAAAGGTATCAACCATACTGAACCACAAAAAGAAAGTTACACCATTTTATTGATGTATATTTTTTGTAGCAATGTGGATTTATTTTAAACTTTCATGACTGGTCATTTTCCAAATTAATGTAAAACACCCATGATAGCAATAGGTGAGATAGCGTTCGTTCAAAGTCCAAACATAGAAATCTAGAGGTATGCCGAAATATTAAATTTCCCAAATTCAGGCAGTGGTGTGCGACGTGGTTTCTGAATGAATGTGAGTATGTGTAAGGAAAAGACTTTATGTTGCTTTGTCGGAGACTAATTCCAAATATCATGTCAAACAATCAAATTTTCTTGGAAGATCGTATTTTCCATTTCTAAGATGCCAATACGAGCTGAATGTATCATGTTAACGTTCCAAGGCTATAGACCAATAACAGATACCCGTCACAAAAACACGGTTGCTTCCAGTGCAAACATTCCTTATATGTATTTTTTTCTCATATTTGGAAAGAAGTTTTCATTATGAAAATTGGCACCGATAATCATTTCTTTTTTATACTTTTTTAACACCAGAACCCACCAACGAAAATAGGGATCAGTTGCTTTTGGCCAAATTCCATTGATGGATTCTTCTCATCTTAAGTAGGAAGGAACACCGTAATGGCTAACCCATATAAACAGACATGTCAAACTTTGACCAAAGTTTTTAGGGTTTTTTTTTCTTTAACTTCGAGTCCAGTTTAATTTATGTCATCTGAGAACATCAATTTTCTCTTATTTTTTGCTGTTTTCCTCAATTCTGAATAGTGTTACGTGCCAATGTAACACGAACAAAGAAGCCAGCAACAAACTTTACAATTAACAATATTTATTGACAATAATACCAGAATTATTGACAATATGAAATTAATACAAAAACAATTTACAATACATTGAATGTTTAATCCTAAAGTTTTAATTTTAGATCCAATTTAATTAAGTTCCTGGTCCACAAATAATAAGTCCAATAATATCCGAATTTAAAATTAAACACGCTTTTAAACACACTTTTAAGTTAACAAGAAATCCCCTTTTAGTTTAACACAGTACTACTAAATGAAACCATAAGTCTAAATCAAGTGAACCAAGAATGCTGTAGGAATCCCTTTATATAATACTATAGAACAATCTGGAATAGTATAGAACATAAGAATACTCTAGAGTCTGAATCACCTTCCAAAAGGCCTTTCTAGAAAGATCTAAAATCTTCTACATCTATTACCTTAAAGTGTCAAGAGATATTGGAAAATCCCCAGACTAATTCTAAAAATAGACATGGTAAATACCATTAGGTTTATTTATAGATTATACATAACACTTTCCCCCTTGAAAGAAAAAAAGAAAGGTTTATGAAATAAATCTTTCTTTTTGAATTATCATTAGCATTTACAATGATAATATACATCACATAATTGTTAATATCATGATTCGTTGCAACATTTCAGCACATCTAGCATGAAAATACAAACAATTTTCATCAAAAGAATTGAAAAAGTGTTATATATGCAAACATACATACATATATACAAAAAATATAGTAAAATGTAACTGTTAAATTCAATGTTTTATTAAAGATATGACAATTCAAAATTTTAGACTCTTGACAGAGCATCTGGTATAATGTTGTCTTTTCCTTTAATGTGTCTTACATCAAGATCAAATTCTTGAAGTGACAAACTCCACCTCAATAATCTTTGGTTCTTACTCTTAAGTTTGTGAAGAAAACTTAAGGGATTGTGGTCACTGAATACAACTATAGGAGAAGTTGCAGATGTTAAATAAACTTCAAAATGTTGGATTGCCAAAATCAGAGCAAGACATTCCTTTTCAATGGTGGAGTAGTTTCTCTGATGTTTGTTTAATTTTTTAGAATAATAACAAACTTGATGATCTATACCATCATCGTCTTCTTGCAAAAGAACAGCACCAATACCAACATCACTTGCATCAACAGCTAATTTGAAACATTTGTCAAAATCAGGTGCTGAAAGAACTGGTGTGCTCTTTAGTATGGCTTTTAAGCGATCAAAGGCAACTTGACAGTTATCATTCCATTTGAACTTAACGTTTTTCTTTAATAAGTTTGTTAAAGGTTCAGCTATTATAGAAAAATTCTTACAAAACTTTCTATAGTAGCCAGCCATACCAAGAAATCGCATCAGTTGCTATTTAGTAGCAGGCACAGGAAACTTAGAGATAGCATTGACCTTAGATTCTAAAGGTTTAACTTGACCCTGTCCCACAAGATGTCCTAAAAAAGTAACAGTAGCATGACAAAATTCTGTTTTTCCCAGATTAACAGTCAATTTTGCATCACTGAGACGGTCGAAGAATTGTTTGATTCTTTGAATATGGTCACTCCATGTGTCTGTGTAGATGATGACGTCGTCGATGTATGCGTCACAGCCATCTAAGCCAGCTATAACCATATTTACAAGCCGCTGAAACGTCGCAGGAGAATTTTTCATCCCAACATATTTAGAATTACCGACTTTGTCAATACAGTCATCAATTCTTGGTATTGGAAAAGAGTCAGTTTTTGTCACTGAGTTCACTTTTCGATAGTCAGTACACATTCTGTATGTTCCATTTGGCTTTGGAACTAATATACATGGTGAACTGTAATTACTTTGGCTGGGTTCAATAAAATCATTCTCCAATAAGTAATTCACTTCGTCTTGAAGGGCTTTTGATTCACTGGATTCATTCTATAAGGATGTTGTTTTATTGGTTGAGATTCTTCCACAATGACATCATGATATATTTTATCAGTTCTTGTGGGGATGTCAGGAAACAAGTGTTCATATTCATTAATCAACTGTTTCAGCTCTTCTCGTTGAGATGGCTCCAAATGCGCAAGTTTGTCGTCAAGATTCTTTAGTATTTCAGAGTTCTCAAGTTTAGGTGGACCAGGAACGGATTTTTCACTAAAGTCTGAATTAACTTCTGATTCAATCACATTTGATTCTTGTGGGACAGTGTTTACAACTGTAACCGGTTTTGAAATAGAGCTATCTCTGTCAAAATACTTTTTTAACATATTCACATGACACATTTGTTTATTTTTACGCCTTCCAGGAGTATTGATGATATAATTCAAATCACTTGTTTTCTTATCAATAGTATACGGGCCATAATATCTTGCCTGTAAGGGTCGGCCAGGTATTGGCAAAAGAGCAAGGACTTTATCACCTGGTTCAAATTTCCTATCAACACTATGCTTGTCATATCTTGCCTTCATTTTGCTCTGAGATGATTTAAGATTTGACCTAGCAACCTCACATACCCTAGACAGTTTATTTCTGAAGTCAGAAACATACTGTAATAAGTTCAAGGGTGTTTCATCATCAGCAAGAAATTTCTCTTTTAAGAGTGTTAATGGCCCACGAACAGAATGACCAAAAACTAACTCAAAGGGGCTAAAGCCAAGAGATTCTTGAACAGATTCTCTGACTGCAAATAATAGCAAATGAATACCTTCATCCCAGTTTTTCTCAGTATCGAAACAATATGACCTTATCATATTATTTAGGGTCTGATGAAATCTTTCTAAAGCACCTTGACTTTCAGGATGATAAGCAGATGACCAATATTGCTTGATACCTAATTCATGCATAACCTGTTGGAATATGCCTGACATGAAGTTTGATCCTTGATCAGACTGAACTGATTTTGGAAGGCCAACAAAAGTAAAGAACTTGACAAGAGCCTTAACGATTGACTTTGCCTTAATGTTTCTTAAAGGAATTGCTTCTGGGAAGCGAGTAGAAGCACACATAATTGTCAACAAATATTCAGAACCTGACTTGGTTTTTGGTAAAGGACCAACGCAGTCTATTATTATTCGACTGAAAGGTTCATCAAAAGCTGGAATGGGTTGTAACCTTGCTTTTGGAATAACTTGGTTAGGTTTCCCTACCATTTGACAAGTGTGGCAACTTTTACAATATTTGGAAACGTCCGATTTAAGTCCAGGCCAAAAGAAATGAGTCATAATCTTGTGATAAGTCTTGTTTACACCTAAATGACCAGAGATTGGACTTTCATGTGCTATACTAAGTATTTCATGGCGATATGACTTTGGAACAACAATTTGGTGATGAACAGCCCAATCATCATCAGCTGAGACATCAAATGGTCGCCATTTTCTCATCAGAATACCATTCTTTTTATAGTAACAAACAGGATTCTGAGACATTTCTTTTTCGGGTAATGCCCTATCAATTAACTTTGAAATCTCAGGATCATTTTGCTGTTCCTGGATTAACTGTGACTTTGAATGCATTTCATGACCTTGGTCATTTGACCTTGGAGATGACTGACAAAGTTCTGACGAGTCTGTCTGAGTATCAGGCAGACTAAGATTAAAAGACTTTTTAATCTCGTCATTGAAATATTGACCAACAAAAGTATCAGTTAAGTCAATATCATTTGAATTTTTCAAGGAAGCTTTTTTAGCCATACCCCGAGTTACTGCACATGAAGGGTACAAATCAGGTATTTCCTGCAAAATAGGATCATCTGTTTGACCTACATTAGGTGTGTCAGTTACAAGAGGATTAACAACAACCTTATCTCCAGCTAAGTCATTGCCTAGCAATAAATGTACACCTTTACATGGTAAAGAATGTTTAACACCAACAACCACAGAACAAGTAACCAAATCTGAGGACAAATTAACCTTATGAAGAGGAACATTAATAACACCACACTCTACACCCTGAATAAGGACACTAGTACCAGACGAAGTCTTCTCAGAAAAAGGCAGAACATCTGCTAAAATAAGAGATTGAGAAGCTCCTGTGTCTCTTAAAATTTTAATAGGGGTAGGTGGACACATATCACCTGAAAGTGATACAAAACCATCCAACATGAACGGTTCAAAAATCTCCATACAGGAATCAGAATTTGGTTCTGCCTTAACAATTGAATTTAACTCAAAAGAAGGCTGTGCTTTAGGCTGAAGGCTTGTGAGCCCTGTAGGTTTGGCTGCACTCAGTTCCTTCTTCCTTTTTAATCTAAAACATTCTGAAATAAGGTGACCTGGTTTTTTACAAAAAGTACAATGTACTCGAGATAAGGGGTTTTGAACATTGATTTCACCAGTAGACTTTGGTTTAGGTGAATTTGATTGACTAGACATGCTAGATGAATCACCAGACATAGTTTTATTTTGGGGATGTGAGGAAGCAGGTTTTGCTTTATTAACAAAATAATTTTTGTGTGTAAGGTAGTAATCATCAGCTAAACGAGCTGCTTCATGTATAGTTTCAACATTTTTTTCATCTAAATGTGACTTAATGTCAGATTGAATGCAATTTTTGAATTGTTCAATTAATATAAGTTGTCTAAGATTACCATAATTTTGGTCTATTTTCTTAGAATAGCACCACCTGTCAAATAATTTTTCTTCGTTTCTTGCAAATTCAACGTGAGTCTGGCCAGATTCTTTTCTACAACTTATAAATTGTTGTCTGTATGCTTCTGGTACCAGCTCATAACCTTTGAGAATGAGTTCTTTTACAGTATCATAATCATTGCTTTGTTCTGTTCTAAGTTGCGAATAAATATTGCGAGCTTTTCCTACTAAGACACTTTGGAGAAGTAAGGTCCATTGCTCCTTTGGCCATTTCAAGTTATTTGCAACTTTTTCAAAATGTTCGAAATATGTATCAACTTCATTTTCTTGAAATGGTGGGACAAGCCTTAAATGTTTTGTTACATCAAAATGGTCATTATACATATATCTAGGCTGATTTGCTCTATCTTGAATTTCTAATTCTTTTAATCGTAATTGAAATGCTCTTTCTTCTCTTTCCCTCTCTCTTTCTATTTCTCTCTCTTCTCTTTCTCGCTCTTCCTTTTCTCTTTCTCTTTCTCTTTCCCTTTCTTCCTTTTCCCTTTGAAATTGCCTTTCTCTTTCTTTTTCTTCAATTTCTAATTGTGCTCTTTCTCTTTCAATTTCCAATTCCTTCTCCCTTTGTTGAAGTTTTAACAGTTCAAGCTCTCTTGAGCTTGTAACTGATGGAACATCAACAATGAGAGATAGAGCCTTTTCATCAAAAATGCGCTCATCAACAAAATATTGAATCAAAATATTCTTAATTTCATGCTTTCGCAATGAGGACTTGACTTCTTTTAATTCATAATGCTTGGCAAGATTGAGCAAATCAGACTTTTTACCCAAATTCAATAGCTCCACGGAAGGTTCCTGCGTAAATTTTTCTAAGTCAAAAGACATGGTAGCTTGTTGCTGTATTCAAATAAGAATGTAAGATTATGATAAATAATAGTGAAAGTACACTCTAGATTTATTAAAATTGAAATATGAAATTAATTTCTTAAATAATTTTGAACAGCAGATTTAATTACAGAATTTGTTTGATTTGTTTTGTTTTGTTTGTTTGTCTGATGTTCGTATCCCGGACGAGCCCCCAATTTGTTACGTGCCAATGTAACACGAACAAAGAAGCCAGCAACAAACTTTACAATTAACAATATTTATTGACAATAATACCAGAATTATTGACAATATGAAATTAATACAAAAACAATTTACAATACCTTGAATGTTTAATCCTAAAGTTTTAATTTTAGATCCAATTTAATTAAGTTCCTGGTCCACAAATAATAAGTCCAATAAAATCCGAATTTAAAATTAAACACGCTTTTAAACACACTTTTAAGTTAACAAGAAATCCCCTTTTAGTTTAACACAGTACTACTAAATGAAACCATAAGTCTAAATCAAGTGAACCAAGAATGCTGTAGGAATCCCTTTATATAATACTATAGAACAATCTGGAATAGTATAGAACATAAGAATACTCTAGAGTCTGAATCACCTTCCAAAAGGCCTTTCTAGAAAGATCTAAAATCTTCTACATCTATTACCTTAAAGTGTCAAGAGATATTGGAAAATCCCCAGACTAATTCTAAAAATAGACATGGTAAATACCATTAGGTTTATTTATAGATTATACATAACAATAGCGTGAATTTTCTTACGTGTTCCAGTGTATATATTTTTTTTATCTAACATGTGTTGGCTCTAGTATTTCCGTATTTACCTACATAATAATACTGAAATTTTCAAAAGCGTGGCGTCTATATTATCCTTTTTTTACATCTCTATAAATATGCAATTTATACTTGCAGTCTTTATTATTGATTATTGACTTTGATGATGATGGTGTTGTTGTTGTTGTTATTGTTATTGTTGTTATTGTTATTGTTGTTGTTGTTTTATATACTCAGATCCGAAAGAATGTATGGGCTTTACAAAATTAAAATGTCTCAGAACTTAGACCAAGTATCGAAACAAAAGTTTTCATTATAAACATCGAGACTTTTGACATGCGATACTTTGAGAAAACCTCGTGCGAAGAAAACTCTCCACAAGAGGGGTATCATGTATCAGCTTGTGCGCCCTCTTTGAAGTATCGATATATGTTACAGAACGCCATTGCACTGTTTGATCAGACAATAAACGACAATCAACGAAGCGATTTATAACATTAACGCAGATGTAACGTATCTTTGGAAATGAAATGGAGCATCCAGTCAAACTCGGAAATGCCCTTCGAACAAATACCTCTTTATTAGAAAAGAAATTCTAAGAGGACAAATCTTAACACCATATGTGCTGGCTATACGCAACTTTATCGAAATCGGATTTCAACCCAAGTTTTAAAAAAAAAGTCATATTTAAACATGCAAATGATTTTAGAAGCAATAGTTCCAACTTTATAAAAAAATAATGAAACTCAAAAAGTGAAAAAACACAGTTTCTTTTGTAACTCAGTATACAAGGCCAACCTTGGCTATTGTGTCTTGAATGAGAATATTTTGCTTTGAATTATTGAATTCAGTCACATAGTCTCAAAAAAAAAAAATGTATTTTTATTGTTGAAAAAAGAACATGAAAAGTTGGACAAGATAATTTGATTGTTTTTGGAATAGCTTATCTTTTTTTCCAGGCTGCCGTCATAGCGCAGTTGGTAGCGCGTCGGACTGTCAATCTAGAGGTCTCGGGTTCAACCCCCGACGGCGGCATTCATCCTTTCCGACTTTTTGTCTACCACCAATGGGTAGATTATCGTAGACCTATGTGGGGTAACAGCTGGGGGCTAGGAAAGGATGTGATGGTAGTACTGGTGTGAAAAATACCAGGAATCCATTGTTAATTGCTAATAGGTGAAATAATGTTGAAAGCGGCGTAAAACTCAATTCAAACAAACAAACAAACCTTTTTATCCATGGCGTCTAGTTTCAATAGATCTCCACCCATTTGTTGACAGTGACTTCTTGCTTGTTGCCAATTCAGGGGTTTACCACTTGTTCTAAAAGCGTAACAATAATGTCCGCCTCTCACCCATGGCCCACAACCAATATTGTCTACCGGCGTGTCTAAAACATAACATGTATATTTCTTTTGATTTATTTATATTTTGGTTTTCTTTTTTAGATTTTTTTGGATTAATCTCTCGTACTGATTAGCGATTTTTGAAAGTACGTTTTTTTGAAAATGAATATTCGGTTTGGAAAAGAAGAATACACCAATAAAAGGATTAATTTGTTTCCTACTTTTTTAAAATGTCATTATATACTTTATGGTTGTTAAAAAAAGAATGAAGTAACGCGGCGTCAATGGCGGAATCTGACGTCGGACCCATGAACAAATATGCAGCCTCTTATGATTAAGAACAACTTTTGTATCAAACAATTATTTTGCAAGATGTAACATACATTCGTAAAATACCCATTATAATATTGTTTTGTTTTACAGACTTAAGTTGCAGTAGTTCGGTGATGTCGTGTCCTTTTAATGTTGTAGTAATGTGCAGTAATAGAGATCTAACTAATGTATCGAGTGGTTTACAGATGAAATGTACAGTAGCTGAGTACACACAATATTATTGTATAGTTTGTTGTTGTTGTCGTTGTTTTGGGGTTTTTGATGTACAATGATCACTATAATCCAATGAAAAATACTCACATCGATTGTGTTGTTTCTTTAAAGAAGCAACCATGTGCAGTGGTTGAGTATTCACAACGGATGAAGTTGTGAGCAGGAAGTATTTTTATTGTTTTGTGTGTTATAGTTTTACATGTTAGATGTATTACATGAAATGTATTACACTTGTAATGACCAGCAGTTTAGTAATCACAGTGGTATTTAGTTTTTTTCAGGGATGTATTAAAAAGAAGATGAGTACTCGCTATGAAAATGTGTTGTTCTACATATGTTTTAATCAGTAGATGGTCCCTCGCAATGAACTTGTGCTTTTTACACATGTTTTAGCCGTTAACTCACGTTACTAAGTTGTGAATTGTATTTTGTAGTACAAGGGTGCTCGAAAATGTAATGTGTTGATTTTGAGATGTATTTTGTAGTAGAGGGAAATTCGCAATGGAAGAAATGGGATTGTGTCGTATTTCAGGCAATCAAAATGGTACTCGTTTGCTTAAGATATGCAAAGTGTTTTAACCGATGTAAGATACAGACTGTGAATACTTACAATGATAACGTGTTGTTTTACATTTGTAATGTACAATAGTTAAGAACTCACAATGGTTTTGTGTTCTTTAACTGTTGCAGGAAACAGTCGTTGAGTAATCACAAAGACTTTGTGTTCTTTTACTGGTGAAACGAGTGGTATATAAGTGCTCGCAATAATTCATTTTGTTTTACAGATGTAATGTGCGTTAGATAAGTACTCACGCTGATATTGTGTTGTTTTGCAGATGTAACGTGTGGTAGATAAGTACTCATCTTGACCTTGTGTTGTTTTGCTGGTGTAACGCGTGGTGGATAGTTACTCACACTGATCTTGTGTTGTTTTGCAAGTGTAACGCAAGGTTGGTTAGTACTCACAATGATTTTGTGTTGTTTTATATATATATAATGTGGAGTAGATAAGTACTCACAATGACATTGTGTTGTTTTACAGATGTAATATGCGTAAGTTAAGTACTCACAAAGATGTAATACATATTTACAGATGTATCGTGCGGTAGTTGAGTAATCACAATGGTATTGGGTTGTTTTACAGATGTTATGTACGATAGATAAGTACTCACAATGATATTGTGTTGTTTTACAGATATAATGTGCGGTAGTTGAGCATCCTCTATCACTGAATCTTCCTGACATTCTGAGTACAGCACAGTTCTCGGTACCCGCCACGTTATCTGGTTCTTGACCGGCCCATAGGCTGAAATATATATTTAAAACTATAGTCCTCTAAATGGTCCATTGAACTAAATAAATGTCAAATAAATCTTTTTTTCTTGATGAGTCGTAGCATTCGATCGATTGAAATAAACGGTTAAAAACTATGAGACATTAAAGAATAATGACGCAAAATACCTCTACCTAGAATGTTAACACGATAATAAAGTTAAAATAAAAGGAAAATCCCACTCCTGGGATCGAAACTTTCATGAATATAATACTATAATTGTCACCAACCTATCTATAAGACCTGCTGTAGGCGCTCCTTTACTTGACGCCCATGCTCCATTACTGTACGACAGATCAACCCAGTGGGAGACCGGACTGTCCGACAGGTAAGGGACTTCATCACTCAGAAAACTCTATAATAAAAATAAATACACATAGATAACTAGTCAAGCGTAAAGGAACAATCCGATTGTGTCTCTAATTAATGAGATGCTGTTAATGTCCATCCTGATTAGATTTCTCTGGCGGCCTTGTCTGAATTGTGAGGGCGTGGTTAAAGGTAAGTCAAGTCACCAACCCCGTATATTCAGGATGACAAAACGGTGTGAACTGTTTGTCAAATAAACCCTACTTTGCACACACGTTCACGTGCAAAGCGGGGCATATTTGTCAAACATCTTGCACGGTTTTGTCATCCTGAGCGCAGGGCTGGATTACATCTCCAAAAACGGTAACGTGAAGTCTCAGCTGTGATTGGTTTGTTTTACTCTGATCAAAGTCTAATATTGCGCGGAATAATTTACACATAAGTTAAGGTTTTACAATCGTAAATACAGCAATAAAAATAACAAAAAAAAATGTTCTCTTAGTTCCTTATTATTGAATGATCTACAGCAAATAATAGAAGTAACCAAAGAAACAATTTCTTTAGAACTACTTTTTGCGTAGGCATACAAAATAATAGTGTTCTACAAGGCTTAAATATCAGTCAAATATAAATCTTGTTCTTTAATAAAATTTACCCTTTTTATGCTTCTCGTGAAATTATTCTGTTGTATAAAATAAAGGACCCTAGCAGTCATTAATAATAATGAAAATAAAATCATTATTTCAAGAAGTAGAACATTAAGACATATTTCAAAAATAATATAAAAGTAGTCGTTTTTACAGTGTTGCCTTCAATATTAATGACATATGATTCAAATGATAATGATAGAATGATATAAACATGCTTTCAAAATTGAGAGCAACTTCAGAATAAGAGAATCTTCTTAACGTATGCCTACGCAGGAAGTAGTCCCAAAGAAATTGTTTCTTTGGTTACTTCTGGTGTATGCTGTATATTATTTAATTATAGACTTAGATCAGCCTGCATAGACATACAGGCTGATATTAGTCTACACGGTTTGCTTCCATCTTTATTATGGTAGAAAAACTTGAACAAGACTCCATAATATGTCTCAAAACCAAGCATTTTGTACAAAAACAAATTTCAAATTCGGCAAGATAAGGGTAAATGAATAACTCACTATTGAGGACAACTCACCAGATCACTGCTATCATGTATCACCATCAGGGCGCTCTGACCTTTTGTGTATTTCTGTGCACAGAATTGTTTGGCATCGTTAAAGGTCTTGAGTTGTGTAGAATCAGTCGTATTGCCCACCCAGTAACATCGTCCGTTCTCACCAATCCAACCCAGGGCATCTCTAGGACAGCCGTCTAAGTTAGAGAAGAATCATTCGTTATATTGAAAGGTCGAATCTTTCATTCAGTGAATAACAAAAGCTATGTTTTCACTCAAGTGAAAATATATTTTTCTATAGCACAAAAAATGTAAGATTTGACGACAAACAAGCGAAATTTATTTCTTTAATGCAAAAATGAGACGAATTGTGAAACATTTGTGACAAATTTACATAACGCGAGGAGTTTCGAATTTGGTTACTAGAAAACGTCAGGGCTTTGGATGACTTGAACTACAGCGTGGATTTATCTGTTTGTAATTGCACTGGATTTGCGGTGACATTAAACTAAAACCAACTTCTAATCGGTCACTCAAATAAAGCACAAAAAGTGATGCTTAATAATGTTAAAGATGCAAGTGTTTGATGATTTCCGATAGCCCCCGCACTTGGTAGATAGCAAAACCAAAATGCATCAAAAACTTCTTCATGGAAAAAAATTTAACTTGCATGAGAACATGTGTACCCTTAATTTCAAAATTAACATTGGTGGGTGGGGTAAATTTAACAATTTCACCTCATATACGCAAATGAACGTCTAAAATAATGTTCTCTTTACTTATTTCTATTCAGATACCTTTGAGGCATCGAAAGCATAATGATTTTCA
The DNA here is from genome assembly GCA_948146395.1 of Fragum whitleyi. NCBI lineage: Eukaryota > Metazoa > Mollusca > Bivalvia > Cardiida > Cardiidae > Fragum > Fragum whitleyi. The sequence goes on along the minus strand of OX411555.1, from coordinate 60,179,255 downwards.
AACAACATGACGGTATTTCTCCGATTGAAATTTTGAAAATTTCCTGGATTATGCGATTTTTGTGACTTTTTCAAAGTAGGGTTGGTGTCTTCTTTTGTCTGCTACAATCGTTCAGTCGGTTCTTTTTACACACTTCTTTCACCAAAATCCCCGAGATTGATTTGTCTTTGCATGAACGCAATGTTCTATTCAATTCTTTTATTGTAAATGTGTCGTAAAGAGGAAAACATGCAGTGACCGATTAGAAGTTGGTTTCAGTTTATATAGTAATAAACGAAGTTTCTCTAGATCCAAAGAAAACGATTGAAAAGAAACTAAAAATAATATTATTCAACGACACATTTCCTCTTTTTTCACGTCACTTTCAATAGTATTTCTGTTACACAGTTTAACTTATCATAGCTTACTGGTATATGCCATACCAGTACAAACTCAACATTCTATCCAATCTGTCTACATTAACCATTGTGCGATGCAAATGACAATTCTAGGGCTTGACAATACTCGGCATCACTGAAGTTTTGCTGAGTCGAGCGTTGAACCAATGTATCATGCATATGATGTGTTTAAATGTTAAAATATTTAAATCAAAGTAAAAAAAAAATGACTGAATTCCATCAAACAATTCCTTAAAACTAGTTATCCGCTTCAGGTTTTCGTGCTATCAAAGGTGGTAAAAGCAGTAAATTCGGTCAGAGGAGAGAGAGATTGTGTTTAAGCACAATGAAACACAGTGGTGTATCTTAGATTCTAAAAATTGTCGAGCCGTTAATGTGATTTAGAATTATTCCAATGAATCAGTGGATCAATCATTTTTTGCCAATAATTCAACTGCACATGTACATATAAACTGAATAACGCGGAAATTACTTCACGAAGTAATCTCGTTTGTATGCTGGATCGAAAATTGGTACAACTCTGGAAATATCACATTGCCGCCGTCAATCAGAGTGTCGACTGACCAATCAAAACGCTTAAGCCTAGTTTACATTTGCCACGGTCGCCGTACGCTATCGCAGCCTTCGATTTCTTCTATGATATTTTTGAAATCGTACGGATTTATTTTCTAAAGGGTATGAGTTCACAAAATCGTGCGATGTCCGCAAGGGTTTTCATAAAACTTTTACGAGAATCATTGAGGCGCCCGTGCGGCGATAGCAAGGTAATCATGCGATCCCCGCACGGAGACCGTGCGATTTTTCAACTATTTACACTGTAAACCTTGCGACCGCCATACGATCATCATACGGTACCCACACGGGGACCGTAGGATGATCCGTTAGAGATTTAAAGGCAAAACATCGCGCGGTGGCCGTGCGATGTCCGTACGGCGATCGTGCGATACCTCTACGACGAGTCTACGGACTCCGTGCGGTCTTGCGATTTTTAAAAACTTGTCTAACTATTTTTTATACAAAATCGCAAGGGTACACGCCACCCGTAAAGCCGTGCGATGATCGCACGAACACCGTGTGGCGCCGCACGGGCACCGCACGATTTTTGTGTTACGGCGTGTTACGGGCGCCGTACGGGCTCCGTAGGCAAATGTAAACAAGGCTTTAATAACTAGTATGCGATAACAGTTGAACTGCAACACATTCCGTCAGAGTTTTGTTTGTTTTCTTTTTAATCATGTTCGTTCATGGGCGACATAACTAAATCTTGAATAAGAGGGCCGGGTAAACGATCCAGTAATAAGGCATAATTTTTTGAAAGGGCGAAGAGAGTGGGGTTTTTTTTTAAAATTTCATTAAGGTATAAAACTTAAAATCTAATCACATTGTTGTATACGCGGATTCAAACATTCGCTTATTCATACATATGTGTGATTAGGTTTTTAGTTTCATATCTTAATGAAATTGGTAAAAATAAATATCTTCATATCTTATAATTAAATATCTTTTTTCAATTAGCTTATCATTTCCTCATATAAAGATAGATTTTTATGGATCTTTTTCGTGCGCAAGCTTCAAAGCTACGTGCTCAAAATTGTTTTCATTGAGGAATGAAATCAGCTCCTTCAGCAAATCTAAATGCACGGATATTAATCTATACATATAACTAACATTAAAGATGATTCTGTCACTTACCTGGTGCATCAAAACTACAAATATATCCTTGTTTAGAATTACAGTCCAAGTCGGTCAATTTTCCCTTCACGTTAAGACCAGCACAGTTTGACCGTCCGTCATTGGCTGGTATAGAATTCCATTGACTGAAACAGAGAAGAGACGGATCAAGGCAAGTGAAAGAATCTTGAAACTCCGTAAAATAGATATTTCGAACAGAGATTAATTCCAGTTTAGTTCAACTAGAATATGGATTTCAAAAAAAAGGCAAAGGAAGACAAAATGATTATTTTTGTTTTAGAAAATTGCTCAAAAGCAGAAATTTCAACCACTGTCACCCTGCGAAGCATTCGGGATATCACTCAGCCATTTCCGTAAACTGCAAAAGACCTCGGATGTATGTAAGGCGGATGGGTATGTTACAAAATTGTGAATTTTGTTAGGCGGAAACAGTGTAAGAAAAACATGCGCGGAAACAACCGGCGCTATCTTTAAATTAATATCTTTTACAGTAAATATCGACGAGTCATTCTCAAAAAATTAAGATTTTTCAGCTATTATTCAATAATCTAAAGATATATATATATAAGGATACAATGGTTTCACGGCAGAGACTTAAACGAGTAGCGCTGGCGACGTCGAATGTTTTCACTCATGGTTTCGAGGGCAAGCGCCATTTTAACTGATGTCGTTTTTCTAAGGTTTTCCCGTAGTTTTTAAAAATAGTCCGTCTATGTACATCCGAGGTTGATCGTGAGATTGACCGAGTGGTGTTCCGAATGCCTGCGAAGCCCACTCAGACTGACTAGGATAAATGCTTTTCGCACTTCCTAGATTATCCTTTTTCACGCGACGGGACCCGTTTCACGAAAACACACCACCCGAAAACTCCGTAGATAAATATTGGGAAGATGTTGGAATGTTTATTTTTAATTTATAAATATAAGTTTGGAATGTCCCTCATTGCTTGACGAGGTAAATACAGTAAGTAACCTCATGAAATTGACATTCATCTCAATCAAAACCATTGTTAATCGCTCACTTAGCGCCCAATTCATTCCAGATAACCTCTAAAACCACTCAAAAACGCTCGAAAATGAAAAAAAGAATAAAATCGACAAAGCTACATTCAAATTGAATTGAAAAAAACGCGATTTCGCAGACATAATTGAAATTGTAAGCGTCTGATAAGTTCTTGAAGAAGTAGGAAGCTATCTATAGATCTTGTTTGCATATTTCATTAAAGGGAGGTAATAAATATCTCTTATTATTTTCATCTTGAACAAAATTAGCAAAATTGGATTACCTCCCTTTAATTTCACTCAAAACCCACTCTATATTTATTCAATTTCACTCAAAAATCGGTCAAAAATCAATCCAAATTCATTAATCTTGTCAATTTCATGACGGTGTTAATTGTTTTCCTGAGGAGTCCCTCATTACTTGAAGGGTAAAATATGTGATTCATCAGGCGAAAAGGGACCATCTCGGTAGTGCGTTAACTCCCGATCTCATTTGAAACTAGTCTGATCATTTCAATCGATATTGGTTAAGGTAAATTATTTCTATATAAAACAAAGGTGATCATGTTATTAGTGAATCAAACCACCGTTTTCTTTAATGATTTTTTCGGTATATTTTCGAGATATAAAGGTAGATTGTCACTTGATCGTCTCACCGCCAAACCAATGAAATTATTAAAATTTATACCCGGATTTCGTCGATTTCGTTCATTTATACCCTGACTTCGTACGATTATACCCTGATTTCGTTCATTTATACCCTGCTTTTGTTCATTTAAACACTGCTTTCGTTCATTCATACCCTGCTTTCGTTCATTTTTACCCTGTTTTTGTTCATTTATACCCTGCTTTCGTTCATTTTACCCTGTTTTCGTCCATTTACACCCTGCTTTTGTTCCTTTATACCCTGCTTTCGCTCATTTATATAATGTTTTCGTTCATTTACACCCTGCTTTTGTTCCTTTATACCTTGTTTTCGTTCATTTACACCCTGCTTTTTTCCCTTTATACCTTGTTTTCGTTCATATACACCCTGCTTTTGTTCATCTTTACCCTATTTTCGTTCATTTCATCTTAATAGACGGTAATAAGCCTTGCCAAATAAACAAGTGACGTCATTACATTGTCTTTCTTTCACGTGCAAAATGATGGGCTTAAAAAATTGTTCCCAAAAAATCACATTTTGACGCATTTAAGTGTTAAGGTGGTAGAACAATCGTTTGTTTTTTCGTGTTGGGTCGATAAATCTTTCATTTTAAAACGACAAAATCTAAATTTTCACAAGTGGCTTTGCCACTCGTGAAAATATATCTTTCATTGTTCACTCATTGATGAAAGATATATCGATCTCTAACTGAAACAAAAGCTTCTCCCATATATCTTCTTCTTGGTCTGTTAATCTGGTTTGTCATATAGAATCTCCACTTCTTACATAAGTGATATATCAGTCTGACTATACAATCCACACTGCTATGTACCTGCCCCAAGTTGGTTCTCTTTACCATAACTTTTGTCATTAACATCCGTCCAATAACCTTTAGTACTTACATGAGTGACATATCAGCCGGACTATACAACCCCCACAGCCATGTTCCTGTCCCTAGCTGGTTCCCTGTACCTTTAGGTTTGTCATTTAGATCTGTCCAATAACCAGAACTAGGGCTCGCTTTGGAAGCATTCATTACCCAGTTCTGAAATAGAAGTCATTGATTCTTGAATGATTTTTAGTTGCGAACTTCTTGCTCTAAGGGAATAATATCCAGTTAATCGTTGTGTAGCTGATATGAATGCCTGGTTGGTAGAGCAGAGTAATAGCCCTACTTTCAAGTTGTAGCAGGCCCGTTGCATCTCATCATGTATTATCGGCATTTATAATACAAGAACAAACAAAAAGTTTGCACTGAAAAACCTAGAAAAGCTAAGGGATTATATCTTGGTCAGCCTGATTTGTCTGATCCTGACCGATTCTCTTCACACATTCCTATAGACGATTCATTGTTATTCCTGTTTCGTTTCGTTGATTAGCGATGAAAATCACTCACCTAAAATCTTTACCTAAAATCTGAATATACGAAACTTTGGTGGCCCAAATGCGATTTGAAATTAAACCAAATTTTTTTGTCACGATAAAGGAAACTTTGTACCCTTCAGGCGTAAACGTACATTTATGGAAGTGCAAAAAGTGTCGACCTTGTCAGACTGCAGGGGTCGAGACTTTTCGTAATGAACAGATTTTCTCTACCTAGAATGATCACTCTTCATTCCCTTATTACAGTTAACAATATCGTGAAACTGACACGTTGAATGACTTCTGAAGGATTTTAGAATTAAATTGAATGAGCGTGTGGAGTGAGTTTTGAGTTAAATTGAAGGGAGATTATCCAATATCGCTTTTTTTGTTCAAGATGAACAAAATTAGCGACATTTATTATCCCCCTTTAAAAAGATAAATGCTTATGTATGTATATTTGTTTGTGCGCCTTTGTGGACCAATGTTGATCGTCTTGAACGTTTTCGAATATTTTTTTAATGGTTTTTGAGCGTTTTTGGGTGAGTTTTAAGAATGAATGAATGAATGAATGAATGAATGAATGAATGAATGAATGAATGAATGAATGAATGAATGAATGAATGAATGAATGAATGAATGAGTGTATATTTTACGATGTAATTAACTGTACTTGATTTGTAGAACGACCTCTTACTGTCTTGTACTGGACCCCAGCTTTTTAAGAGTTCCAATGTGGTTGATGTCACGTGATAGGTGAAAATGGTAAATAAACAATAAATCTAATGTTCATGTATTACAAAGAAACAATAAAGTAAGGAGGCATCATGTCCATCACACTCGAAGGCGGCGCTAGCTTTTGCAACATATATAGGTCTGTTGGTGTAGAATCTATAACTTACCATTTCATCCTGTGATATGATACGAAGTAATGATGCATCATGTCTATTACACTCGAGGGCGGCACTAGCTTGGGTTACCAGTCTATTGGTGTAAAATTTATAACAATAATTACTGTAGGCACTCCATCCGTCCTCACAAACTTGTGACATGTCGCCGGGAACCTGTCCGCTTACCAGTAAAACGGATGCTGTAAGAACAGAAACAAGCAATACGTTTTGGACTTATTCTTTTCAATTGACATCGAAGCAGTCAAATGAAATTACCTTGACCCTTTTTGAAGAAGCGATTTCCATTATTATGTCAAGTACATTAAAATATTATTCATGACCTTGACTTCAGAGGTTTACTTTGAAGAACGGATATTTTGTTGTAAAAGGACGGGTATGTGTAAAAATATGGATACACTTAAAATTGCCTGTGGGCGATAGAACATTATAACAACTTTTTAAAAAACAGTCGCTAAAAAAGTACCCTGTAATTTCAGATCATTTTAGATAATTCGTTTTCTCGCGGTACTTTGATCAATACGACTGAAGAAAAAATCTTCTTGTCTGTGGTGATATTTTTGGATCAAATTCTGCGTTGTGCTATAAAAAAATAGAAAATAAAAGAGAAAATTAAATTGATTTACTCAACATCATCTTTGACGGGAACGTATACGTATCTAACGTCTAATATTCCTTGTTACTAGAAATAAGCTTCGGAACGAAAAACACAAAAACCAATATACTCACAAAGAAGGAATATAACAGTTCCAACCATTCTGAGTGTTATTTTTTGTTAGTTTCAGTACCAAATTATTTCCAAATCTTCATCAATTTAGGGTTGGTCCGAGATTAACTGCACAAAATCGAGGGGTGTTTGATAACGGTACATGTATATAAAATGATAATAGTTTCGATAAGCTGTACAATTAAGGTGTAATTGTATCAAAGATAATTCAAAAGTAACCGTCTAACACGACTGCATTTCATCATGTCAATTTCTTTAAATTCATCAAGACGATTTAAATCTAAGAAGAAGCTTGAGAATTAAACAGAAGAATTCTGCCCATTCCGGTTTTGCGATCTAGTGCTGTTTTATCCTTTTGTGAGAGTCATTTCTGGCCGGTCACGAATAGAGGAGGGGCAGTTAGACCGGGATTCAAACTCCAAAATCTGTTAATCGAAACCACAGCGTATATGTGGTCAACTGAGAAAGACTGACCGGCTTTCAGACTCAATCTTTCCGACTCTCACCAATGGGTTGATAATCGTTGACCTTTGTGGAATAGCAGCTGGAGGCTAGGAAAGTAGTGATGGTAGTACTGGTGTGAGAAATACCAGGAATCTATTGTTAGGTGCTTCAGCCGCCGCGATATGACTGAAATAATGTTAAAAGCGGTGTAAAACCCCATTCAAACAAACAAACAAACTGACCTGCTTTCAGAATGACCAAACGGTGCAAACTATTTACAAATTATACCCCGCTTTATACCCCGCTTTGCACATGCACGCAAAATATACACTTGCGTGCAAAGCGGATATAATTGGCAAGCAAATTTCACCCTTATTTTATCCGGAACGAATTGGCTGACAATGACGGGGTTTATTTGAGGAGAACTTGTCAAACTGTTGTTTAACTGTGTCTTTTTTTAAATAAATGATTCGATATTCTATAAAGTTTTTAATCGGGATAGCTCATACGATTCAAAAGAAATTCTACAGCGAGAAACCTTATCACTTATCATACATAAATTAAATTTTCTTCAATCTATTTGCTAACCTGGATTATATTATAACCAGTCTTGCTTAAGTTTTTCCTCAGTAATTATATAGAAAGCAGGTGTAGGCTGAGATCAGACTATACACCTGTGAAGGGCGGAACTTTTTGTACTGCCTGCAAGGTTTTATGTACAGCAGAGATATGTAGTGATAGGGACAGGGGCAAAGGGTTAAGCTAAGTACTCGTTGTATTTCTAAAACATCTCAACATGACAGATACAGCTCTGGTTGAACGTCCATCTTTCTTGTGGAGAAAATGTATAACATATGAAGACATATAAGTTATATCGGACCGCTAGACCGCTAAACTTCAAACGTCGACAAAAAACTCCGTAACTACTGATTTTAATCTTAAGTTGGGACGTTTAAGGTGCGAACAGACAATGCTATTTAAAGTAGTGGTTCCGCAACATTTCTGACCACATGTTCTTTCACAATATTAACCGAGGTTTCCTAATGAAAATCATTACGAAAGGAGTGACCTCACTGGAATTTACTTCCGGAGGTCGTTGTATGGTAAAAGTAGATCTTAACGAAAAAATAGTGCGGCTTGAAAATGGCATTTTGAAGTGGAGAACAGTGATCCACGTGCATATTTATTTGATTTTTGCTAGTCTTGCATCTCTTCTTTAATATAAGGCTTGGTTCGATCTTTTTTGTGCACGATTTCCTTTTCGGGAGGACGGATGAGCGACGGTGGGCGTGCCCGAACTAACTGACCTCTTCATAGGTGGAAAAAAGACGGTTCCTTTACTCTGGCTTGAATAGCCCAAAAGTTAAACCTAAAAGACCCAGTTATTTTAGTCTCAAATGATAGAACAATGAATGTAGATGAAGCGCTGGTGACGTAATATATAAACGCATTGTTGTGGAATGCGCTGCAGCACCTGAAAGTTGAGCAATTTTATATAGAACAAAGAAGGCCAAAAATCGGGTGGGGTCTGACCTAGATGGTAAAAAGGTCCGATTTTAAGAAAACGAATTTTGACCTCTTCAGATAGTTGCAAATGACGTAATATTTTGTCAATAGTTTCAAAAAGTGTAAAAATTTAAATTTTGATGATTTTATCGATTTAAAATCAATTTTTTAATTTTTTAAAAAAATTAAAGGAAATTCCTTGTAAGTATTTCTTCTTGCATTTTTTAACTTTTGTTGAGGCTAAAATTATCATTAAGTCAGTTTTCGCGTTTTGGGTAGCAAGGATTAATTTAATTGGTCAAGTGGATGTAATTAATTATGTAAACAATGCGATAGAATGGACATAAAAAACCCTTACCCCATTTAAAACCTGCGATTTTGTAATATGAGGGTATCACACAAAGGTGATCGAAAAACCGTTTTCTCGCTGCAAATTTTTAATATACTTTGCTAAGAGTATTGGAAATAGACATTTGCTGGTAGTAAACAGGAAATATGCCTATTTCTTCTAATTCTAAATCCCTTTTCTGGCTTGAAATTCAAACCCTTTTCACTATATGGGTAAGTTTAATATCGAAAGAAGCCCATTTCAATGTTACTTTTCTGGCGTTCGTAAAACTTAAACGCAAAAATTCCATGCTGATAAACTTGGGAACCATTTGTTTTTCAAAAGTCATGCAATTAAAAGTGAATTTTAAGTAAGAAATGGTGAGAAAATGCTTAACCCTTGCCCCGATAACGTTTTTTTCATGACTTTGTCGCAGGGGACTGGTCCTTTTTGATAGCGTTTTATGAGAGTCATCTTAACACATTTTCCAACTCGTTTTCTCAATTGAATAAGACAGTTTCAAAACACTTTAAAAAAAAAGCAAATTAGAGACAAAAGCATTTGAATCAAGTTAATTTGCTAGTGGAGACATAGGGTCTTACAAGTCAAAATGATCAATTATGTAAAATGTTCTCCTCTTTATCTTGTCAAGTTGTTTCTTGTAAATTGAGTGATCTTCCGTTTCTGTTACTTAGATAGTAAAGTCGTCATAGCTGAATACCTACACTTGAGTGAAACTTTCGACATAGCTCAAAATGATACAAGAGACACATTTTCCAACCCTTAACACCCATTTCAGAATGGATATTAATTGAAGTGGGTACCCCAAGTCCATGCTGTAAAATGGACGTTTCTCCTTCCCGTTGCGGTTTCTAATACCTTTTATTGATTTGTAATACAACATATCTGTTATAGAACAGAGCTTTCTAGGAGATTTTTGACATAAAACTGTATTTTAAGAAATTAAAATGAGCGGGCTCTGTCATTTTTTTTTTAAATTTCACACCCAGTATGACTATTTTGACATGTTTTTTGAGGATTGGTTTTCGTTATTCCTACACATTATGTAAGTTTACGATGCACAAACTTTTAAACGATGTTTTAGATCCTGAAAAATTAAGCAAAGATTGTGAAATTTTGAATTCCACCCTTTACTCTATATGAGCCCCTTTTCATCTCTGGAGAACGCTATTATACCATTTGATTCCTCAAAGTTACGATTTTTGAAGCTAAGATGTCTGTTTTATTTTTTCCTTTCTACTGCCATTTTGATATCTTTTAACAGAAAACACTCTTTTTGCGCATATTTTTATGATTAAGTTCTTTTAATTGGCATTAAAACGTGAAAATTGCGATTTTTTTGTTAAAATTACCTCGACCTTCAATGATTAACTCCCCTTTTTATTGCCTCAAAATCAAGTTATGTTTATCATTTTTTGCTTAACAAGTTTGGATGGAGTAATAGTTCAAAACTATACTTTGAGAAATCATTCCCAATGGCTTCTTACCAAAAATTATTTGATTAAGTAATCAAGGTACATCACAAATAACAGTGCTCTGAATTCTTGCCTTTTTTCGCTAAACAGGTCATGTCCTAAAATCGTCATATTTCAGTGACAAATGCAAATATTGAAACCTTATTGACTTAACTTTGGTCACAATACCCCCCAGCATTGACCAAAGTGTTTAGAAGTTAGAGGAATGCAAAAAGCTCTTAAATTTAGGAGTGACCTCACTGGAATTTACTTCCGGAGGTCGTTGTATGGTAAAAGTAGATCTTAACGAAAAAATAGTGCGGCTTGAAAATGGCATTTTGAAGTGGAGAACAGTGATCCACGTGCATATTTATTTGATTTTTGCTAGTCTTGCATCTCTTCTTTAATATAAGGCTTGGTTCGATCTTTTTTGTGCACGATTTCCTTTTCGGGAGGACGGATGAGCGACGGTGGGCGTGCCCGAACTAACTGACCTCTTCATAGGTGGAAAAAAGACGGTTCCTTTACTCTGGCTTGAATAGCCCAAAAGTTAAACCTAAAAGACCCAGTTATTTTAGTCTCAAATGATAGAACAATGAATGTAGATGAAGCGCTGGTGACGTAATATATAAACGCATTGTTGTGGAATGCGCTGCAGCACCTGAAAGTTGAGCAATTTTATATAGAACAAAGAAGGCCAAAAATCGGGTGGGGTCTGACCTAGATGGTAAAAAGGTCCGATTTTAAGAAAACGAATTTTGACCTCTTCAGATAGTTGCAAATGACGTAATATTTTGTCAATAGTTTCAAAAAGTGTAAAAATTTAAATTTTGATGATTTTATCGATTTAAAATCAATTTTTTAATTTTTTAAAAAAATTAAAGGAAATTCCTTGTAAGTATTTCTTCTTGCATTTTTTAACTTTTGTTGAGGCTAAAATTATCATTAAGTCAGTTTTCGCGTTTTGGGTAGCAAGGATTAATTTAATTGGTCAAGTGGATGTAATTAATTATGTAAACAATGCGATAGAATGGACATAAAAAACCCTTACCCCATTTAAAACCTGCGATTTTGTAATATGAGGGTATCACACAAAGGTGATCGAAAAACCGTTTTCTCGCTGCAAATTTTTAATATACTTTGCTAAGAGTATTGGAAATAGACATTTGCTGGTAGTAAACAGGAAATATGCCTATTTCTTCTAATTCTAAATCCCTTTTCTGGCTTGAAATTCAAACCCTTTTCACTATATGGGTAAGTTTAATATCGAAAGAAGCCCATTTCAATGTTACTTTTCTGGCGTTCGTAAAACTTAAACGCAAAAATTCCATGCTGATAAACTTGGGAACCATTTGTTTTTCAAAAGTCATGCAATTAAAAGTGAATTTTAAGTAAGAAATGGTGAGAAAATGCTTAACCCTTGCCCCGATAACGTTTTTTTCATGACTTTGTCGCAGGGGACTGGTCCTTTTTGATAGCGTTTTATGAGAGTCATCTTAACACATTTTCCAACTCGTTTTCTCAATTGAATAAGACAGTTTCAAAACACTTTAAAAAAAAAGCAAATTAGAGACAAAAGCATTTGAATCAAGTTAATTTGCTAGTGGAGACATAGGGTCTTACAAGTCAAAATGATCAATTATGTAAAATGTTCTCCTCTTTATCTTGTCAAGTTGTTTCTTGTAAATTGAGTGATCTTCCGTTTCTGTTACTTAGATAGTAAAGTCGTCATAGCTGAATACCTACACTTGAGTGAAACTTTCGACATAGCTCAAAATGATACAAGAGACACATTTTCCAACCCTTAACACCCATTTCAGAATGGATATTAATTGAAGTGGGTACCCCAAGTCCATGCTGTAAAATGGACGTTTCTCCTTCCCGTTGCGGTTTCTAATACCTTTTATTGATTTGTAATACAACATATCTGTTATAGAACAGAGCTTTCTAGGAGATTTTTGACATAAAACTGTATTTTAAGAAATTAAAATGAGCGGGCTCTGTCATTTTTTTTTTAAATTTCACACCCAGTATGACTATTTTGACATGTTTTTTGAGGATTGGTTTTCGTTATTCCTACACATTATGTAAGTTTACGATGCACAAACTTTTAAACGATGTTTTAGATCCTGAAAAATTAAGCAAAGATTGTGAAATTTTGAATTCCACCCTTTACTCTATATGAGCCCCTTTTCATCTCTGGAGAACGCTATTATACCATTTGATTCCTCAAAGTTACGATTTTTGAAGCTAAGATGTCTGTTTTATTTTTTCCTTTCTACTGCCATTTTGATATCTTTTAACAGAAAACACTCTTTTTGCGCATATTTTTATGATTAAGTTCTTTTAATTGGCATTAAAACGTGAAAATTGCGATTTTTTTTGTTAAAATTACCCCGACCTTCAATGATTAACTCCCCTTTTTATTGCCTCAAAATCAAGTTATGTTTATCATTTTTTGCTTAACAAGTTTGGATGGAGTAATAGTTCAAAACTATACTTTGAGAAATCATTCCCAATGGCTTCTTACCAAAAATTATTTGATTAAGTAATCATGGTACATCACAAATAACAGTGCTCTGAATTCTTGCCTTTTTTCGCTAAACAGGTCATGTCCTAAAATCGTCATATTTCAGTGACAAATGCAAATATTGAAACCTTATTGACTTAACTTTGGTCACAATACCCCCCAGCATTGACCAAAGTGTTTAGAAGTTAGAGGAATGCAAAAAGCTCTTAAATTTAGGAGTGACCTCACTGGAATTTACTTCCGGAGGTCGTTGTATGGTAAAAGTAGATCTTAACGAAAAAATAGTGCGGCTTGAAAATGGCATTTTGAAGTGGAGAACAGTGATCCACGTGCATATTTATTTGATTTTTGCTAGTCTTGCATCTCTTCTTTAATATAAGGCTTGGTTCGATCTTTTTTGTGCACGATTTCCTTTTCGGGAGGACGGATGAGCGACGGTGGGCGTGCCCGAACTAACTGACCTCTTCATAGGTGGAAAAAAGACGGTTCCTTTACTCTGGCTTGAATAGCCCAAAAGTTAAACCTAAAAGACCCAGTTATTTTAGTCTCAAATGATAGAACAATGAATGTAGATGAAGCGCTGGTGACGTAATATATAAACGCATTGTTGTGGAATGCGCTGCAGCACCTGAAAGTTGAGCAATTTTATATAGAACAAAGAAGGCCAAAAATCGGGTGGGGTCTGACCTAGATGGTAAAAAGGTCCGATTTTAAGAAAACGAATTTTGACCTCTTCAGATAGTTGCAAATGACGTAATATTTTGTCAATAGTTTCAAAAAGTGTAAAAATTTAAATTTTGATGATTTTATCGATTTAAAATCAATTTTTTAATTTTTTAAAAAAATTAAAGGAAATTCCTTGTAAGTATTTCTTCTTGCATTTTTTAACTTTTGTTGAGGCTAAAATTATCATTAAGTCAGTTTTCGCGTTTTGGGTAGCAAGGATTAATTTAATTGGTCAAGTGGATGTAATTAATTATGTAAACAATGCGATAGAATGGACATAAAAAACCCTTACCCCATTTAAAACCTGCGATTTTGTAATATGAGGGTATCACACAAAGGTGATCGAAAAACCGTTTTCTCGCTGCAAATTTTTAATATACTTTGCTAAGAGTATTGGAAATAGACATTTGCTGGTAGTAAACAGGAAATATGCCTATTTCTTCTAATTCTAAATCCCTTTTCTGGCTTGAAATTCAAACCCTTTTCACTATATGGGTAAGTTTAATATCGAAAGAAGCCCATTTCAATGTTACTTTTCTGGCGTTCGTAAAACTTAAACGCAAAAATTCCATGCTGATAAACTTGGGAACCATTTGTTTTTCAAAAGTCATGCAATTAAAAGTGAATTTTAAGTAAGAAATGGTGAGAAAATGCTTAACCCTTGCCCCGATAACGTTTTTTTCATGACTTTGTCGCAGGGGACTGGTCCTTTTTGATAGCGTTTTATGAGAGTCATCTTAACACATTTTCCAACTCGTTTTCTCAATTGAATAAGACAGTTTCAAAACACTTTAAAAAAAAGCAAATTAGAGACAAAAGCATTTGAATCAAGTTAATTTGCTAGTGGAGACATAGGGTCTTACAAGTCAAAATGATCAATTATGTAAAATGTTCTCCTCTTTATCTTGTCAAGTTGTTTCTTGTAAATTGAGTGATCTTCCGTTTCTGTTACTTAGATAGTAAAGTCGTCATAGCTGAATACCTACACTTGAGTGAAACTTTCGACATAGCTCAAAATGATACAAGAGACACATTTTCCAACCCTTAACACCCATTTCAGAATGGATATTAATTGAAGTGGGTACCCCAAGTCCATGCTGTAAAATGGACGTTTCTCCTTCCCGTTGCGGTTTCTAATACCTTTTATTGATTTGTAATACAACATATCTGTTATAGAACAGAGCTTTCTAGGAGATTTTTGACATAAAACTGTATTTTAAGAAATTAAAATGAGCGGGCTCTGTCATTTTTTTTTTTAAATTTCACACCCAGTATGACTATTTTGACATGTTTTTTGAGGATTGGTTTTCGTTATTCCTACACATTATGTAAGTTTACGATGCACAAACTTTTAAACGATGTTTTAGATCCTGAAAAATTAAGCAAAGATTGTGAAATTTTGAATTCCACCCTTTACTCTATATGAGCCCCTTTTCATCTCTGGAGAACGCTATTATACCATTTGATTCCTCAAAGTTACGATTTTTGAAGCTAAGATGTCTGTTTTATTTTTTCCTTTCTACTGCCATTTTGATATCTTTTAACAGAAAACACTCTTTTTGCGCATATTTTTATGATTAAGTTCTTTTAATTGGCATTAAAACGTGAAAATTGCGATTTTTTTGTTAAAATTACCTCGACCTTCAATGATTAACTCCCCTTTTTATTGCCTCAAAATCAAGTTATGTTTATCATTTTTTGCTTAACAAGTTTGGATGGAGTAATAGTTCAAAACTATACTTTGAGAAATCATTCCCAATGGCTTCTTACCAAAAATTATTTGATTAAGTAATCATGGTACATCACAAATAACAGTGCTCTGAATTCTTGCCTTTTTTCGCTAAACAGGTCATGTCCTAAAATCGTCATATTTCAGTGACAAATGCAAATATTGAAACCTTATTGACTTAACTTTGGTCACAATACCCCCCAGCATTGACCAAAGTGTTTAGAAGTTAGAGGAATGCAAAAAGCTCTTAAATTTAGATGGTAAAAAGGTCCGATTTTAAGAAAACGAATTTTGACCTCTTCAGATAGTTGCAAATGACGTAATATTTTGTCAATAGTTTCAAAAAGTGTAAAAATTTAAATTTTGATGATTTTATCGATTTAAAATCAATTTTTTAATTTTTTAAAAAAATTAAAGGAAATTCCTTGTAAGTATTTCTTCTTGCATTTTTTAACTTTTGTTGAGGCTAAAATTATCATTAAGTCAGTTTTCGCGTTTTGGGTAGCAAGGATTAATTTAATTGGTCAAGTGGATGTAATTAATTATGTAAACAATGCGATAGAATGGACATAAAAAACCCTTACCCCATTTAAAACCTGCGATTTTGTAATATGAGGGTATCACACAAAGGTGATCGAAAAACCGTTTTCTCGCTGCAAATTTTTAATATACTTTGCTAAGAGTATTGGAAATAGACATTTGCTGGTAGTAAACAGGAAATATGCCTATTTCTTCTAATTCTAAATCCCTTTTCTGGCTTGAAATTCAAACCCTTTTCACTATATGGGTAAGTTTAATATCGAAAGAAGCCCATTTCAATGTTACTTTTCTGGCGTTCGTAAAACTTAAACGCAAAAATTCCATGCTGATAAACTTGGGAACCATTTGTTTTTCAAAAGTCATGCAATTAAAAGTGAATTTTAAGTAAGAAATGGTGAGAAAATGCTTAACCCTTGCCCCGATAACGTTTTTTTCATGACTTTGTCGCAGGGGACTGGTCCTTTTTGATAGCGTTTTATGAGAGTCATCTTAACACATTTTCCAACTCGTTTTCTCAATTGAATAAGACAGTTTCAAAACACTTTAAAAAAAAGCAAATTAGAGACAAAAGCATTTGAATCAAGTTAATTTGCTAGTGGAGACATAGGGTCTTACAAGTCAAAATGATCAATTATGTAAAATGTTCTCCTCTTTATCTTGTCAAGTTGTTTCTTGTAAATTGAGTGATCTTCCGTTTCTGTTACTTAGATAGTAAAGTCGTCATAGCTGAATACCTACACTTGAGTGAAACTTTCGACATAGCTCAAAATGATACAAGAGACACATTTTCCAACCCTTAACACCCATTTCAGAATGGATATTAATTGAAGTGGGTACCCCAAGTCCATGCTGTAAAATGGACGTTTCTCCTTCCCGTTGCGGTTTCTAATACCTTTTATTGATTTGTAATACAACATATCTGTTATAGAACAGAGCTTTCTAGGAGATTTTTGACATAAAACTGTATTTTAAGAAATTAAAATGAGCGGGCTCTGTCATTTTTTTTTTAAATTTCACACCCAGTATGACTATTTTGACATGTTTTTTGAGGATTGGTTTTCGTTATTCCTACACATTATGTAAGTTTACGATGCACAAACTTTTAAACGATGTTTTAGATCCTGAAAAATTAAGCAAAGATTGTGAAATTTTGAATTCCACCCTTTACTCTATATGAGCCCCTTTTCATCTCTGGAGAACGCTATTATACCATTTGATTCCTCAAAGTTACGATTTTTGAAGCTAAGATGTCTGTTTTATTTTTTCCTTTCTACTGCCATTTTGATATCTTTTAACAGAAAACACTCTTTTTGCGCATATTTTTATGATTAAGTTCTTTTAATTGGCATTAAAACGTGAAAATTGCGATTTTTTTGTTAAAATTACCTCGACCTTCAATGATTAACTCCCCTTTTTATTGCCTCAAAATCAAGTTATGTTTATCATTTTTTGCTTAACAAGTTTGGATGGAGTAATAGTTCAAAACTATACTTTGAGAAATCATTCCCAATGGCTTCTTACCAAAAATTATTTGATTAAGTAATCATGGTACATCACAAATAACAGTGCTCTGAATTCTTGCCTTTTTTCGCTAAACAGGTCATGTCCTAAAATCGTCATATTTCAGTGACAAATGCAAATATTGAAACCTTATTGACTTAACTTTGGTCACAATACCCCCCAGCATTGACCAAAGTGTTTAGAAGTTAGAGGAATGCAAAAAGCTCTTAAATTTAGGAGTGACCTCACTGGAATTTACTTCCGGAGGTCGTTGTATGGTAAAAGTAGATCTTAACGAAAAAATAGTGCGGCTTGAAAATGGCATTTTGAAGTGGAGAACAGTGATCCACGTGCATATTTATTTGATTTTTGCTAGTCTTGCATCTCTTCTTTAATATAAGGCTTGGTTCGATCTTTTTTGTGCACGATTTCCTTTTCGGGAGGACGGATGAGCGACGGTGGGCGTGCCCGAACTAACTGACCTCTTCATAGGTGGAAAAAAGACGGTTCCTTTACTCTGGCTTGAATAGCCCAAAAGTTAAACCTAAAAGACCCAGTTATTTTAGTCTCAAATGATAGAACAATGAATGTAGATGAAGCGCTGGTGACGTAATATATAAACGCATTGTTGTGGAATGCGCTGCAGCACCTGAAAGTTGAGCAATTTTATATAGAACAAAGAAGGCCAAAAATCGGGTGGGGTCTGACCTAGATGGTAAAAAGGTCCGATTTTAAGAAAACGAATTTTGACCTCTTCAGATAGTTGCAAATGACGTAATATTTTGTCAATAGTTTCAAAAAGTGTAAAAATTTAAATTTTGATGATTTTATCGATTTAAAATCAATTTTTTAATTTTTTAAAAAAATTAAAGGAAATTCCTTGTAAGTATTTCTTCTTGCATTTTTTAACTTTTGTTGAGGCTAAAATTATCATTAAGTCAGTTTTCGCGTTTTGGGTAGCAAGGATTAATTTAATTGGTCAAGTGGATGTAATTAATTATGTAAACAATGCGATAGAATGGACATAAAAAACCCTTACCCCATTTAAAACCTGCGATTTTGTAATATGAGGGTATCACACAAAGGTGATCGAAAAACCGTTTTCTCGCTGCAAATTTTTAATATACTTTGCTAAGAGTATTGGAAATAGACATTTGCTGGTAGTAAACAGGAATTATGCCTATTTCTTCTAATTCTAAATCCCTTTTCTGGCTTGAAATTCAAACCCTTTTCACTATATGGCTAAGTTTAATATCGAAAGAAGCCCATTTCAATGTTACTTTTCTGGCGTTCGTAAAACTTAAACGCAAAAATTCCATGCTGATAAACTTGGGAACCATTTGTTTTTCAAAAGTCATGCAATTAAAAGTGAATTTTAAGTAAGAAATGGTGAGAAAATGCTTAACCCTTGCCCCGATAACGTTTTTTTCATGACTTTGTCGCAGGGGACTGGTCCTTTTTGATAGCGTTTTATGAGAGTCATCTTAACACATTTTCCAACTCGTTTTCTCAATTGAATAAGACAGTTTCAAAACACTTTAAAAAAAAAGCAAATTAGAGACAAAAGCATTTGAATCAAGTTAATTTGCTAGTGGAGACATAGGGTCTTACAAGTCAAAATGATCAATTATGTAAAATGTTCTCCTCTTTATCTTGTCAAGTTGTTTCTTGTAAATTGAGTGATCTTCCGTTTCTGTTACTTAGATAGTAAAGTCGTCATAGCTGAATACCTACACGTGAGTGAAACTTTCGACATAGCTCAAAATGATACAAGAGACACATTTTCCAACCCTTAACACCCATTTCAGAATGGATATTAATTGAAGTGGGTACCCCAAGTCCATGCTGTAAAATGGACGTTTCTCCTTCCCGTTGCGGTTTCTAATACCTTTTATTGATTTGTAATACAACATATCTGTTATAGAACAGAGCTTTCTAGGAGATTTTTGACATAAAACTGTATTTTAAGAAATTAAAATGAGCGGGCTCTGTCATTTTTTTTTTAAATTTCACACCCAGTATGACTATTTTGACATGTTTTTTGAGGATTGGTTTTCGTTATTCCTACACATTATGTAAGTTTACGATGCACAAACTTTTAAACGATGTTTTAGATCCTGAAAAATTAAGCAAAGATTGTGAAATTTTGAATTCCACCCTTTACTCTATATGAGCCCCTTTTCATCTCTGGAGAACGCTATTATACCATTTGATTCCTCAAAGTTACGATTTTTGAAGCTAAGATGTCTGTTTTATTTTTTCCTTTCTACTGCCATTTTGATATCTTTTAACAGAAAACACTCTTTTTGCGCATATTTTTATGATTAAGTTCTTTTAATTGGCATTAAAACGTGAAAATTGCGATTTTTTTGTTAAAATTACCCCGACCTTCAATGATTAACTCCCCTTTTTATTGCCTCAAAATCAAGTTATGTTTATCATTTTTTGCTTAACAAGTTTGGATGGAGTAATAGTTCAAAACTATACTTTGAGAAATCATTCCCAATGGCTTCTTACCAAAAATTATTTGATTAAGTAATCATGGTACATCACAAATAACAGTGCTCTGAATTCTTGCCTTTTTTCGCTAAACAGGTCATGTCCTAAAATCGTCATATTTCAGTGACAAATGCAAATATTGAAACCTTATTGACTTAACTTTGGTCACAATACCCCCCAGCATTGACCAAAGTGTTTAGAAGTTAGAGGAATGCAAAAAGCTCTTAAATTTAGGAGTGACCTCACTGGAATTTACTTCCGGAGGTCGTTGTATGGTAAAAGTAGATCTTAACGAAAAAATAGTGCGGCTTGAAAATGGCATTTTGAAGTGGAGAACAGTGATCCACGTGCATATTTATTTGATTTTTGCTAGTCTTGCATCTCTTCTTTAATATAAGGCTTGGTTCGATCTTTTTTGTGCACGATTTCCTTTTCGGGAGGACGGATGAGCGACGGTGGGCGTGCCCGAACTAACTGACCTCTTCATAGGTGGAAAAAAGACGGTTCCTTTACTCTGGCTTGAATAGCCCAAAAGTTAAACCTAAAAGACCCAGTTATTTTAGTCTCAAATGATAGAACAATGAATGTAGATGAAGCGCTGGTGACGTAATATATAAACGCATTGTTGTGGAATGCGCTGCAGCACCTGAAAGTTGAGCAATTTTATATAGAACAAAGAAGGCCAAAAATCGGGTGGGGTCTGACCTAGATGGTAAAAAGGTCCGATTTTAAGAAAACGAATTTTGACCTCTTCAGATAGTTGCAAATGACGTAATATTTTGTCAATAGTTTCAAAAAGTGTAAAAATTTAAATTTTGATGATTTTATCGATTTAAAATCAATTTTTTAATTTTTTAAAAAAATTAAAGGAAATTCCTTGTAAGTATTTCTTCTTGCATTTTTTAACTTTTGTTGAGGCTAAAATTATCATTAAGTCAGTTTTCGCGTTTTGGGTAGCAAGGATTAATTTAATTGGTCAAGTGGATGTAATTAATTATGTAAACAATGCGATAGAATGGACATAAAAAACCCTTACCCCATTTAAAACCTGCGATTTTGTAATATGAGGGTATCACACAAAGGTGATCGAAAAACCGTTTTCTCGCTGCAAATTTTTAATATACTTTGCTAAGAGTATTGGAAATAGACATTTGCTGGTAGTAAACAGGAAATATGCCTATTTCTTCTAATTCTAAATCCCTTTTCTGGCTTGAAATTCAAACCCTTTTCACTATATGGGTAAGTTTAATATCGAAAGAAGCCCATTTCAATGTTACTTTTCTGGCGTTCGTAAAACTTAAACGCAAAAATTCCATGCTGATAAACTTGGGAACCATTTGTTTTTCAAAAGTCATGCAATTAAAAGTGAATTTTAAGTAAGAAATGGTGAGAAAATGCTTAACCCTTGCCCCGATAACGTTTTTTTCATGACTTTGTCGCAGGGGACTGGTCCTTTTTGATAGCGTTTTATGAGAGTCATCTTAACACATTTTCCAACTCGTTTTCTCAATTGAATAAGACAGTTTCAAAACACTTTAAAAAAAAAGCAAATTAGAGACAAAAGCATTTGAATCAAGTTAATTTGCTAGTGGAGACATAGGGTCTTACAAGTCAAAATGATCAATTATGTAAAATGTTCTCCTCTTTATCTTGTCAAGTTGTTTCTTGTAAATTGAGTGATCTTCCGTTTCTGTTACTTAGATAGTAAAGTCGTCATAGCTGAATACCTACACTTGAGTGAAACTTTCGACATAGCTCAAAATGATACAAGAGACACATTTTCCAACCCTTAACACCCATTTCAGAATGGATATTAATTGAAGTGGGTACCCCAAGTCCATGCTGTAAAATGGACGTTTCTCCTTCCCGTTGCGGTTTCTAATACCTTTTATTGATTTGTAATACAACATATCTGTTATAGAACAGAGCTTTCTAGGAGATTTTTGACATAAAACTGTATTTTAAGAAATTAAAATGAGCGGGCTCTGTCATTTTTTTTTTAAATTTCACACCCAGTATGACTATTTTGACATGTTTTTTGAGGATTGGTTTTCGTTATTCCTACACATTATGTAAGTTTACGATGCACAAACTTTTAAACGATGTTTTAGATCCTGAAAAATTAAGCAAAGATTGTGAAATTTTGAATTCCACCCTTTACTCTATATGAGCCCCTTTTCATCTCTGGAGAACGCTATTATACCATTTGATTCCTCAAAGTTACGATTTTTGAAGCTAAGATGTCTGTTTTATTTTTTCCTTTCTACTGCCATTTTGATATCTTTTAACAGAAAACACTCTTTTTGCGCATATTTTTATGATTAAGTTCTTTAATTGGCATTAAAACGTGAAAATTGCGATTTTTTTGTTAAAATTACCTCGACCTTCAATGATTAACTCCCCTTTTTATTGCCTCAAAATCAAGTTATGTTTATCATTTTTTGCTTAACAAGTTTGGATGGAGTAATAGTTCAAAACTATACTTTGAGAAATCATTCCCAATGGCTTCTTACCAAAAATTATTTGATTAAGTAATCATGGTACATCACAAATAACAGTGCTCTGAATTCTTGCCTTTTTTCGCTAAACAGGTCATGTCCTAAAATCGTCATATTTCAGTGACAAATGCAAATATTGAAACCTTATTGACTTAACTTTGGTCACAATACCCCCCAGCATTGACCAAAGTGTTTAGAAGTTAGAGGAATGCAAAAAGCTCTTAAATTTAGGAGTGACCTCACTGGAATTTACTTCCGGAGGTCGTTGTATGGTAAAAGTAGATCTTAACGAAAAAATAGTGCGGCTTGAAAATGGCATTTTGAAGTGGAGAACAGTGATCCACGTGCATATTTATTTGATTTTTGCTAGTCTTGCATCTCTTCTTTAATATAAGGCTTGGTTCGATCTTTTTTGTGCACGATTTCCTTTTCGGGAGGACGGATGAGCGACGGTGGGCGTGCCCGAACTAACTGACCTCTTCATAGGTGGAAAAAAGACGGTTCCTTTACTCTGGCTTGAATAGCCCAAAAGTTAAACCTAAAAGACCCAGTTATTTTAGTCTCAAATGATAGAACAATGAATGTAGATGAAGCGCTGGTGACGTAATATATAAACGCATTGTTGTGGAATGCGCTGCAGCACCTGAAAGTTGAGCAATTTTATATAGAACAAAGAAGGCCAAAAATCGGGTGGGGTCTGACCTAGATGGTAAAAAGGTCCGATTTTAAGAAAACGAATTTTGACCTCTTCAGATAGTTGCAAATGACGTAATATTTTGTCAATAGTTTCAAAAAGTGTAAAAATTTAAATTTTGATGATTTTATCGATTTAAAATCAATTTTTTAATTTTTTAAAAAAATTAAAGGAAATTCCTTGTAAGTATTTCTTCTTGCATTTTTTAACTTTTGTTGAGGCTAAAATTATCATTAAGTCAGTTTTCGCGTTTTGGGTAGCAAGGATTAATTTAATTGGTCAAGTGGATGTAATTAATTATGTAAACAATGCGATAGAATGGACATAAAAAACCCTTACCCCATTTAAAACCTGCGATTTTGTAATATGAGGGTATCACACAAAGGTGATCGAAAAACCGTTTTCTCGCTGCAAATTTTTAATATACTTTGCTAAGAGTATTGGAAATAGACATTTGCTGGTAGTAAACAGGAATTATGCCTATTTCTTCTAATTCTAAATCCCTTTTCTGGCTTGAAATTCAAACCCTTTTCACTATATGGCTAAGTTTAATATCGAAAGAAGCCCATTTCAATGTTACTTTTCTGGCGTTCGTAAAACTTAAACGCAAAAATTCCATGCTGATAAACTTGGGAACCATTTGTTTTTCAAAAGTCATGCAATTAAAAGTGAATTTTAAGTAAGAAATGGTGAGAAAATGCTTAACCCTTGCCCCGATAACGTTTTTTTCATGACTTTGTCGCAGGGGACTGGTCCTTTTTGATAGCGTTTTATGAGAGTCATCTTAACACATTTTCCAACTCGTTTTCTCAATTGAATAAGACAGTTTCAAAACACTTTAAAAAAAAAGCAAATTAGAGACAAAAGCATTTGAATCAAGTTAATTTGCTAGTGGAGACATAGGGTCTTACAAGTCAAAATGATCAATTATGTAAAATGTTCTCCTCTTTATCTTGTCAAGTTGTTTCTTGTAAATTGAGTGATCTTCCGTTTCTGTTACTTAGATAGTAAAGTCGTCATAGCTGAATACCTACACGTGAGTGAAACTTTCGACATAGCTCAAAATGATACAAGAGACACATTTTCCAACCCTTAACACCCATTTCAGAATGGATATTAATTGAAGTGGGTACCCCAAGTCCATGCTGTAAAATGGACGTTTCTCCTTCCCGTTGCGGTTTCTAATACCTTTTATTGATTTGTAATACAACATATCTGTTATAGAACAGAGCTTTCTAGGAGATTTTTGACATAAAACTGTATTTTAAGAAATTAAAATGAGCGGGCTCTGTCATTTTTTTTTTAAATTTCACACCCAGTATGACTATTTTGACATGTTTTTTGAGGATTGGTTTTCGTTATTCCTACACATTATGTAAGTTTACGATGCACAAACTTTTAAACGATGTTTTAGATCCTGAAAAATTAAGCAAAGATTGTGAAATTTTGAATTCCACCCTTTACTCTATATGAGCCCCTTTTCATCTCTGGAGAACGCTATTATACCATTTGATTCCTCAAAGTTACGATTTTTGAAGCTAAGATGTCTGTTTTATTTTTTCCTTTCTACTGCCATTTTGATATCTTTTAACAGAAAACACTCTTTTTGCGCATATTTTTATGATTAAGTTCTTTTAATTGGCATTAAAACGTGAAAATTGCGATTTTTTTGTTAAAATTACCCCGACCTTCAATGATTAACTCCCCTTTTTATTGCCTCAAAATCAAGTTATGTTTATCATTTTTTGCTTAACAAGTTTGGATGGAGTAATAGTTCAAAACTATACTTTGAGAAATCATTCCCAATGGCTTCTTACCAAAAATTATTTGATTAAGTAATCATGGTACATCACAAATAACAGTGCTCTGAATTCTTGCCTTTTTTCGCTAAACAGGTCATGTCCTAAAATCGTCATATTTCAGTGACAAATGCAAATATTGAAACCTTATTGACTTAACTTTGGTCACAATACCCCCCAGCATTGACCAAAGTGTTTAGAAGTTAGAGGAATGCAAAAAGCTCTTAAATTTAGGAGTGACCTCACTGGAATTTACTTCCGGAGGTCGTTGTATGGTAAAAGTAGATCTTAACGAAAAAATAGTGCGGCTTGAAAATGGCATTTTGAAGTGGAGAACAGTGATCCACGTGCATATTTATTTGATTTTTGCTAGTCTTGCATCTCTTCTTTAATATAAGGCTTGGTTCGATCTTTTTTGTGCACGATTTCCTTTTCGGGAGGACGGATGAGCGACGGTGGGCGTGCCCGAACTAACTGACCTCTTCATAGGTGGAAAAAAGACGGTTCCTTTACTCTGGCTTGAATAGCCCAAAAGTTAAACCTAAAAGACCCAGTTATTTTAGTCTCAAATGATAGAACAATGAATGTAGATGAAGCGCTGGTGACGTAATATATAAACGCATTGTTGTGGAATGCGCTGCAGCACCTGAAAGTTGAGCAATTTTATATAGAACAAAGAAGGCCAAAAATCGGGTGGGGTCTGACCTAGATGGTAAAAAGGTCCGATTTTAAGAAAACGAATTTTGACCTCTTCAGATAGTTGCAAATGACGTAATATTTTGTCAATAGTTTCAAAAAGTGTAAAAATTTAAATTTTGATGATTTTATCGATTTAAAATCAATTTTTTAATTTTTTAAAAAAATTAAAGGAAATTCCTTGTAAGTATTTCTTCTTGCATTTTTTAACTTTTGTTGAGGCTAAAATTATCATTAAGTCAGTTTTCGCGTTTTGGGTAGCAAGGATTAATTTAATTGGTCAAGTGGATGTAATTAATTATGTAAACAATGCGATAGAATGGACATAAAAAACCCTTACCCCATTTAAAACCTGCGATTTTGTAATATGAGGGTATCACACAAAGGTGATCGAAAAACCGTTTTCTCGCTGCAAATTTTTAATATACTTTGCTAAGAGTATTGGAAATAGACATTTGCTGGTAGTAAACAGGAAATATGCCTATTTCTTCTAATTCTAAATCCCTTTTCTGGCTTGAAATTCAAACCCTTTTCACTATATGGGTAAGTTTAATATCGAAAGAAGCCCATTTCAATGTTACTTTTCTGGCGTTCGTAAAACTTAAACGCAAAAATTCCATGCTGATAAACTTGGGAACCATTTGTTTTTCAAAAGTCATGCAATTAAAAGTGAATTTTAAGTAAGAAATGGTGAGAAAATGCTTAACCCTTGCCCCGATAACGTTTTTTTCATGACTTTGTCGCAGGGGACTGGTCCTTTTTGATAGCGTTTTATGAGAGTCATCTTAACACATTTTCCAACTCGTTTTCTCAATTGAATAAGACAGTTTCAAAACACTTTAAAAAAAAAGCAAATTAGAGACAAAAGCATTTGAATCAAGTTAATTTGCTAGTGGAGACATAGGGTCTTACAAGTCAAAATGATCAATTATGTAAAATGTTCTCCTCTTTATCTTGTCAAGTTGTTTCTTGTAAATTGAGTGATCTTCCGTTTCTGTTACTTAGATAGTAAAGTCGTCATAGCTGAATACCTACACTTGAGTGAAACTTTCGACATAGCTCAAAATGATACAAGAGACACATTTTCCAACCCTTAACACCCATTTCAGAATGGATATTAATTGAAGTGGGTACCCCAAGTCCATGCTGTAAAATGGACGTTTCTCCTTCCCGTTGCGGTTTCTAATACCTTTTATTGATTTGTAATACAACATATCTGTTATAGAACAGAGCTTTCTAGGAGATTTTTGACATAAAACTGTATTTTAAGAAATTAAAATGAGCGGGCTCTGTCATTTTTTTTTAAATTTCACACCCAGTATGACTATTTTGACATGTTTTTTGAGGATTGGTTTTCGTTATTCCTACACATTATGTAAGTTTACGATGCACAAACTTTTAAACGATGTTTTAGATCCTGAAAAATTAAGCAAAGATTGTGAAATTTTGAATTCCACCCTTTACTCTATATGAGCCCCTTTTCATCTCTGGAGAACGCTATTATACCATTTGATTCCTCAAAGTTACGATTTTTGAAGCTAAGATGTCTGTTTTATTTTTTCCTTTCTACTGCCATTTTGATATCTTTTAACAGAAAACACTCTTTTTGCGCATATTTTTATGATTAAGTTCTTTTAATTGGCATTAAAACGTGAAAATTGCGATTTTTTTGTTAAAATTACCCCGACCTTCAATGATTAACTCCCCTTTTTATTGCCTCAAAATCAAGTTATGTTTATCATTTTTTGCTTAACAAGTTTGGATGGAGTAATAGTTCAAAACTATACTTTGAGAAATCATTCCCAATGGCTTCTTACCAAAAATTATTTGATTAAGTAATCATGGTACATCACAAATAACAGTGCTCTGAATTCTTGCCTTTTTTCGCTAAACAGGTCATGTCCTAAAATCGTCATATTTCAGTGACAAATGCAAATATTGAAACCTTATTGACTTAACTTTGGTCACAATACCCCCCAGCATTGACCAAAGTGTTTAGAAGTTAGAGGAATGCAAAAAGCTCTTAAATTTAGGAGTGACCTCACTGGAATTTACTTCCGGAGGTCGTTGTATGGTAAAAGTAGATCTTAACGAAAAAATAGTGCGGCTTGAAAATGGCATTTTGAAGTGGAGAACAGTGATCCACGTGCATATTTATTTGATTTTTGCTAGTCTTGCATCTCTTCTTTAATATAAGGCTTGGTTCGATCTTTTTTGTGCACGATTTCCTTTTCGGGAGGACGGATGAGCGACGGTGGGCGTGCCCGAACTAACTGACCTCTTCATAGGTGGAAAAAAGACGGTTCCTTTACTCTGGCTTGAATAGCCCAAAAGTTAAACCTAAAAGACCCAGTTATTTTAGTCTCAAATGATAGAACAATGAATGTAGATGAAGCGCTGGTGACGTAATATATAAACGCATTGTTGTGGAATGCGCTGCAGCACCTGAAAGTTGAGCAATTTTATATAGAACAAAGAAGGCCAAAAATCGGGTGGGGTCTGACCTAGATGGTAAAAAGGTCCGATTTTAAGAAAACGAATTTTGACCTCTTCAGATAGTTGCAAATGACGTAATATTTTGTCAATAGTTTCAAAAAGTGTAAAAATTTAAATTTTGATGATTTTATCGATTTAAAATCAATTTTTTAATTTTTTAAAAAAATTAAAGGAAATTCCTTGTAAGTATTTCTTCTTGCATTTTTTAACTTTTGTTGAGGCTAAAATTATCATTAAGTCAGTTTTCGCGTTTTGGGTAGCAAGGATTAATTTAATTGGTCAAGTGGATGTAATTAATTATGTAAACAATGCGATAGAATGGACATAAAAAACCCTTACCCCATTTAAAACCTGCGATTTTGTAATATGAGGGTATCACACAAAGGTGATCGAAAAACCGTTTTCTCGCTGCAAATTTTTAATATACTTTGCTAAGAGTATTGGAAATAGACATTTGCTGGTAGTAAACAGGAAATATGCCTATTTCTTCTAATTCTAAATCCCTTTTCTGGCTTGAAATTCAAACCCTTTTCACTATATGGGTAAGTTTAATATCGAAAGAAGCCCATTTCAATGTTACTTTTCTGGCGTTCGTAAAACTTAAACGCAAAAATTCCATGCTGATAAACTTGGGAACCATTTGTTTTTCAAAAGTCATGCAATTAAAAGTGAATTTTAAGTAAGAAATGGTGAGAAAATGCTTAACCCTTGCCCCGATAACGTTTTTTTCATGACTTTGTCGCAGGGGACTGGTCCTTTTTGATAGCGTTTTATGAGAGTCATCTTAACACATTTTCCAACTCGTTTTCTCAATTGAATAAGACAGTTTCAAAACACTTTAAAAAAAAAAGCAAATTAGAGACAAAAGCATTTGAATCAAGTTAATTTGCTAGTGGAGACATAGGGTCTTACAAGTCAAAATGATCAATTATGTAAAATGTTCTCCTCTTTATCTTGTCAAGTTGTTTCTTGTAAATTGAGTGATCTTCCGTTTCTGTTACTTAGATAGTAAAGTCGTCATAGCTGAATACCTACACTTGAGTGAAACTTTCGACATAGCTCAAAATGATACAAGAGACACATTTTCCAACCCTTAACACCCATTTCAGAATGGATATTAATTGAAGTGGGTACCCCAAGTCCATGCTGTAAAATGGACGTTTCTCCTTCCCGTTGCGGTTTCTAATACCTTTTATTGATTTGTAATACAACATATCTGTTATAGAACAGAGCTTTCTAGGAGATTTTTGACATAAAACTGTATTTTAAGAAATTAAAATGAGCGGGCTCTGTCATTTTTTTTTTAAATTTCACACCCAGTATGACTATTTTGACATGTTTTTTGAGGATTGGTTTTCGTTATTCCTACACATTATGTAAGTTTACGATGCACAAACTTTTAAACGATGTTTTAGATCCTGAAAAATTAAGCAAAGATTGTGAAATTTTGAATTCCACCCTTTACTCTATATGAGCCCCTTTTCATCTCTGGAGAACGCTATTATACCATTTGATTCCTCAAAGTTACGATTTTTGAAGCTAAGATGTCTGTTTTATTTTTTCCTTTCTACTGCCATTTTGATATCTTTTAACAGAAAACACTCTTTTTGCGCATATTTTTATGATTAAGTTCTTTTAATTGGCATTAAAACGTGAAAATTGCGATTTTTTTGTTAAAATTACCTCGACCTTCAATGATTAACTCCCCTTTTTATTGCCTCAAAATCAAGTTATGTTTATCATTTTTTGCTTAACAAGTTTGGATGGAGTAATAGTTCAAAACTATACTTTGAGAAATCATTCCCAATGGCTTCTTACCAAAAATTATTTGATTAAGTAATCAAGGTACATCACAAATAACAGTGCTCTGAATTCTTGCCTTTTTTCGCTAAACAGGTCATGTCCTAAAATCGTCATATTTCAGTGACAAATGCAAATATTGAAACCTTATTGACTTAACTTTGGTCACAATACCCCCCAGCATTGACCAAAGTGTTTAGAAGTTAGAGGAATGCAAAAAGCTCTTAAATTTAGGAGTGACCTCACTGGAATTTACTTCCGGAGGTCGTTGTATGGTAAAAGTAGATCTTAACGAAAAAATAGTGCGGCTTGAAAATGGCATTTTGAAGTGGAGAACAGTGATCCACGTGCATATTTATTTGATTTTTGCTAGTCTTGCATCTCTTCTTTAATATAAGGCTTGGTTCGATCTTTTTTGTGCACGATTTCCTTTTCGGGAGGACGGATGAGCGACGGTGGGCGTGCCCGAACTAACTGACCTCTTCATAGGTGGAAAAAAGACGGTTCCTTTACTCTGGCTTGAATAGCCCAAAAGTTAAACCTAAAAGACCCAGTTATTTTAGTCTCAAATGATAGAACAATGAATGTAGATGAAGCGCTGGTGACGTAATATATAAACGCATTGTTGTGGAATGCGCTGCAGCACCTGAAAGTTGAGCAATTTTATATAGAACAAAGAAGGCCAAAAATCGGGTGGGGTCTGACCTAGATGGTAAAAAGGTCCGATTTTAAGAAAACGAATTTTGACCTCTTCAGATAGTTGCAAATGACGTAATATTTTGTCAATAGTTTCAAAAAGTGTAAAAATTTAAATTTTGATGATTTTATCGATTTAAAATCAATTTTTTAATTTTTTAAAAAAATTAAAGGAAATTCCTTGTAAGTATTTCTTCTTGCATTTTTTAACTTTTGTTGA
The DNA here is from genome assembly GCA_948146395.1 of Fragum whitleyi. NCBI lineage: Eukaryota > Metazoa > Mollusca > Bivalvia > Cardiida > Cardiidae > Fragum > Fragum whitleyi. The sequence continues at coordinate 60,148,345 of OX411555.1, read as the reverse complement.
GGCTAAAATTATCATTAAGTCAGTTTTCGCGTTTTGGGTAGCAAGGATTAATTTAATTGGTCAAGTGGATGTAATTAATTATGTAAACAATGCGATAGAATGGACATAAAAAACCCTTACCCCATTTAAAACCTGCGATTTTGTAATATGAGGGTATCACACAAAGGTGATCGAAAAACCGTTTTCTCGCTGCAAATTTTTAATATACTTTGCTAAGAGTATTGGAAATAGACATTTGCTGGTAGTAAACAGGAAATATGCCTATTTCTTCTAATTCTAAATCCCTTTTCTGGCTTGAAATTCAAACCCTTTTCACTATATGGGTAAGTTTAATATCGAAAGAAGCCCATTTCAATGTTACTTTTCTGGCGTTCGTAAAACTTAAACGCAAAAATTCCATGCTGATAAACTTGGGAACCATTTGTTTTTCAAAAGTCATGCAATTAAAAGTGAATTTTAAGTAAGAAATGGTGAGAAAATGCTTAACCCTTGCCCCGATAACGTTTTTTTTCATGACTTTGTCGCAGGGGACTGGTCCTTTTTGATAGCGTTTTATGAGAGTCATCTTAACACATTTTCCAACTCGTTTTCTCAATTGAATAAGACAGTTTCAAAACACTTTAAAAAAAAAAGCAAATTAGAGACAAAAGCATTTGAATCAAGTTAATTTGCTAGTGGAGACATAGGGTCTTACAAGTCAAAATGATCAATTATGTAAAATGTTCTCCTCTTTATCTTGTCAAGTTGTTTCTTGTAAATTGAGTGATCTTCCGTTTCTGTTACTTAGATAGTAAAGTCGTCATAGCTGAATACCTACACGTGAGTGAAACTTTCGACATAGCTCAAAATGATACAAGAGACACATTTTCCAACCCTTAACACCCATTTCAGAATGGATATTAATTGAAGTGGGTACCCCAAGTCCATGCTGTAAAATGGACGTTTCTCCTTCCCGTTGCGGTTTCTAATACCTTTTATTGATTTGTAATACAACATATCTGTTATAGAACAGAGCTTTCTAGGAGATTTTTGACATAAAACTGTATTTTAAGAAATTAAAATGAGCGGGCTCTGTCATTTTTTTTTTTAAATTTCACACCCAGTATGACTATTTTGACATGTTTTTTGAGGATTGGTTTTCGTTATTCCTACACATTATGTAAGTTTACGATGCACAAACTTTTAAACGATGTTTTAGATCCTGAAAAATTAAGCAAAGATTGTGAAATTTTGAATTCCACCCTTTACTCTATATGAGCCCCTTTTCATCTCTGGAGAACGCTATTATACCATTTGATTCCTCAAAGTTACGATTTTTGAAGCTAAGATGTCTGTTTTATTTTTTCCTTTCTACTGCCATTTTGATATCTTTTAACAGAAAACACTCTTTTGCGCATATTTTTATGATTAAGTTCTTTTAATTGGCATTAAAACGTGAAAATTGCGATTTTTTTGTTAAAATTACCTCGACCTTCAATGATTAACTCCCCTTTTTATTGCCTCAAAATCAAGTTATGTTTATCATTTTTTGCTTAACAAGTTTGGATGGAGTAATAGTTCAAAACTATACTTTGAGAAATCATTCCCAATGGCTTCTTACCAAAAATTATTTGATTAAGTAATCATGGTACATCACAAATAACAGTGCTCTGAATTCTTGCCTTTTTTCGCTAAACAGGTCATGTCCTAAAATCGTCATATTTCAGTGACAAATGCAAATATTGAAACCTTATTGACTTAACTTTGGTCACAATACCCCCCAGCATTGACCAAAGTGTTTAGAAGTTAGAGGAATGCAAAAAGCTCTTAAATTTAGGAGTGACCTCACTGGAATTTACTTCCGGAGGTCGTTGTTTGGTAAAAGTAGATCTTAACGAAAAAATAGTGCGGCTTGAAAATGGCATTTTGAAGTGGAGAACAGTGATCCACGTGCATATTTATTTGATTTTTGCTAGTCTTGCATCTCTTCTTTAATATAAGGCTTGGTTCGATCTTTTTTGTGCACGATTTCCTTTTCGGGAGGACGGATGAGCGACGGTGGGCGTGCCCGAACTAACTGACCTCTTCATAGGTGGAAAAAAGACGGTTCCTTTACTCTGGCTTGAATAGCCCAAAAGTTAAACCTAAAAGACCCAGTTATTTTAGTCTCAAATGATAGAACAATGAATGTAGATGAAGCGCTGGTGACGTAATATATAAACGCATTGTTGTGGAATGCGCTGCAGCACCTGAAAGTTGAGCAATTTTATATAGAACAAAGAAGGCCAAAAATCGGGTGGGGTCTGACCTAGATGGTAAAAAGGTCCGATTTTAAGAAAACGAATTTTGACCTCTTCAGATAGTTGCAAATGACGTAATATTTTGTCAATAGTTTCAAAAAGTGTAAAAATTTAAATGTTGATGATTTTATCGATTTAAAATCAATTTTTTAATTTTTTTAAAAAAATTAAAGGAAATTCATTGTAAGTATTTCTTCTTGCATTTTTTAACTTTTGTTGAGGCTAAAATTATCATTAAGTCAGTTTTCGCGTTTTGGGTAGCAAGGATTAATTTAATTGGTCAAGTGGATGTAATTAATTATGTAAACAATGCGATAGAATGGACATAAAAAACCCTTACCCCATTTAAAACCTGCGATTTTGTAATATGAGGGTATCACACAAAGGTGATCGAAAAACCGTTTTCTCGCTGCAAATTTTTAATATACTTTGCTAAGAGTATTGGAAATAGACATTTGCTGGTAGTAAACAGGAAATATGCCTATTTCTTCTAATTCTAAATCCCTTTTCTGGCTTGAAATTCAAACCCTTTTCACTATATGGGTAAGTTTAATATCGAAAGAAGCCCATTTCAATGTTACTTTTCTGGCGTTCGTAAAACTTAAACGCAAAAATTCCATGCTGATAAACTTGGGAACCATTTGTTTTTCAAAAGTCATGCAATTAAAAGTGAATTTTAAGTAAGAAATGGTGAGAAAATGCTTAACCCTTGCCCCGATAACGTTTTTTTCATGACTTTGTCGCAGGGGACTGGTCCTTTTTGATAGCGTTTTATGAGAGTCATCTTAACACATTTTCCAACTCGTTTTCTCAATTGAATAAGACAGTTTCAAAACACTTTAAAAAAAAAAGCAAATTAGAGACAAAAGCATTTGAATCAAGTTAATTTGCTAGTGGAGACATAGGGTCTTACAAGTCAAAATGATCAATTATGTAAAATGTTCTCCTCTTTATCTTGTCAAGTTGTTTCTTGTAAATTGAGTGATCTTCCGTTTCTGTTACTTAGATAGTAAAGTCGTCATAGCTGAATACCTACACGTGAGTGAAACTTTCGACATAGCTCAAAATGATACAAGAGACACATTTTCCAACCCTTAACACCCATTTCAGAATGGATATTAATTGAAGTGGGTACCCCAAGTCCATGCTGTAAAATGGACGTTTCTCCTTCCCGTTGCGGTTTCTAATACCTTTTATTGATTTGTAATACAACATATCTGTTATAGAACAGAGCTTTCTAGGAGATTTTTGACATAAAACTGTATTTTAAGAAATTAAAATGAGCGGGCTCTGTCATTTTTTTTTTTAAATTTCACACCCAGTATGACTATTTTGACATGTTTTTTGAGGATTGGTTTTCGTTATTCCTACACATTATGTAAGTTTACGATGCACAAACTTTTAAACGATGTTTTAGATCCTGAAAAATTAAGCAAAGATTGTGAAATTTTGAATTCCACCCTTTACTCTATATGAGCCCCTTTTCATCTCTGGAGAACGCTATTATACCATTTGATTCCTCAAAGTTACGATTTTTGAAGCTAAGATGTCTGTTTTATTTTTTCCTTTCTACTGCCATTTTGATATCTTTTAACAGAAAACACTCTTTTTGCGCATATTTTTATGATTAAGTTCTTTTAATTGGCATTAAAATGTTAAAATTACCTCGACCTTCAATGATTAACTCCCCTTTTTATTGCCTCAAAATCAAGTTATGTTTATCATTTTTTGCTTAACAAGTTTGGATGGAGTAATAGTTCAAAACTATACTTTGAGAAATCATTCCCAATGGCTTCTTACCAAAAATTATTTGATTAAGTAATCATGGTACATCACAAATAACAGTGCTCTGAATTCTTGCCTTTTTTCGCTAAACAGGTCATGTCCTAAAATCGTCATATTTCAGTGACAAATGCAAATATTGAAACCTTATTGACTTAACTTTGGTCACAATACCCCCCAGCATTGACCAAAGTGTTTAGAAGTTAGAGGAATGCAAAAAGCTCTTAAACTTAGGAGTGACCTCACTGGAATTTACTTCCGGAGGTCGTTGTATGGTAAAAGTAGATCTTAACGAAAAAATAGTGCGGCTTGAAAATGGCATTTTGAAGTGGAGAACAGTGATCCACGTGCATATTTATTTGATTTTTGCTAGTCTTGCATCTCTTCTTTAATATAAGGCTTGGTTCGATCTTTTTTGTGCACGATTTCCTTTTCGGGAGGACGGATGAGCGACGGTGGGCGTGCCCGAACTAACTGACCTCTTCATAGGTGGAAAATAGACGGTTCCTTTACTCTGGCTTGAATAGCCCAAAAGTTAAACCTAAAAGACCCAGTTATTTTAGTCTCAAATGATAGAACAATGAATGTAGATGAAGCGCTGGTGACGTAATATATAAACGCATTGTTGTGGAATGCGCTGCAGCACCTGAAAGTTGAGCAATTTTATATAGAACAAAGAAGGCCAAAAATCGGGTGGGGTCTGACCGAAACCTCGGTTAACATTGTTCAAGTTCATTACTTCTGAGACGTTACAAAACTATTACGGGTCCACTACCTTAAAAGCTATTAATTCATCAGTTGTGGAACTAAACGTATATAAAAATCAAGATACGTACAAGAAATATCTCGACATGATTTAATGAAACATTATGTTTACTAGATAATTCATCCTTAAAGTCTGTAACATCGCGAAAGTCTTGTTTTTTTATACTGAAACTGCTATCTCTTGACAGAAATACTTCATCATAAATTTACCTATTGAGCCGCAGTTTATACTGAAAAAAATCGACGTACAGCTGACAATGCCCCAGCACCGCCCCCCCCCCTCCTGATCTTCTACAAACTGCACCGTGTCAGATACCTTATGTCATTTATTCATTTTACATAATAATGTGACCCGTAACGCGATTAACCATAATAATTGAGACAGAGAGTGAATCTAGCATAGGGCAACCAAAGATCGAATTCCACAAATAATTATAGCGAGAAAAGTTTATTTTAGTGAAAGGTTTCGACTCCGTGCAGCTTGTTAAGTTAAAGTCGGGTTTATAGTTTGTTTCAATGCAATGCATATCCAACCGCTTTCACTCTTTAACCCCCGACAATCGAATTGCAGGTCGGATGTTTACATACGACTCACTTTGGAAGCCACAACACTTAGACTTACAACTCTCACATTGTTACACCTGAATGGGGAGGAACAACGTGGAGTTAAACTCGTGCTGAGAAAAATGTCCATGGACCGATCGGGATTCGATCCCGGGACCTTCTATTCCTGAGCTACCGTCCTAACCACCAGACCATGGACTCCACTATAAAGTTTATGGAGGTTGTGATGTCTAACTAGGATCGATACTTTTCGCAGTTCCCAGTTGGTCTATTTTCGTGAAACGAATAAAAAACATCATCGTGAACATCTGAATGGGGTGTAAAATGGCGGGAAAAGACGGAAAGAACAGAATGAATAGACAATATTGGGCCGATTTATTTCTGGCCCGCTTTCGGGTCGGATGTAGACTGGTCTCACTGTCAAATATCAGAATAGCCTTTTCTAGGCTATTCGAATAGTGGATATTTGGACCAGTCTAGAGCTGGTAGCTTGCTGTCTAAAGGTCAACTTATTTCTGACCCCGGGCGGGTACTGTTGCCCGCAACATCAGAGTATCTCTCAGAAAGCGGTTTACCAGCTCTAGACTGGTCCATATATCGACTATCAGAATAGCCTAGAACAGGCTTTTCTGATATTCGAAAGTGAGACCAGTCTACACCCGACCCGAAAGCGGGCCAGAAATAAGTTGGCCCCAAGAGATACTCTGATATAGCGGGCAACAATACCCGGCCAGGGTCAAAAATAAGTTGGCCAGTTTATGAGCTAACAGTGCGGGTGTGTTTTAGTGCAAAATTAGACTTTCTTTCGTAGATTTCTCTATAATCGATCAAGTTACTGCAGCGTATATTTTGACCTCTTTACTTTGAAAGATAATTCAAGATAACGTTATCAATGAGTTATCTTTATCCCTCATGTTGATCTACATATTAAAACTAAAACTTTAATGAATGACAAATCTTTATAAGCCTATCCTTAACATACTCGTGCCTATCTTCAATGACTTTCTAAACTATTGTTTATTATTGCTTGAACACAAACCTGATAAAAAAAAAAACTCGAAAAACTTATCATGATATATGCCCTGCGTCAGGAAGACAAATCAGTGCAAACAGTTCCCCAATTATACCCCGCTTTGCACGCCATTTCACGTGCAAAGCGGAGTATAATTGGATCACTGTTTGCACCGTCTTATGATCCTGAACGCAGTGCTGGTCATCCAGGTTTTTCTTTATCAGTAATATTGCTATATTTAGATACTTTTATAGAGACTTATGATGAGAAAACGTTCTATATTTGCCTTAATGAAGCATGAGACACAAGAGGCCATTTTTTCAAAAAAAAACTTTCTTTTTTCAAATGTATTGTATATCATGACCCATTCAGGCAAGATAAGAAAAGAAAAAGAAAAGAAAAGATAAGAAAAAATGTTTTCGGGCTTTCCCGTAGGGTCGCGTGCCATTTATTTAATTCAAGTTTACGCCTCGACTGATGTCAAATGGTGATCACCAAAGTATCCAAAAGGTTATAAAGACCGCCTATACGTTAGAGCTTTTTAAAAACTTTACAAGATCGGTAATGACGTACGCTAGTGTAAGCAGAATGTATAAACAGCCAGGAAATAAGGTCAAAGTGCATGCTCCCTAGCAAGAGAAACCGAAACTAGACCAGGGCCCCGTTTTACTAAACGTCGTACGACAAGATTTGTCGCAGGATTATCGTGAGACCGACTTACGACATCTTTTGCGTTTTACTAAAAATCGCAGATTTTTTTCCTCTTGCGATCTCTCGCGATTATCGCAGAAATCGGGCTAAAATGTGCGACTGGGTCAGGGCAGTCGTAGCTCGATCGCAAATAGCGGAAAGCGGTAGACGCAACTTTTAAACAAGTTATTTAACCAACAAAAAGTCAATGAACGCTCTAAAAATTATTTTGACAATAAAAAAGAATTGATCTAGAAATTCTTAAATAAATCGTATATTCTATATTTAGAAAAGATTGGTCGGACACCTAAAAATTTATCGAGAACTTGAAGAGAAAATTTAAAGTTTTTTTTTTTTTATCGCGGCTGGATTTTATCAAATAATTCTAATCTGTTTTAAAACAACTAGAGTTTTTCTTTGATAAAATATTTACATTTAACTTTGGAAATTGCTGAACGTACATTGTATTTTGTTTTAAAATACCTTTTGATGGTTAAAAAGGGAATCAACTGTAGATACTCGCTTGATCATCTCACCACCAAACCAGTGAAATTATTAAAAAAGAATAAGAATCATTCTTTAAATCATTTCACTCGATTTATCGATATCTGAGCGGAGCCCAGCAAATTTTTATGACGTCATGATGATGATGCTACATTTATTTCGCATCGTCTGTTTCGCCTACCTACAAAGTCTGTCGTTTCGAACACCAGAAAAAGCTACTTCTTCGCTCAGGTTAACAAATCACATTTGAGCGCCACGGACAAGCAAGGAGATGGTATCTTTTGCATGCGCTCAATTGTGCATACTTATCCTGAACGCTGGACTCATTTCATCCGAGCAACCATCTGCCAATCGCACCTTGCACCTTATTTGCAACTTGTGGGAGAGAACTTACGGCGTGTGTAACAATGACATTTATCTAATGTCGGATGGATATTAGCATAGTAGTTCCAGGTATGGACATCAGAAACACAAATCTCAAAGCCAAACGCTTTGCTGACTGAGGTATTCGGGCCTTGTTGTGGACACGTCAACGTCTGTATGTTGTTCCCGCGTTACGTTAACGTCGTTTCGTCTTTCCCGCGTCTTGTATACGTTCCCGTATTTTACGTCTGTGTTGTCTTGACGTTACGTTGTTTATTAGATACGTGTTTGTTTATTATTGTAACTATTGTAATTTGATTTATCCGTCAGTTGTAATAAAGGATCGAACCTGAACACAAGCGAAGTAGTTAATTCAACCAACAACTCAAACATTTTGGTGCCGTGACCAGGATTCGAACCTGGGTTGTCGCGGACAAAGTGATTCGGGGAAACGGTCCCACTGCAGTACAATCGAAAGTGGGATATCTTCTCTCCGGACCTTTGCCGACAGATCCCGATGAAACGAATACCCACATGATGCTAAATATCACCCAGTCATATCAAAGCGAGAATCAGTATGACATATCAATAGATTTGTTTCCCGGTAAACATTTGTGTGGGCGGAGGATACCTGCGTCACCCTTCTGTGAGCGTTTTGTGAATCGGACATCGCAAAACTACGACTTCGTCGATGTGAACCAGAGATCGAGCCCCGTTACTAACAATCTACAATACCCCCGTAGAAAACGGTCCTTCATATACGATAGACCTCCACGACGACGTTCTTATTTGCGAGATGAAAAACCTTAGACACCAACGAAGAACCCGAAGTTGGAATCCTATAAAATTCATTTTCATACGGACATTCCATATTAATTCATTCCTTAATTCATGTGTATCAAAGAGACATAAGGACATTCATGGAAAGTGCCGAAATCAATGTGTTTCTTATCCGTTTGATTCGCTAATTTATGATTTTTTGTGTAATTGCATTGTGGTGCCCGGAGAATGTTGTGGACACGTCAACGTCTGTATGTTGTTCCCGCGTTACGTTAACGTCGTTTCGTCTTTCCCGCGTCTTGTATACGTTCCCGTATTTTACGTCTGTGTTGTCTTGACGTTATGTTGTTTATTAGATACGTGTTTGTTTATTATTGTAACTATTGTAATTTGATTTATCCGTCAGTTGTAATAAAGGATCGAACCTGAACACAAGCGAAGTAGTTAATTCAACCAACAACTCAAACAGGCCTATTTGAAAATGAATGGAAACACGCACGAATGAGCAGTTTAGTACCTCTTTCTTAGTTAAGCCTTGTTCACATTTCGACGGATATAAACTCGATATATCTCGCCCCACCGTTTCCATACAACGGAAGTTGAATACGATGCTCGGTTTTACGTACGTCGTAACGCTGAAATTGACAGATCGCTGCTGTCAATCAAAAATTGATAGGCCAATCAAATCATTCATAACACCGGAGGGAAAATGTTGAACTCCATTATTTAGTACTATTTTGTCTATTTTCGTAGGCGGGAGACTTAAACGTATCTACTAGATGTTATTCAAGCTGTAGTTACGTATAAATGCCAACCAACGATTTTTCTGGCGTGTCGGAGGTAAAGACGTGTATTCAGCGATCGATTCACGAAAGCTTAGTTTGCAAATCAATCAACGGTGCCCTAAGCTCTAAAGTCCTAAGTGGCTTCACTTCCGATCAATGAATGGTTTCGAGGACACTCGAGATATCTTTTATTGAATAGTTTGAAAGAACTTGAAAATCTTACGGCCGTAAATATGCGGTAGTCGTAACAACCGCACGATGATAAGTTCGCATCATTCCAAGGTCGTCTATCGACATCCATCGTATCCAGACCATACGGCGTTTGTACTTCTATACTAGATTAGGTTTACAAATCTTGTCGTCTCCATAATTACAATGCATTTGGCGCACTTGCGTTTGGGCTTTCCTATTTTCAACGATGAATAAAAAACCTTCTTGTAGCACACAGCTTAAACAACTTAAATGCCCTTTTTTTTTCAACCCGGTTTGAACACGGCCAGGATAGTATTTAGGCATTTAAGTATTTTGACAAAGTTTCAAGACATGTTGATATGGGTATGGAAGCTGCCTCTTGGCCCTAAAGCACCCAGGGCATTGTTTCAACAGTTGCAAAATTCGGAGCAAGTTTCAAGCCAGTTGTGCCGTAAATGTGACCTCATATGTACACAAGACTTTTCTAAGTTTCGACCCTGAGAATTAGTTTTAAACCAATTTTGGACTTAATTCTAATTCCTTATAGCACAATAAGGATAATCTTTCTGACAAGATTCTCTGAACATTTAATCAAAACTGTGGCCTCTGTTGAAACATGAGGTTTGTCCAAAATTCGACCCTGTGTCCGAGTTTCTGACCCAACATGACCAATTTTGACTTTGTCTAAGATCTTAAAGAGACAAAAAAATCTTAAAGATACAAGAAATCTGACCAAGTTTCTCTATAGTTGAGCTATAAATATAGTCTGTAGTGTACACACAGGATGTTGAAGAAAGACACAGAACGCATGACAGATGACCAACACAGCATGATCGCAATAGCTTACCTTGAGCCCTTTGTGCTCAGGTGAGATGTGAAGTCTGCAAGCTCATTGATGGACAAAGGGACCCAGTGGCATACCGGTACATAAGATTCTAAATACAGCAAGGAGATTGTCACAGGACAACTACCGCAATCATTGATTTCTTTTATAAACTGTGATACCATATGGCTACCAAAGCGTTTTAACTACGGCTTAACTAAGCTGTAGAAAAAAAGTTTGTATTACTCGGTAATATGTTTTCAAGCAGTAATGGCAACCTTTGACAGTGTAAATTCATTTCAGAATTATCCATAACTGGATTACCACAAAACAGAGTTCTTCTTTTAAATCTAGGATAAGTAAAACGATACAATGAATCATTTGCATAAAAGAGATTAAGAGAGTTTTCGTTGATTTCATTGAGGTATGAAACTAAAAGCCTAATCTAACTGAATGAACATACGAAGCGGACTCATATATAGGGTTTTAGTTTCATTCCTCCATGAAATCAACAAATACTCCCTTCATATCTTATGATTTAATATTATGAAGCAAAGAATGTAAAGATTTGCCAATACTTAATGGATATCTTACGGGACCACTTTTTGGGACCACTTTTTTGCGGAAGCTTACAAAATAGATGCATACTTAAAATTGTTTCATTGAGAAACTAGAGCTGCTTGAGCAGCTGATTTGCTCCACAGGCCTGAATCAACTGATATTATCAGAATTTCAGCGAATGAATTAATTTTTCATTCGATCAAATTACTTTTGTTCAGCCTGATAAAGGGCCACTAAAAGGAACATTCCAATGAAATTTGGTTGATGAACATCAGTTAGATTCTGAGAAAGTGATTTTCAAAGTTTCCACTGTAAAAAATATCGAGAAATGACCTCCTCCAATAAAATACACGTTTTTTAACTGATCGCAATATCATTTGTAGACTGATAAAGGGTCATACAAGGATCATCTATGTAAAATTTAATTGGCATCCATGAATTAAGTTCTGAGAAATGTCACTTTTTACCATATTTGGAAATTAGCAGCAACCCATTAAATCCATGTTTTTCATTGGATCAATATTTTTTGAACGACTTTGAAAAGGGTCCTCCAAGGATCATTTCTGTAAAGTTTGGTTGAAATTCATCCACTAGTTTCTGTGAAGAATATTTTATGAGAAAAGCTTACGACCTGAAGCACAATAGACACAGCACCATAATAATACTAGCCCCATTTACCTCGGCCAGTGGAGCTATTAAAAACTAATTTTTAGCCAATCAGAATGCATGCAATTGATGGAAACATCTAAAATTAAATTATTAATCTTTGGAAGATTAATCTATTCTGTTCATGAATATGTAGTAGTTCAGGGTAGAATAATTAAACACACAATGAATGTCATCATGAAAAATTTTATACTTAAATGATTATATAACCATTTTATTGCTGTATTCAATATATTCAAACAATTTGAAAACTTTTGTGACGTTTGAACCAATTTTTCACCAGTTTCACCAGTTTTTATCAAAGAAATAAATAGGAAACCAGACTGACAGCCTAGGCTAAGATCAGATTGGATGTCTGCTCAGGCTAATCTTAGGTGATCAAGTCATGGCTCACTTGATCTTATTGCATCTTTTTTGGGGTTTTGACCTGGTTTCACTCCTTTAAGCCATGATTCTGTTCCAACAACAATATCTGGTTTTAGGTAATGTAGAGCTGCTGTAAATTCTTCTTTTTTGTCTTTGATGCTTCTGCAGTTGACTGTTAGTATTCGAAGATTTTTCTTTTCTGGTGCTTCATATGGGTTTCTAGTGGAACGTTCGATATCTGATGTTATAGAATTCTTTTTTGTTCTTGAATTTGATAGGTTGGATTTTGGACTACTAGCTTTTAATGGGCTAAATTGTGATTTGATCGAATCTATGGTGTTGTCTAGCCCTGATAGTGGCTCAAAAATGTTTGAAACACCATACCCTGGATTAGACACAAGGAAAGGAAAGCAATTAAAAGAAAGCAACGACTTTATAAACAAGCAAAAAAGACTAACAAATGGAACAACTATAGAGCTTTTCAAAAAACCTGCAAAAAACAACTCCGTAGGGCTGAATGGGAATATGTCAACAGAAATATTATAGAAGGCCTAGAAACTAACAATCATAAACCTTTCTGGAAATACATCAAATCCAAAAAACAAGAATCAGGTGGATTGATTGATTGAATGGATTTTAACGCCGCTTTCAACATTATTTCAGTTATATCGCGGCGGCCGGAGCACCTAACAATGGATTCCTGGTATTTCTCTCACCTGTACTACCATTACATCCTTTCCTAGCCTCCGACTGCTATCTCACATAGGTTTACGATTATCTACCCATTGGTGAGAGACAAACGTCGGAAAGGATATTTGCCGCCACCGGGGATCGAACCCACGACTTCCAGATTGGGAGTCTTATGCCTAACCAACTGCGCTATGGTGGCGGCTCAGAATCAGGTGGAATTGCCCCTCTTAAAGAAGGGACAAAACTAGTGACTGACAGCATAGGGAAGGCTGAAATCCTCCTTAAGCAATTCAAATCTGTATTTACTAAAACCACATTTCAAGGAGATCTTCCAACAACAAGACTGAAGGCTAAAACAACAATTGAACCAATCATCATAAACGAATATGGCCTATATAAACTCTTATTGAAAATAAATACAAATAAGGCATCAGGACCAGACCAAATACCAAACAAAATTCTAAAGGAATGTGCTAAAGAACTAGCCCCCTCTCTACAGATAATAATGCAGAAATCCCTTGACACAGGAGAGCTACCCAAAGACTGGAGGAATGCAAATATCTCAAGCATTTTCAAGAAGGGAGATAAACATCAGGCAGAAAATTACAGACCAGTATCCCTTACATCAGTTCCTTGTAAGATACTTGAACACATCATCTGTAGACATTTGCTTAAACATCTTGAACAAAACCAAATCCTTACAGACCTCAACCATGGATTTAGATCAGGATATTCATGTGAAACCCAACTGATAACAACAATAAATGACTTCTTATCTGAAAATGACAAAGGCAACCAAGTTGATGTGGCTATACTAGATTTTTCTAAAGCTTTTGATACAGTCCCACATGATAAATTATTACACAAACTCTACCAATATGGAATTCATGGGAACATTCACAAGTGGCTATCAAACTTCTTAACAAAACGAACAATGAGAACAGTAGTGGATGGGGAATTCTCAGAAGAAACAACAGTAGACTCGGGTGTACCTCAAGGAACTGTATTAGGCCCTCTGATGTTTTTATGTCACATAAATGACCTCCCAGATGAAGTCACATCATCAGTGCGGCTCTTTGCAGATGATTGCCTCCTGTACCGAACCATCAAGAAAAATGAAGATCATACAAAACTTCAAAAGGACTTAAAAAACTTAGAAGCTTGGGCAGATAAATGGGGAATGAGATTCAATGCCAAAAAGTGCTACATAATGTCAATCAATCAGAAATCATCTAAATTCTATGAACTAAATAATCACATTCTTCAAGAAGTACAGGACAATCCATACCTCGGACTACAAATCTCTAATGATCTAAAATGGAACAAGCATATCAAAATTGTCTCAAACAAAGCCAACTCTAGTCTTGGATTATTAAAAAGGAATCTAAAGAAAGTACCAGAATCATGCAGGAAAACTGCATACATAACATTAGTAGGATCTATCATGGAATATGGAGCAACAATCTGGGACCCCTACCAACAATCAGACATAGATAAATTGGAGAAAATCCAAAACAAAGCTATACGATTCATCAAAAACAACTATAGAACTAGAGAGCCAGGAACTATTCATCGCTTCAAAAAAGAACTAGAACTTGAGCCCCTAGAAGAAAGAAGGAAAAATCTGCGACTTGTCCTAATGTACAAGGTGGTTGAGGGGTTAGTACCGTCCCTGCCTGCATCAAAATTCCTCACATTCCAAAAGCCAAAAAGGTCAATTAGAACAAAGAAATACAATGATCACATCAGCACAAACATAGTAGAAAAACATGTTTGCAACAACACAAAAAGCCTAGCCATACCCGCTGCAAAAACAACACAATACAAGCACTCATTCTTTGTAAACACCACTATCCAGTGGAATCACCTGCCAAATGCAACAGTGCATGCAGGCTCGTTAGCGGCCTTTAAGACGGCCCTCAAAAACGAGAGCCAGTAATATGGCAACACACACTTCCGTTGTATAAAAGCCTTTTAAGGATTCTACAACGTACACATACAGATACAGATACAGACAGAGTTTTTGCATGAAAATGAAAATGAAAAAAAAAAGTCAAAAAAGAGGATTTACTTTCAATTCTTTGACCCCCATCCCTGGATCCACCACTGTATAACATGAAGAATATAGCTGCTAGTCTATGACAAATATTCTGCACTTTGTATTTCATCATTTTCAATCTGATATTCTCAATTTCAAACTGCCTGCATGCGTGTTATGAAAATAATTGTAACTGAGGGTTATATAACCTTATACACAGTCTCTCTCTCTCTCTCTCTCTCTCTCTCTCTCTCTCTCTCTCTCTCTCTCTCTCTCTCTCTCTCTCTCTCTCTCTCTCTCTCTCTCTCTCTCTCTCTCTCTCTCTGTCTGTCTCGCTCTCTCTCTCTCTTTGTTATCAATACTGCAACAAATTAAAATTAGGCTAACAGACCAACAATAATTAAAAGGGTACAAAGAGACCTAAAGCAGTGGCGGATACAGGGGGTTCGAACTTTCATCCCTCCTCCCCTTAATTTTTTTAGGGCTACATTCAATCATCATTGTCTTATAATACGGAAAAGAAACTCATAGTTTGTAATTCGAACGCTCTTTATCCGCCGCTGCACAGCAACAAAAATTACTAAAAAGTGGAAGGGGGTCGAACGTGATTTGGTCCGAACGGTGTAGAAAATCTAAATCATCAATGATCGAACAATAGAACTTTAAAGGTAAGCGTAAATGGAGAATGCAATGAAAATAAAATTACCTGAACATATATACAGATGGTCAAAACAATGCAACATGTATTTATTAGACAAATCTTCCCACGAAGCGGAGAGCTGTGTGTTGTAGACTAGAAAAAACTTAGCGTGGTGCGCATGCCCAGCGTCTTGAAGAATGGTCGTACGCTTGCGATAAGATTTATACCTGCGATGTGTTTAGTAAAACGGTCTTAAAGATTGTCGTGCGATCAAAAATTATCGCAGTAGTACGACAAAACTTAAGATTCTCTTAAGATCGTTAGTAAAACGGGGCCCAGATGCGTAGCTATCTTCCGACAGGTGGCAGGTTTTCAGATGCTGATTCAAAGCTAGACTGGTCCCATTGTCGACTTATATAAAAGCCTCATACTTGAGTCGACAGCAGAACCAGTCTAATTCAAAGCCTGAATCTTGACATTGATACCACAAGATGTTAAAAAGTAATATTCATCTCCAGAAACAACCAGATTCATAAGAAATTTCAAACCTTTTTATTTCATGAAAATGCGTGTGATTGATTCAGCTTAGCGTGTGAGCGTGATTCAGGTACGAAATGCGTGTGACACACGCGCAATGCGTGTGATTTGCTTTTGAAATTAACGAAATGAAAGGTAAACGATCTTACACGAGAATCAAACATTTATTCTATTTATGTTATACAAAAAATGAGACGAAATAGGGAAAGTTTGAGACAAATTTTCTTAAAGCACGACATTTTGCACGTGGTTACTAAGCAACGTCACATAGTCATTTGTTTTTTGGACTCCACTCAAATATCGTCAAATAGGTTGAAATGAATGAAAGCAGGGTTAAGTGTAATAATCTACGGGTTTTTTCGGGTTTTTTTGTTTTGTTTTGTTTTTGTTTTGTTTTATTTTTTTCTAGATCATCCGACGAAAAGCAATAAAGAATAATTCATAAGCTCACCGACATACCAGCCCTGTGTTCAGGATGTAAAAGCGTTTTGCGAGTGTTTTGAGATACGTGCAAAGCGAGGAATCATTTCGAAGCACTTCGCAAACGTTTTCATCCTGAACGCAGAACACGGCATTCATTTAAGTAGATTCGTTTGGGTAGGTATAGACCCGCCCTGTGTTCAGGATGACAAAACGGTGCAAACAGCTTCCAATTATATCCCGCTTTGCACATGCATTTGCGTGCAAAGCGAGAAATAATTTGAAAACTGTTTACACTGCTTTGTCATCCTGAACACAGCGCTGTTTTCATTTCATTTTATGCAATTGAATGTCAATGAGCATTAGGAATAGGATTACTTACCGGTATAACCTCTCATTTTCGTAAAGTTTCATTGCGTTGGGAATGACAGACGTATAAGTACTTTTGAAATTTTGTTTATTTTTGTATCAATAGTTACAATAATCGTTGGACAAATTCTAAAAAGGAATGAGCAACGAAAGCTCTTTCGTCACTTCTGTTTTTTTTTTTTTTTTTTTTTTTTTTTCATCTAAAAGAAAGATAAATCGCTCATACACTGATACAAACATTTAACATAAAAGGTACTCTTAATGAGTGACGTTAAGTAATGAATATTTACCCTGTAAAAAGCAAAATCATTGAATTCAGACAAAATGATATAACAATATTTCATGAGTCTTTTTTTTCAAAAGATAAGTATTAAATACACAAGTTCAAAATCCATTAAATTGGTCAGCGTAAAACCCCTTCAAGATACCCGTCACGCAAAAAGGGGCGACCCGAAAGTCCTGTAACACAAATATTTATAATTAAAAAAAATACATCGGATGAATAGAATGTCTTTGAGAAACGATTTTTGAAAATCATAACATATTCTTTAAAAGAAAAAAATGAACCATTTTTTTTAAATTATTCAATTAACGTCTTGTCTCATTTTTGCATTCTGGTAACAGAACAATCGTTTGTTGTTCGTTTAAGATCGATGCATCTTTCATTTCGTGACCAACAAAACCTCGCCATTGTGAAATATAGCTTTTGTTGTTCACTCAAAGAAAGATTATTGATCTTACAATGAAACAAACCACTATCCTCTACAAAAAGTGATAATAACATATTCAGAAAATCTACGAAATACGGAGAGTGTAGTCTCCGATCAGCCTGTGCAATCGGCACAGGCTGACCGTGGTCTACCATTTTCGCACTCTCAGGCGGTCCATATTCGGGTCACATGATATATCGTCTATGGGCGACAAGACCCTCGTAAGTACAGCTTCTATAAGCAGTAGTTACGAGGAATCGATTACCCATCGACGATATGATGATAAGAGGACGGATAGATAAGTGCAAAATTGATCGATCTTGATCAAATTACGTTACTACGACGATAGGGATCGAAAATGTCTTGTTTCACAATGTGCGGCTGTTTGTTGAACGGGCCATTTTGAATACATTAGCAAAACAACAACAATCACCACCCGAAAAACTTTGGTTGTACATTGTCTCTTTACACTGACACACATTTAATGAATTTCTTTGACAAATCTATAAAGGAATTTTAATGAAATGATATGAACACTTCAAATGTTCAAACATGGGAAAAGCATTTAGAGTCATTTAGACTTAACTGTACGAATGACGATCCTATATCCACAATAAAAAAATATATAGAAGTCATGTCAAATTCAAATAATGTTTATGGTAAAGCTTTTTTATAGCAAAAAATGGAAATTTCAATAACATGAATATATGAACATAAAACATGACCATATAGTTTGAGCCAGCAAAAAGTGTTTTCAAACAAATTGATGAATTTCGTTATATTTATTTGTATAACTATTTCATACCAGGTCACCTTAACTACAAAAATAACATTTTAAAATAATTTGATATTGCAATAGTTTGAGACAAATTCAAATAAACTACCCTGGACCCTAAAACAAAGTGTAAAATAAGTACTTTCGATACGCAAAAGAATGAAGTAATGGTCTAACTCAAATGATAAATGAATGAGAAGGATATCACAATGTTACCAGTTCAGTATGCTTAACACGATCTTAAATCTGATTTGTCAACAGATAAACCATTCCTATATACATTATATTTGTACATGTTTTTTATCATACACAATGATTGTGTTTCTCCACTTTCCATGATTATTTGATTGTTTGCTGTAAACATGTAAATGTTTAATGCAATAAAATGTATTGTATTGTATTGTATATAACCCAGCGTTTCAATTTTTATAAGAAATTTCTTATGATAATTGAACGGCTTGGTAATAAAGGAATGGTTAATCTGTTGATAAATAAGTTTTTATGTATAACCGATTCCTATATAACCCAGCCTTTTCATTATTATAAGAAATTTCGTATAATAATTGAACGGCTTGGTAATAAAGGAATGGTTAATCTGTTGATAAATAAGTTTTCATATATAACCGATTTCTTTATTACCCAGCCTTCCAATGAGCATGGGAAATTTCTTATAATCATTGAACGGCTGGTTTGTATAGGAATGGTAAATCTGTTGATAAACTAGCTTTAAAAATCGTGTAAAATTAATGGAAAAACTAAGAATTTATTCAAACAATCATTATTTTCTTGCCATTTTCTGCACAGAAAGACAAATCTATAGTTTTATAAGCTTGAGAAAGCTGTCTCTAACTTATTTTGGTAAGGACCAATCTGAAATGTTAGTGTCAAAAGATGCTTAGTAGAGCGATTTCAAAACGGAGTGAAATTTCTAAACGTTTTCAAATAATTTGTGCACCTTGAGTGAATGGCTTGTATTTGTTTGCTATTTTGGATTTGTATGAATTGATTTACCTCCCTTAGTATTGACTAGTGGTGGGGGGTGGGGGAGATTCGTTCTGTGTTCAAGAAAACGGATCAACCTCGACACAAATCTCAGACACATTCCGAAATGAACTGCAGTGTGTCTTTTCTAGGGGCGCTTGCGAGCTCTTTATTGTCCTGAACGTAGTGCTGATTTTTTATTATTGTTTAGGACAAAGATTAAGCGGCCAACGCTTGGTCCAAGTGCATATATATTTTCTTCCTTATGATTTTTTGATTTTTTTTTATTTGTGAAATATTGAGTCACAATCTGAGACGTTAAAGTCTGATGATCTACTTACCTAATATTCACAAATAAACTACCCTGGACCCGAAAACATAAAATGAAATAAATACTTTCGATAAGAAAAAGACTAAACAATGATTAAAATCAAATGATAAATTGATAAATGAATGAGATTGATAACATAACGATACAACGTAGATCAGTAAATATTCTTTACACGATCTTAAATCTTAATTATCAATGGAATTACCATTATTCCTATATAACCCAGGCTTTTAATTATTATATTACAACTACAGATTAATTTGCATTCTGATGTGTAAAATATTTCAAATTTTGTAATACTGATTTAATCACCCGCATAATATAAATACATGTATACAGCATTTGTAGCTTATAAAAAACTCGATAACACAAGGCTGCACTAGCGTATCCTTAAAGACGTTTTCTGAGTGTTCATTGTCCAATAAGTTCATATCGAAAGATGTTCCTGAATTAACGTCCATATGCTAAACGTCACAATTTAATGCTTAACCATATATAATAAAATAATTTCATTTTCGCTATGATGTGTCGATGAAAAAGTCTGATGGTGGAGGAGTTATATGCAAACGGTAAATTCCGGGGGCGGAGCCCGAGGACTTTGCTTTGCGTATAACTCCTCCTTCATCAGACCTTATTCATCGACACATCAAAGCAAAAGTGATATTATATCCATTATAAAACGATCACTATTCTTAATCAAGTTTTTTAGCCCATTTCTGTGTGTAAAATAGTATCATTGTTCTGGATGTATACGAAGCGCGTCATTTAGCACGTGCATTATATGACGTGAAAAGAATTTACGTTCGAGCTTAAGCACGTTGAGTAAATAATAGGCGGATCCATCTGTGTACACGATAAAACATATCGCATATGAATTTATTGCGAATAAAGTTCTATGTAATTTCTTCTTATTTCTTGAATGCATTTTTCATATAAAAGATAACAATGATTTCCATAATCTATCATTTAAATATTGACTTACTTCTTCAAATTGTTCGTCTTACCGTTATCATACCGTAAAGCAAAATTTTCTATATTCTGTCATCGATTAACAAGTAAAATATCGAATCTAAAACCTGAATTAGTCTGTAGGTACGATATTATGGTCGTTGACTAACGTATTTCTTGCTTTCTGTGATTGAATATGTTTCTATATATAAAAAAAACATGCTCTTTGCAAGGATACCATTGTTGCAGTCACTTTTAATCTTTGCAATACTTAACCCGGAATATTCCTGCTGTGGCAGGGGTAAATTCAAAGATCAGCCTGCACATATTTGCCGTCTGATCTTGGCCTTTACCAACTGGTTTTTAAAATTAATGAACAGTAGAAAGTTATTTACGACATATTAGCACTTGTATTTGTAAATACTGAACACCATTTGCACATGATCACTGTATACTAGATTCATAACATAGTTTCTTCTGGTGGGCGGAAAAGTCCGTGTAATGTACCGAAAATGAGATCAAACTCTTGAGAATCAAATGGCTTTTGCCACTGAAGTTTCTTTCCTGAAGGATTGAGAAATCCCAGAGCCTTGAGAAGCGAGGGAAATTTGGATTCTAGCTGTATTAAAGGGGACTTAACTCTGTCACTGATTCCGTAACCTGCGTCCAGCATCGCCACCTGTAAAATGTAAAAGATAATCATTCTCTAATTAGTAAAAAACAGACATTTTCTCCACAAAAAAATATTTCAAATTAACCTTCACCTAATCTAAGATTTTATGTTAAGAAGCTGTGACATTTAGCGTAGCGATTTTGACAAACTTTGCCCTTTGTTAGCATCACATTGACCATTTATCAAGTCAGAATCTCTCTACACTAATCAAACGTTATTTTTCGGCTATTTTGGAACAGAAGCAAAGCATTTGACATCACTTGGTATTGTTGGTATTGCGATTGACTACAACTAGAAATATTAGCTTGTCACGTGGTATATGTGTTCACAGTCACATTCGTCATTCATAATATAAGATAGAAATAACTCTGTAGGCCCGAAAGAACTAAGCTTTTCTATCAAGTTTCTTTGCATTATCCAGTAGCTACAGCTGAGTATTGACAACTACGCGGGTTTCGTTTGGTTTGATTTAGTTTAACCCTTTCCTGTTTTCAAAATTTTGGACCTGTCCAAATTCAAAGGTTTTGCAGACGAAAATTTAAAGTCGATTTAATTAGAAAAATAACCATTCAGTAGGGTAGAAAATAGTGTGGAAAAAGAAGAAATTGCTTGTCAGGAGCAATTTCTTCTTTTTTTCACAATATTTTTTTCAATCATAAAATCACATGCACGTAAAAAGCAGGGATTATTAGTGAGACACAGTTTGAATTGTTTCGTAAGAAAAATTGTAAAACGCCAAAAACTAGTCGACCCCTTTAGCTCTGTCAGTACAGCACTGTTAAAGAACCACGCGGATCTCAACAGGATCTTTGTGCAGTATTCCTCTCCCCCCTAACAACTAACCGTCCTTTTGGGACATCGTTCATATGGAAAAAAATACATTAGCGACAATAAATAAACGAAATAGCAAAGGGTAATGAAATGCGTAGACTGACAAGGATCTAAACTTTTCAGGGTGGATTTTATTGCAAAATGATCATTTCTGCTTCCTAAATATTATTTTCTATTTTGATATCTGATTTACCTCTGTTCCAATTATTTTTTCACAGAATTTCTTGTTGGTCTCTTTTGACATTACAGGTTATAATGAACAATATATCAGCTTTCTATCAATAACAATTATATTATAGACACTTAATCAATTGTCCCAAAGCTTTAATTGAATTATCTAAAATATATTTCACTTGTAGTACAGTTAACAACATCGTAAATTCACAAGGTGAATGATAATGGAATGATTAGGGAATGCAATTGAATGAGTGCGATGAATGAGTTTTGAGTGAGATTAGTTGGGGGTAATCCAATATCGCTAATTTTGTTCATAATATTCATTACCTCCCTTTAATAAAACATGCATAGACGTTCGATGAATAGCTGCATTTTGCTTCAAGAACAAACCAGGCACTTATAATTTGATTAATTCAGTGAAGTCGCTATTTTTCTATCTAAATCTTTTCTGTCATTTTGGAGCGTTTTTGAATGGTTTGAGTGTGTGTATGGAATGAATGAATGGAGGGCTGAGAAGGCGATTTAGAATGGTTTGGATTGAGTTGAATGTCATATTTACGATGTTACTGGCTGTATGCTTAAACTGAAAATCAGACTGAGGTTATTACCGCCGAAAATATGAGTTTTCCATTCTCTGTTTCCATATTTAGTATCATCTTTAGATGAGTCCAGGACATACCTAGTAGAATATAGAAAACAACATAGATCATAATATATGTGAAGTTTTTTTGTTGGTTATGTTGTTGATGATGATTGTTCTTTTATTGCTCTTTCTTGTTGTCGCTAAAGGTGTTTATTGACTTCAAAATTTGGACTATTCATTAAACGTGAAGAAGATGTGTACGACAGTTTATTAAGCATCCCCATCAAAAAGTAGTACATCATTTCATCATTTCTCTTCTTCAAAGATTCTGTTATTTGAATTCTGTTAAAAAAAACTTTATAACGTAATGAAAATTATTGACTGCATTATCATGATCTAGTTTTGCAAGCTCACATCGCGTTCATGTCGTCATAAATTCTTAAAACGTCTTTAAGGTCAGGTGACAAACACTTAGAAGCTATGTGTTTTTAAAATGTTTTCCTCGACGTTATTATAGCACATCAAGAGATGAAGAAATGGTCTACGGACGTCGATCGATAAGACCACAATGGATCTAAATCGCTCACCCGAGTGTCTTAATGTAATGGGTCAAATGATGAGGAATATTCTGTTTAAGATTCACGAAATCCTGTCATGGGACCAGAGTTAATAACACTGTCATTTTACGACAATTTCGGTAGACCTTTCAATATCAAATTTAGGCAGTGATTAGAAAAGAGTTAAATTTGTAAATGAGACAATGTTATCAAAATAATTGTACAACAGAAGTTGTAGCTGTTATATTGTTAAGGTTCATGTAAAGTGTTTGAGACCCAATATTTAGGGCACTTCATTAGCCAAGAGAAAGCAGTATGTCCAGGTATATTATATATCAAAATGAAGCTATTCGTGAGCACAAGCAGTTAGGCAACATAAGACCGCCATAGCTATAGCGGTATAGCCAAAACATTGTGGAAAAGGGTCATTTTGTACAGAACAAGCAACTGCATGACGGTTGCATAAAATTGCCCCATATTTTAACAAAGTACAGTCTGAAGTACCATCCAGGTAGTGCTACAACCTTAGATATAAAACTCGGTCTCAAAAGGCTCTTTTGAAACAATCAATTTCCATTTATTTTGTCAACATACATGTCAAACCGGTTTGGTCTGTTTTCAAAATAGATGTTAGGTATGGTGCAACATCACACCATAATATTGTGAAATATTTTCTGCGATTTATTTCAAACTATAGTTGTTT
The DNA here is from genome assembly GCA_948146395.1 of Fragum whitleyi. Taxonomy (NCBI): domain Eukaryota; kingdom Metazoa; phylum Mollusca; class Bivalvia; order Cardiida; family Cardiidae; genus Fragum; species Fragum whitleyi. The sequence goes on along the minus strand of OX411555.1, from coordinate 60,124,250 downwards.
TTTTATTCAATGATCTACAATATTACTACATATCTATCATTCTGTGAAATAGAAATTGATATATTGCTAAACAACCTTACAGGTATATAAACAATTAATGTCTATTTATGTTGTGATAACACACCATACCCTTAAAATATCTACACGTTTACAAAATTAGAATGACATATATGACATATGTGTTCATAAAATAAGTCAAAATAAATTGCTTGCATAACTACGTTTTGGGGCTGAGTTTTATACCAATGGTTGTAGCACTACCTGGATGGTACTTTAGGCTAGACTTTGTTAAAATATGAGCCAATTTTATCCAACAGTCATGCAGTTGCTTGTTCTGTACAAAATGACCCTTTTCCACATTGTTTCGGCTACACCGCTATAGTTATAAGAGTCCTATGTTTTTCAACTGCTTGTGCTCATAAATAGCTTCATTTTGATATATAATTTTCCTGGACATACTGCTTTTTCTTGGCAAATGAATGCCCCTAAAATTGGGTCTCAAACACTTTACATGAACCTTAACTCAGGAGGCATGATTTTTGAGAAAAAAAAATCTTTGTTGCTCAGACGATATAGCTTGAAAGGGAAGGCTAATTTCCTACAAACACTAGTTAAAGAATTTTTTCGGACTACATTACTCGAACAAGAATTATCTCGTTGAAATAGAAAACATTCATTGCTCTCAAGTAACTTATCAGCCTTTCAGTAAATTTAACTTCAAAACCAAATTTATTGTTATTGTCATAAGATATGTTTCCATGTTCCGCTCAAATAAGAATATTTCTATGTTATCTTACCAATCATGCACTCCAGGAAGTGACAAAATCCCATCAGTACATCTTTATTTGTATTGGCCCCAATTTCGACATCTACGAAATCAATATTCCGGACTGTTCCGGGTGATTCTGTACAAAAGTTCAGCCCGGACATCACGCTCATCCAATCAGACATGTTTATTCCAGAGGGGGCGGAGTTAGATTTGAATGTAACACTTTTACCAACCGAGTCTTCGTTGTTTTCGATCGTTTCAATTGCGGTTTTTACCTGTATGAAGAACAAAGTGAAATTATTAAAAATACAATAGTACCTGTACAGGTTAAAACATGAAGACTAAAAAATTATGTGAATTAAAAAGGCAGATTTATGAAATAGTTCCAACATAAACTACAGCTGGTTAGAGGGTTATTGAGCCGTAGAATATGTAAATGGAGATATATGACACCTTACGAACCCAATTGAAATTTTGCATGCACTGAAAATATAATTGTTTGGGGTTATTGCAAAATGGATATGCAGGGATTGACTCTAACCTGTGTAAATAAGGAGTCCATTTGATTCCCAACTTATAAAATCAAGGAGTCCAAGCTCAAAGTCCAGAGTCCGAATTTTCAAAATTGAAGAACATTGTGGAAAAGAAGAAACTGCTTTCAAGATTATCCCCCTTAAAAAGATTGTTTCTTTCAAAATAGTCCTAAATGCAAGCAAATGTTATCTTCAACAACTTTTTTAGTGAAAAGTCTGCAGGTTTTGACGACTTAGGTTGAAAGGAAACTGTGTTATTCCGTTGAAAAGCATATGGACTGACGGAGGGGATGATGTAACTGATTTCGTTCCGCGTATATCTGAGGATGATATGATACCTACCAGATTGTGCAGAAAGACCATACATGCTCTAACTTGAGGTTCGGTATCTAGTTCTGACAACATTAGGGTCAGCCCTCGCCTCCATTCTGGTGGTTGACACAACAAATTACAAATCAGGCTACCTTGGCTCTCCACTTCCTCTCCTATAATGATTCCAAGATAAATGTGAATGTGTGCTTATCACAAAATTGGGCAATATTGAGAAGAGTATGTTAGTGTCTTAAAAGATCAATGTTATCGGGTCGAGGTACGGAGAATTCATCATGACGAGGCATTGCCGAGCCGTGAAGATTTCTCGAAGACGAGACCAGATAACATTGATATTTTCAGAAACTTACATGTTATTCTATTTATCATTCATTCATTTTTTAGCGCTTTATTATAATAAACCCTTAAAAATTAAAGCAATTCGGGTGAAAATTTATGCAAATTCTTTCTAAAAATAGACTGGCGGATATCATCTTATGTTTTCAGACAGGTGTTATCAATTTAATACAGGCTTCAATGCATGATATAATTTTTTCCGTGGATAAATGGAATGTATTTTAACTTGGTATCATTTGGTATCAAGATAAATTTTGATTAAAATGGGATTTTACGCCGCTTTCAACATTATTTCAGTCATGTCGCGGCGGCTCGAGCACCTAACAAAGGACCCTTAAAACTATTGTTGGAATTTTATTCCTTGAAAAATTGATTTATATTTTAAGGTCTAATTATTTGTTGAGTACATGTACATGTATATAAAACCAACCAACCCGTGGCTGGGAGAAAGAGAGAGTCGAACACAAATAAACCAGCACACTCTAACCGTTCTAAATTCTCCTTCTATGCCAAGGGGTTTCTTTACCAGCTACGTTACATCTATTTTAATTTATGTAATAGGGAGACCAAGGGGTATATAGGATAGTTCTTAGTCAACAATATGCTCTAAAATACATAACAAGAGTTCTGATTGGTCGCTTCATATTACGCCCTACCAGATTTAAAAAGGATCTGGTATATTGAATACATTTTCTGATCCAATCGAGCAGATAAATTAATAACAAAATATTTAAGACCGTACCTGAAGGTCCGTCTGGGCCCCACTCCTCAGTCTCGTATTGTTTAGGTCTGTATTTCCCTTGACGCTGTAACCAGAACAGTTTGATAATAACCAGATTGTTGAATTTGATAATTGTGATGTACTGTGGGACATGGATACTTAGAAATGATGAAAAGTCGAAAAGACCAACTTAAATAACAAAAGCTGGAGAAAAGGCACATGTTGTTTAGAAAGGAAAAAGTCAAACAACGTAAAATAATGGTATTAATAACCATAAGGATTACCGCATGTGCGTTTGCTAAAATTTATAGAAATATACTCGAATCATGAATCATGAAATAACGTATTTCGGTTCCACTTTAATATGTTTTTTAATCCCTGAATCAAACAGATCTATTTTGGAAACTTAAGTAAAGGGATCATTTAGAATTTGCGATGTTTTCATCCTTACGAGTTGTAGCTCTATTCATTTAATTTGTTCAAATACAACTGTGTAAACCCTGTTGAGATCAATTTCGTGTCAATCTCCTCTTACACGTAATTTTAAGTAAACATTTGAACAAAATAAATAGGAAAATAATCAAGGAGTAAAAGAACAAGTTAAAGTAAGAGATTAAAGGTCAATTTTGTTTATACAGGTAAAACTAAAACTGACCTTTCATCCCGCACACAAACCTTGTACATCTACAAATTGAGCCCGTGCGGGACATTTCCAACAATTTCACATGCGCGCATAGCAAAGCCTCTGGCCAGCCTGTGCATCCATATAGGCTGGCCAGAGTCTTTTCTGTGCACTCTGGAGATAGGAACGGCCCTAATTCCGCTACAAGCAGTCAGAGAATGTTCTTATTGCATCGTGTGACCGACCAGGTTTCTCAATGTCCGGCCATTACACACATGAGAAATTGTTGTAAATGTCAAGCACGGTCCCAGATTATGTTTTCATCGATATTTGAATTCAAAATAAGTGTGATTCATTTTCAATATTTTACTTACGACGATTGGAACCCTTTATAATGCGACGTTATGTCATGAGTTCGCAAAAGCAAAAAATAGGGATCATTTCATGAACATTCAGTTGTAAAATTTGTCAATATTAACAAAACAAAAGAGAAAACTATTTCATGTAACTATTTCCCGAACGTGTAACCCATTGCTACAAAATCCAACTTTATGAAGCCCATAAAGAAAAAAGGTTCTGATACATTGTGAACAATAAAAAAATGTTTTATCATGCAATGAAGCCTGTAATGGCCTGATATGACCTGTCTAATAACATAGCATGATATCAGACGGCTAATTATTAGAAACAATTTGCACACATTTTCACCTGAATTTCTTTCATTTTCAATGGTTTATCATAATAATTATTAATTTAAGACACTAACTTATTATTCTCTTTTTCTCTACCAGAAGACAAGAAACCCTAAAATTTCACTAACAAATTTTGGCTGTCAACGACTCCTCTGCTGTTGGGTCAGTCAAAGAAAATGTTGTCTGGTAATGTGCAAAAGAAAAAGAAACATTTATTACTCACAAATAGACTCCTCAATATCCCGTCCACTTCGTCTGGTTCAGCAATCATGTCGTCTTTATCACGCTCGTCCATCTTTTGGAAAACACAAACTTATCTATTTAGAAATCACTTAGTTCTTGTTTTTGATACTGAATTACGTTCTTGTGCTTTCTGTCTCACATAGAGTTAGTTTTTCTCTGCTTCTGTATTATAGTGTGTATATAAATAGTCGTTTCTCTTGAAACGAAAGACTCAATGGTTTCTTCTTTCTCTCTTTTATTCCGTCGGTTGTTGGCCTAGCTTTGTTAAAGTTCGAAGTTGCTTATAGTCAATCCGTGCCGAATCCGCGTGGTTCCAATCGTTCAATGATCTCCCTGCTGTATCTTTTTACCTTTATACAAGTCAATTTTGGCTTTTCCAACAGATTCCAAAAGTCTTTTAATAGGTATTTGTAAGCTGAAAAAATACGTTATATGTAAGTAATCCAATACTAGATAAATACTGATAATTACAATGGTCTATTCATGTGTCTATTTATAGGTCGTTGGCCAAAAAAGATTAAGCAAACATAAGTAGGTCATTGTATGGTCAGATTCTTGTATTTATTTACAATTTTCAATTTTCCTTTTCACACGAAATCTATTAGAAATGAACTGTCATTTATCTAGATTATGAATATTTGATGTAAGATCAAAATATCGAAACTACCACTGAATTAAATATATATATCCATACATATTGCTTTGCTTCATTTTCAAACGATTGATCTTGTTTTTAAAAGAACTTGCAGATTTGTTTGTCTCAATCGTTAAGTGTCTTATTTAACTTTAAAAATCCTCATTTCAATATCTGGAATCCATTATTTGGGAATCTGAATTTTAAAAGGTTTTCTTTCAAATATTGGAATTTATTAATTATTGAAAGATTTGTCATTTCTATACATAATGCTTTGACTGGTCAAGGGGTAAGTGAATTGTGCCACAACGTCTTTTGTCAAATGGCTGATGAAAGATGACCTGATCTGCGATCGGACTCACGATCCAGGATTGACCGTCCAATTCATTAGAGCTGAACTAAAAATTATTTTCATTTGGGAAATAAAACCAGCTTTTAAGCCAATCAGTACGCAGGAATATTGATTGGATCAACCAAAAAGAAAGTATAAAGATATGAAATTTATTGAATGGTTTAGTCAGACTGTTACCACTTTATCAAATCTTTTATTTATTTATATATTTATTGTCCTTTGCTTCCTTCTGGAAAAGGAAAGGATAAAATTGTTCCAAGATTTCTGAAATGTACATGAACATTTATGTACATTAATATGAAAGTTCTGCGGCTTAATTTCACTTATTATTCAAAATGATTTGTGAGACAGGCTTAGCTAAGATTGTAATTGTATAAATACTCATTTGTAAAGAAAGTAACGGCTTACCTGGTAAAAACAATAGGTATTGTAACAAAAATGAGATCAGTATATATATTCCAAATTAAGTAATTGAAAAGAAAATCCGCTACACGAAAACAGCATAATAGTTTGACCTGAATTATGATTCATATTCAAAACTCAAACAATAAGTTCACAAAAGGATTATAGAAAATACCGATAGAACTGAGTATTGTATGGCAAACTTTGAAGGTCGAGACAAACACAAGATAAACGTTAAATATTTATCACGCAAAAATGATACTCAAAAACTAGTTATCAAATTTTGGCTTTTCAGTAGATATAAATTTGACTTGAATCACTCTAATAGGAACATTCGAGGAAAAATTAATTCAGACCTGCATTCAAGTTGAAACGTTCGCATAATGTTTAAAAATTGCACTCTGCTTTGCACGTGTACTAACGCGCACAGCTGGATACAATTGCGAAACGTCCGCAAACACTACCATATCATGAAAACAGGGTTCGTGAACTTGTGCAAACAGTTCCGAGTGGCAAGTACGAAACTTTCGCTTTTCATTATCACGTGGTTGTAGACGTTCTTCATTACATTATTAGTGAGTTTTGAGTGAAATTCAAGGGAGATAATCTAATATCCCAATTTCGTTTAAGATGAACAAAATCAGCGATATTTATTAACCCCCCCCCCCCCCCGCCTTAATAAAATATACGTATTTTTCTGTTTGTGCGTCTTCGTGGACCATTCAGACACTTTAAAATCCAATCCAGACAATGAAATCGTATGCTTATAAGATTGAATTGAATTAAATAGTAATCGTCTTGAACAATTTCGAAATGTTTTCTTAAGATTTTAAAGCGTTTTTGATCGATTTGAGTGAGTGTTAGGAATGAATGAATGAAGCGTTGGGTGAATGATTTAGTATGATTTCGATCGGAATGAGTGTCAGTTTCATGATATAATTAACAGTAACATCATCTAGAAATATCAATTTCATTTTCTCTATCGATCTGCGAGACCTTCTTAAAGAGCTTTCGAGCGTAAACAGCATCAAAAGTCAACACAATAATAAATGCAGCAAATGCGCGATGCAAAATGTATAAAACCAAACCGTCCGACTTCCAATTTCGTAACAGACGTCGAAATATTTTAGTTTCTCAGATTCACGGGTTGAATTCAAATATATACATGTATTCATGAGAGATTGCATGTAGCCCAATCGGTAGAGTACTCGCCCTGGAAGCGAGAGGCCACGGGTACGGGTCCCGGGCTGGCTGGATGGTTTTCTCTCGCGTTTCACATTTGGCGCCAATCGTGGACCGTGACTGCCTTGCCTATATCGATAGCTCAATGTGAAACTGTTGTAACTGCCTATAAACATATAGGCAGTTACAACTATTTCGTGTCGACCCATCGATATGACAAAATCGTGCATAAATTGAGGTTACAGCCCTGAATAATGCTGGTGTTTTGAAATTCGAGAACGAGAACGAATTTCCGATACAAAGGCTGACTGTCTTGGGTCGAACTCACACTCATTTATGGGAGGTTGCACGTATACGACTTGGTAGCTCAGTCGGTAGACTATTCACCCTATAAGCGAGGAGTCCCTTATCGGGGCCATATTGCCCATGTTATTAACCTATTCGTATCTAAAAGTGCAAAACATAATTAGAAAAAAAAAGAAAAAAAAGAAAAAGAACGAAAGATATACTAGTACCTGGAAGATTGTAACTGTATCTGGATGTAACATTTGAAAAATTGACCATTCTATTAAAAGTTTATCTTAATATACGGGTCGATTGAATTAAAGATGGGAATTCCGATTTCCGGACTGCGGCTTAAACACCCACATAGGATAAACCCGGTTGATAAAAATAGGTTAAAATAAATTGCGGTACAGTAATTTCTATTCAAAAGTGTAACGATACGATATTAGCATTTCAAATCGAACAAGACCCGTCAGCCGAAATGGCACAATCGTGATCCTGAATAAAACTAAATAGTCTACACACGAACCGTTTATCAACCAACATCTTTGTGAGAATATTGTGAACCATGTATTGCTGAAAGTCATTAAAATCATCTCAGTGATTGTTTTCACTTTTTTCCATCAAAGGACACGGAGAAACCGCTTATTACAAGATGGTTATTGTTTCACGTGCTATCCTATTTATTTATTTGTTTATTTATTTATTCACTTATTTATTTATTTATTATTCTAGTAGGTAGAGTTTTCATGGTATGGACCCTTGATTAGAATATATCCATTACTTTGATGCTATGTTAATAATCCGTTACCAGACGTTTTAAACATTGCTAAACCGGTCAAAAATAAAGAGAAAAGGAGACTATTTTCCTGTTAACTAATTACCTGTAGATCAAGATTCCCGTATTCACCAGTGTGCGTCTGTGTGGCGGTTTTGGTAAAGAGTTTGTCTCAAATCTGTGAAAGAGTGAATCTTTTTTTAACCGATTTCATGCTTTTTACGACACATTCCTTTGGTGTTGAAAGTTTGACAGACAGTATAGACTAGGACCAGCCTACACAGTCTTGTAGGAAGCTCTTAATACGCACTATATGCTTTCTATACTGACGTCAATAAAAACGCTTCGGTCATGTATAGAGTGAAGTTATTTACAAAAGACACATTCCATGTAAAAAATTATTATTTCATATTAAAGACAAATTCATTGCAGTCAAGATCACACAGGAACTGTTTTGGGTCAAGAGTTGTAAAGGATTTATCCAACTTCAAAGATTTGTTCCCCCTATTTTGACACAATAAGCGGGTTGACCATATTGACCAAAACTTCAAAACATCCAGTCATTGAACCATGGATTTTTGCTGCCTAATTGTCCATAAGCCCTTTCTATGCCTTTGTCAAAGTTTTGGAAACCCAAAACTCATTACGGGAATGACGTTGTCCGATGTGGTTGTCTTATCGTACAGACATTACAAGCGGCTTACCTTGTCCGAGTGTACCAGAGTATATAATGCTAACGTTTACAAGACGAACTGTTTAAATAATTGTCAAACCTAACTCAGTTTAAAGCATTAAAAATTTTTTTCTGGAACCGATCCTATTTCAAGAGGTCAGTATGACGATTACAATAATCTTTTTATCGTCTTTGTAACGAAACGTGTGGGAATATTCCGACTATTTTTATGTGAATCACTGGCATATCAAATCCTTAAGGCACACGTGCAATTTCGTATCGTGAAGCAAGCACACATGATGCTCAAATACATAGTAATCACTACTCAAGTTAAGGCATAAAAAATCATGAAATCGAAATCTTTTCATTTTTACCCGTGTATTTTTTATAGCTAATCCGTGTTTTTCACAATGTAAAATGCCATACAGGAAAGAAATTCCACGTTTTCACTAAGGCGTTTCTTCTAGACGTCAGTTTACTTGTTTGTTTGGTTTTTTTTTTGTGGAAAAAACTAAGCTAAAGTGGTAGAAATGGCCAGAAATTGGCTACAGTTTTTTGTTTCAAACAAAATTTAAATTCAGCAGGATTAGGGGTAAATCGTTTAAGTGATAAATACAATTTGCACGGTGCTAGTTTACTTTATGAATCTAGATATGTAGGCATATTTCAAAATACATATAAAGTAGTTATATTTCATTCCTTTGTTGTGGGTTCTCTTGAGTCAACACGAAGAGACAATTCTAATGAGTACCCACAGCATTGGATTAGCGTAAGTTCTATTGGAAGACAGGAATCATTTTCTCTCCCTGTTTCTACTTTTGTAATGAAGTAAATGGTTTATCAATTTTTAAGTGATAACCTATCATATAAACAAATTTGAAGGGACGACACACTTTAAGTGTATTTGTGAAGATTGAAATATAATGAAATTTATACACAATCCTTTCTTTTTTAAAAGCATTCTAAATCGCAAGAAACGCTCGATTCATTAATTCCGAGTACTCGCCCAAATGTTATTCAGAAACATGCCAAACTAATTCGAAATGTCCCAAAACTGTTTACAATATTTAACAAATTCATTCAAAGAATACATCATTCCTTTTTTTTGTATGAGCTGATGTTAATTTGAATGCGTCCACGACCCTAGCTTTACCTAACCCTAGCAATCTCAAACGAAATGGACGTTTAGTTATGTCGATTTCAACATTTTTCAGTAGGTTGGACTACCTAAAGTGAAATAGATTAAGTTATTTGAATCCGTTTACAACGAAGTTATGGTAAATTTTGGCAAAAAAAGCTTAAAATAAGTTGCTATTAAATTTTCCCGCATTGACTTTGGTTAGATCTGAAATTATCAGTATTTTTTTCTATTAAGATGGCTAAAGAAATGTTAGATTTATTTTTACTTTTGACTTGTTTATTTAAAGGTACAAAACACCGCTTTTTACTTAATCACAGTCAAGTCAAGTTGGCTGGAGCACCTAACCTTGGGTCTCTTGTATATTTCCAAACAATACTATCATGACTACTTTTCCATGCCTCAAGTTGCTCATCTCATAAGTTTAAGATTATTCACCCGTTGACAGGAGACAATATTAGTAATGTGGATAAAGGACATTTGCCACCGTCGGGGATGGAACCCGGGATTCAATGATTTTCAGGCCAACTTTTTAGTTATAAATGCCCTGCGTTCATATGACGAATGGTACAAACAGTTCGCAAATTATACCCCGCTTTGCATGCAGTTTGCACCGTTTTTCACTCTGAACGTATAGTTGTTTTTCATTTTTCATTTATAATTTGAATTTATCATTATAAAACCATGTTCATTTATGGGTGACAGGTCACTAAAATATGTATAAACTGGTGTATTTATATAGTATGGAAAACCCCACTCTTTAGGCTGGGTAATGGACCATACCCAATGAATAATATCCAATAACCAGGTCACAAGTATATTTGTGGGTATATCAAGTACATCGATTAGTAGACGGAAATTTTCTGTAGACTCATCCCGAATCCCGAAAAAAATTATCTTAAATAAGAGTAAAGAAGATGGCGCAAATTACGATTTCATAGAATGTCCACTTAAATTGTATTAAACCTTAGCAGAACTCTATTAGATAATTCGTTAGTTAGTATAGGAAGTCAACCGCAGGTCAGTTCAAATAGAATATACGTGCACGCGTAAATATTAAAGATGCAATATTATGCTGATTTTGCGTGTATGCGCGTAAATTTACAGAGTACACTCATACATTTTAAAGAAAAGACTTTTAATCATGTAATAAGATTCACATTTCACAGGTATCCGTTTATACATCTGATTGTACAGGGGCAACGTGAAATTTACCCTTTTTATCAGAAAAAATCATATACGGGATGGGGTTCAAACTCGGGACCCTGTTATCATTAAGCCAACGTCCCTACTACTCGACCACAGACTCTAGTGAGTGTTTTGTGTATCTAGGAACTTTTATTCAGTGCGTGTGCACGCATTTTGTGTCGTAGTTGTTGTTGTTATTTTAGTATAACAGATATCATTTGGATAAATTTCTAATATATACCCAACGAAATTATCTTTATTTATTGCGTCGCATCATTTTTAGGGTATACTACGCTCTTGATCATACAAAAGCTCTCTTGGGTGTATCGCTGAAAGAAGATATGTTTGATATTAGCGTTTTATTTAAATTTTCCACACCATGAATAATTATATACACCCCGGGTTGCTATTTACTTTGATACATACCCGCGTGATCGTCGATCTGTAAAAAAAAAAATACAAAAAAGAAAACTGGAAATCCGCATTCCCCGGTCACTTGATTTGTGTCATACAAATTACATGTAAGTAGGCCATTTCGATATGAAGGACTGTCATAGGGTTTGTGATTCTGACGAAAGGAAATTATGACTGGACCGCAACTGTAATATGGTAATATGAAATTGTCTCGCAGAACAGCGCGAAAGTGTAGGCTAATGGCTGAATCAAGAGAACACAGTAACAAGAATGTGAGGTTTTAGTGTTGTGGTAGCTAGTGTACAAAGGTCGTATCATTTAAGTACGACAACAAGGACTCGAGATTCTGTTGTCGCGCAAAAGTGCCAAGATTGCGACAAAATTAATTGATTCTGACAGAGCTGTGGAATTACGAATTTTCTTCACTTGTTAATGGACAAGTCAAAGTTAATTTCCTACTTATCAAGGATCAAAATGATCTTGTCTGCAAAATTGATAGATTGATAAATTTTGAGAAAGCATTGTTTTGATGTAGAAAATGCTGTAAGCCAGCATTTTCTTCATTAAAGACAATGTTTTCTACCCTTTGATACAAACATTAGGATGACTTTTATTCTAGATTTTTTTAGTACTGTTCCAAGATTTGCTCTGGTATTTACCTGGCCACGGACAAGTGGTCCAGAAAAATATACTTGCCCTCTGTGGAAAAGCCCATGTCGGATAAGTCGGGCACGGGAATTTCACACCCCTGGATTCTGGTGTAGAGCTCATGAGAGTTCGATCGTTTTAACCGCTTGCAGGTGATGACGAAACAAATCGATGTAAAGACGACTAGTGTACGATGGATGCGCATTTATAATGTACAAACCACGACAGGGTTAACGCGAGATTACGACAGAGAGGTAAAGATATTATTTTACATTTTCAGTCTGTCGATCAACGTTCATGTCTATACTGATCTCAAAGCTTCGTATCAATCTGCGATTAACTATCCCAGGTTCGGCAACTAGAATACCTATGAAACACTGAAGACCGAAGATTTATTTCCCTTTGGTAATTTGTGAAACTGCTTCCTCCTGGATGAAGCCGTACATTTACTTCTTTGTTGAGTAAATTATTCGTTTATCGATCAATACTATGAAGTAAAAAGTTTTTATAGTTTCGTTTGATTTCTTAACATGTTTTCGCGACTAAAAACTTTGAACCCCTATCACCGAATTGCAGGTTGGATGTTAAAACTTGGCCTTCAGCTGCCGCATTACTTAGACTTACAACTCTTATAGGTACCCGCTTATACATCTAGCTGGTGAGACGCAATTTGGAGAAATTATTTTAGTCTTGAAAATTCCAGTTAGTACAGGCGGGATTCGAACCTCCGAGATCTACCGCGGCTGAGGTCACCGTCCTAACGCCTTGACCACGTACTCATATTGACTATTTCAAATCAATCTTCAATACCTCCCATGATCGATTAATATTGGTAACCGATGGAACTGATCTTACGAACAAGTCGGCAACTGTGCATAGCTAAAAGGATTCCGTCGCGGAAATTTTTGGTTTTGTTTGTCTATACGTTTGAATGGGTTTTAACGCCGCTTTCAACAATCTTGAAGTTATATCGAGGCGGCCGGAGCACCTAACAATGAATTCCTTGTATTTCTTTCACATGTACTATCATTACACCCTTTCCTAGCCCCCGACTGCTATCTCACATAGGTTTACGATTATCTACCCATTGGTGAGGGAGACAAACGTCGGAAAGGATATTTGCCGCCACCGGGGATCGAACCCACGACTTCCGGATTGGAAGTCTAATGCCTTACCAACTGCGCTAAGGTGGCGACTATGGAAATTTTTGGTTTACAGGACCAAAACGCGCAAGATCAACGAGCCAATAAAGATCTTTGACTCGGTGCGTTTAGCGCGTTGGTCTGTAAACCAAATTGTTAAATATTTCTGTACCCCGTGGGTTCGATTCCGGGCCGGAGTTAGTTGTGTACCAATGGAACGGGTGAGAAAACAGAAACCAATCTCATATGACCAAATTAAAACCACAATGTATTTCAAGACCAAATAATTGACCATTAAATGGGTAAACTAAATATCACTCTCACCAACATATGCACTGAGCATGTGCAGTTGATAATCGACCCTTTTATTGCGAAATTGGCAGCAAATAATTTTGGTGGTCAACGCGTATCAAATTTCTTGAATTAATGACAAGCAATTAATGAAATCTTAAAGATTTATTTATTTTGGAAAGACAATAGAATAAATCGGCGTCAGAGGGGAGTTTCTGTTGAACCCCCCCAAACTTCCTCTGGTATCAGCACTGTTGATTATGAATGGATTGTTTTAAATATTAGTCTGTATATTGATTCAGTTTTAATTTCATTAAAAATGACCACGTTAATTATACATGTATGTCATTTACTTTTATACATATACGATAAAACAGGTAGCATTTCGTTCTTCGTAAACGGTGGCCCATTTTACTACATATCTCATGATCATTTTTTGCGTAAGTCAAAAATTAAAGTTGCTCCTGCATTAGTAACTAAATATAGAATACTGCCATGCAAAGCCTCGTCATGATAAATCCTCGCAACTTCGACCAGATATTTTAAGACACTAACATATTATTCTCTATTTTGACTTACGATTATAATTTTCGTTAGAAGTTAAGTAAAACGAGCCCCTGGAAAATAAAGACTTACTTTCATTGCATTTTAAGTTGTTGAAACGAAAGTATTTCATTACGTGCGTGTATGCTTTAACGTGGACGACGGTTTCTTTCCACCAACCCACGTTCCTTCTATATATTGATTTGTTTTAAACGACAGCACCCACTTGTCTTGGACATTAGATTTGACACTTAAGAGCACAGTTGAACATTTAATTTGTTGAATTATCAAGACAAAATGACGAATATAGATACCGTCTCTTCTAGATTTAGACATGAGGAAAAAGATCGAGTCGAACATATACCAGAATATTCAAAACAAAATGGCGGAAAAATGACGAAGGTCAAATCCAGTCTAAATAAATTATTTGATTGGTCAATGGATGTCTGATTGACAGTCGTAATCCATTAATATCTTCATGTAAGAGAAGAAGAGGGTATTTTTTATTTCATTGAGGTATGAAACAAAAAACCTAATCACACGTATGAATACGTAAAGCGATGTGACTAGGTTTTTAATTGCACACCACAATGAAATCAACAAACATTCTCTTCATCTCATCAAAAAAATAAACAGAAGCAAAATTGTTACAATTTGTAGATTATGAAGCATTCTCTAAGGGGACTACTTCTTGTGGAAGCTTATAGAATAAGTACGCAAATTGTTTTCAAACCTAGTTTTCAGTCAATCAAAATTCACAAATCTTGATGAACAAAACTAGAATTTAATTTTTTATCTTTGACAATAAGCGTGTTCTAATACATCTTTCAGTAATAATGAGTCTCCAATGCGTGTTGGTAAATAATGCTGATTGGCAATGATGTGAATACTTTTTCCGTAAAATTTCCTTAAAGAATTTCTAGTAGTTGCAAACAATGTCTTTGGAGTGTTCAAATGTTCATCTAAAATTATTTTTGAATCGCCTCTAGCAATTTCAAACAATTCTGTTAGGTTATCATCGGACGTATCATAACCAGCCTCAATAAGTAACGCAACTGTTTCATGAAAGTTCTTTTCGACGGCATTTTGAAGAGGAGTTTTTGTAAGTTCCCTATCTGCATCATTATTTTGACCAAGCGCATTGTCCCGCGAAGTATGTCCTAGTTTATATGCGTTTTCACCAGCTTCACACTCAAGTCTAGCGTTAGCTGCAATAAGTTCTTTAATCATGCTTTCTTTATTCCAGAACACGGCATGCCAAAATGGCGTAGCACCACACACGTCACGTATCTCGGTATCAGCTCCTGACTTAATGAGAGCTCGCACACCGTTCACGTGCTGCTCTTCTACAGCAAGATGTAGCGAGGTTCGTCCAAATTGGTCTCTTACATTGATATCATTGCCTAACTTGGCCAGTCTCCTTATCTCCACATCCATGTCCAGCCACTGAACAAGATTCCATATACCAAGTATCGGGGATAGCGTGCTTATGTCTTTGTCAGTAGAATTATTTATGATATTCACATTTTGATCATTTATCTCTTGCACCTCTGTTCGAGCGTTAATGTCAATCGGTTTGACGTTGCCAATATCAATATTACCATCACAGTTAAGAATATTATCGGGCCCATGGAGTTTGTGTTTTGTATTGTCTAGCACTGTAACACACTTCGTCCATTTTAATTGGTTTGCCCAATCCGATGCTGAATAACCTTCTATTTGTGTTGATGTGTCGGCGCCACGGGAAACTAAAATCTTTAGACATCGGTGAGAGTTCTTGATAGCCGCTAAAATAGACGCTGTCGTGAAGTTATGGTAACCTTTGAAAACAAAATCCGGATCACATCCATTCTCCAGGAGTATTTTCAAAACTGTTGGATTGTCTACAAAGAAGAAAAATTGGTTTAATCGTAATACAATTGAACGAAGTAAGAAATTTTACGCCTTAAAAAATTAATTGAATATAAAAGCGTCGTACAACTGTCCTTTTTGTTCGAAAAAAAGGTGTCGCAAAAAATTACCAAGAAATGTTTTTAAACTATCGTTATGACACTTTGCAAAACTCGTCTATCTATTATCATGTTAAAAAACAAATGAAAATTATATTCTTGTGTCACTTTGTTTAATAGAATGATTAAATGTTTGAACTGAGGATTTGGACTAAAAACTATTCATTCAATAACAAAAGTTCCTGTTGTCGTCTTGAAAGCTTTCTTTTAAAGACAAAATTTACCGTACCGTGTTTTATCGCCTCTAATACAGCACATGGATGTTGAAGTTTTCGTGTTTGTTTGTGAGATCTTCCCTTTCGTCGATTAATAAACACTTCTTCAGCTTCCAAAAGTAGATCAATTAGATCCAGATTATCGTGCTGCACGGCGAACAATAACGGACTTTGTGATAACGAGTTCCGGAAGGACAGATCTATCCCGTCAACCATCAGGAGATGGCGTATCATGTCTTTCCGGTTGTATATTACTGCCTGCATCAGGGGAGAAAACTCTGTACCGTTTGATTTAATGGTGGCGTTGATATCAACATTGTTGGCAAGGAGGTAGCTGAATATATTAAAATGTCCGTGAATTATTGACAAGTGTAAAGATCGTAGTTCATGGACACCAGTCTTGGTTTCCAGGGATGTCCTGCCATTTTGATGAAGATATTTAAACAATTTGAACTTTCCCAGAGATGCGGCCAGAAGAAGTAATCGTGTTGAGGCAGTGACTGT
The DNA here is from genome assembly GCA_948146395.1 of Fragum whitleyi. Lineage (NCBI taxonomy): Eukaryota > Metazoa > Mollusca > Bivalvia > Cardiida > Cardiidae > Fragum > Fragum whitleyi. The sequence goes on along the minus strand of OX411555.1, from coordinate 60,107,606 downwards.
AATATACTCCCGGCACATATGTTGGTATCTTTGACAGTGGAAGCATTGTCCTTTACGGAGACATTTAATGAGGTGTTCAGGTTTGTTGAGATACTCAAAGTTGACTGTACAGATACAGTGGTTCGTCAGAGTTGTGCAATCTGAAGAAAAAAATGTCATCAAAGGATACGCTTTATGTCCCTATCAAAACCATTCGAAATCACTCGCCATGAGCTACATTCATTCATTCATTCATTCATTCATTCATTCATTCATTCATTCCAAACATTCTCTCAAAACATTCAAAAACGCTCCAAAATGACTGAAAAGGATAAACCAGCAACTACATTCAAAATAATTATAGCTAGGAAAAATCAAAGTACTGAAAGTACTGATAAGTTGGAATGCGTTCAAGAGACGGCGACCTCAAGCCACTAACAAAGCTCACGCCTCCAGCCCACCACGCCAAAATTCTGTCAAAATTCTATTGAAATCGGCCCAGCGGTTTAGGAGAAGAAGAAGTTTAAAGAAAGTTTCAACGCACGACGGACGACGGATTCAGGGTGATCCTAAAAGCTCCCCTTGAGCACGTAGTGCCTTGTCCTTGATGAAATGCTTTTTTCGCAGGGAAGTATTTTACTTGAGTTGGAATCGCAAGGCAATTCTTGGATGAAGTTCAATTGAAACTTCGACCTTCGTGACTCCAAAGTTTGGCACTTTCTTGGGCCATTGACAACATTTGTGTCAAGTTTTACGATTTGGATCAATTGGTTATTTAGTTAGAGTGGGAACTGTTAACAGTTCAAGGTAACTTATGACCGTGACATGTATGACCCCGAAACATTAGGGTATTTCTTTGGGTCATGGGCAATATTTGTGTAAAGTTTCGTTATTGCAGGTCAATTGCTTCTCCGTTTAGCTAGCGAAAAGCAAAAGGTCAATGGACTGACATACAGACATGATGAAATCAATATGTGCTCCTCTACTTCTTAGTTGGGGGTATAGTTAATAACATCGTAAAATTGATAAAGTGAACGATTTTGGAATGATTTAGGAATGATGTTGAATGAGTGAGCGGAGCGAGTTTTGAGTGAAATTTAAGAAAGGGAATCCAATGTCGCTTATTTTGTTCAGGATGAACAAAATTAGCGATATGTAAAACCTCCATTTGATAAAAAAAATGCATGAAAGTTCCCCCAATAGCTTTATATTTCGCCAAGAACCAATCAGACGCTTTAAATTTCAATTATGTCAGTGAAATTGCGATTTTGGTTCTAAAATACTTTATTCATTTTGAATGTACAAGTTGATCTTATTTATAGATTAATTTTGAGAGTTTTGAATGGTTTGAGTGAGTGTTTGAAATGAAAGAATGGAGCGTTGAGTGAGCGATTAAGAATGTTTTTGATTGAGATGAATGTCAATTTCGCGATGTAACTAACTGTATGATGGTGCTCTTAAACGTTTTGATGTGCAAGAATGTGAAGAAAACAAGTTGAACTAGAAGGTATGTTTCAAATGGAAAGTTATTTTGGTGATGGAATGCAATTGGGCAAAAATATTCATAATTCCATTAATAGGGCTGTCACACCTTAACGTTTTAGCCAGCGTGTGCGGAACGTGTTGGATTTTTTATAACACGCTGCGAACACGTCGGGTACGCTATGGACACGTTCCGCACACGCTATCGGCACGCTGTAACACGTTGGCACACGTTGCGATACGCTGAGTATCTCATAAAATTTTGTGCATGCTTAAAATTTCTCAGCGTGTGCCGAACGTGTTGGAACACGCTCCGCACACGTTCCGAACACGTTCCGAACACGCTCAGCACGCTAGAGACACGCTAGGAGCTCGTTCACTTACGCTAGGGACACGCTAGAAACACGTTCGCCAAAAGTTTAACGTGCTTCGAGCGTGTCTCCAGCGTACTGGGAACGTGTGCATAGCGTGTCTTCAGCGTACTGAACGTGTGTCTAGCGCGTTGCCAGCGAGTTCACAGCGTGTTTCTGGCGTATGACAGCGTTTCAGTTTTCAATGAAAATATAAACGTTCCGCTGCATGTTTGTCTTGAATTTCTAGCATCAGCTTCTCGTAAATAAATAAATTTGTGCATGTAAGTGTGTATGACTCTTTTGACATGTTCATATCTGCATGTTTCCTCATGACCAGTCTAAGAATGACTTGAAAACTCGATTATAAGAAGCATTCTCTATATTTGACGATGAACGATTTCGTTCAAGTCATATAAACAAAACTTACATGTATGTTATGTTATGTTATGTTATGTTATAAGCTGTTTGTCTTTTCTTCCATATAAATCCTTTACGGATTTTCTTAATTCCTTAGATTGTCGAGGTGGAGAATGTAGCCTAAATGTGTATTGAACATTGCGTTTATAGCTTTACAAGATTATTTTACAGAATATTTGATTCTATTATATGTACTACAAGTTTGATATTTGGTATACCTTTTCCCCCTTAATATAGGACTAGCTATTCAAGATTAAGAGAGGTTGTAGAAAGTCATCCTACATGGTAGAGCATATGGAGGAAGAAAGGAGTGCATTATTACAAGTAGTTCCTTACCCTTTCGCAATATTTTTTCGAGTGAAAAGTACTAGAAGCTTTAATCAGCCTGTAATCTTATAAGATTGTTATATGCATGTTTTCATATGTAACAGGTGCCAGTGTACCTTTCTTTTCGTCTTTTCCTTTTTTTCTTTTACATGAATCAACAAACTGTGAATTTGAATAAGTGTAGTGGCCGGTGGCCTGTTTATATATTAAAAGAATGAATTTAAAGTGGTAATTTCTTGCAGAATTTATATTTACATCCAAAACAAGCTGCGAACACGTTATAACACGCTAGAAGCGCGTTACAAACACGCTAAGCACGTTCTGAGGACGTTACGAGAACGTTGGACACACGCTCAAGAACGTTGGTACACGCTGAGATACGCTATCAACACGTTCTGGACACGTTACTCACGCGTTACTCACACGTTCAAACTCGCTATGAACACGCCACAAGCGCGTCGTGAATTGACAAAAAGAAAATTTAGGTCAGCGTATGCCGACGTTTTGTGGACTTAGTCGATTTCTCCAACGCGTTAGGCACACGCTGGCTAAAACGTTGAGGTGTGACAGGGCCATAAAGATGTGGTGGCCAGGATTTTATTTGATGAATTTTGGGCTTTGACAATGAAACATTCATGTAGATAACTGCAATATGACGGAAAACAAACGACAATATGTTGCCAAAATATATATTAACCTTAAAAGTATACCTTCACTTTAAGAAAAACTAAAGGTTTTTTATTTCGTAACTGTAGAAAGAAATGTACAATATAACAAATCGTCATTTGTCAGTTAAATGTGTGATAAGGTCGTTCAGAAAGAGAAACTATACCTTTAAAAGAAGCTATAGCATAATTCTACGAAAATAGGGTGCGAAATTACCAAATAAGCAGATCACATGATTGGCCTGTGCTAATGCCACAATACTGAGAAACCAGATCGCGACATTGCCAAATAAGCAGATCACGTGATTGGCTAGTGCTATTTCAATAGCTGACCAAATTTGACTTGACTTATCACATGATTTCCAAATATAGTAATGTAAACATGTGATACTAGTTAATTCATACGCAAATTTCAATAAATATCGTTCAACTCATGAATTAGCGTGTTAATAATATACATGAAGTGATAGTTGTGTAATTACAGGATTATTTCCTTTAGATGAAATAAACTATTTCAAGTTGAGATATACAAAATAGGCCGAAGTGTATTCACATCCTGTTCACGTGATGTGTGTTCTCAAAAAAAACGAAATGAATTTATCTTGTGTTCATTTTGCGGTTTTGTTAAATCTAAGTTGGAATTGCTCCGCATTCCAACTTAAAAATCGCGATTTCACTGACATTATTAGTTATACGGTTTCTTGCCGAGGTATATGACGATTTATTCCCGGCTGGAAAAATGATGTCACCCGAGCCGTAGGCGAGGGTTGACATCATTTTTCTGCCGGGAATAAATCGTCATATACCCAGGCAAGAAACCGTATTACGAATTTATTATACTTCAAAGTTTCAGGGCTAAATATCTGTCTATTGCCTATTTTAGCCGTTCGCATAAACTGATTTCTTTTAAACCACCATTATCCCTTAATGCGCCCCTATGAAATGTAAACATGTACAAAGTGACGTCATACATAGTTGTGACGTCACGCTACTACACTCTGCGCTATTGTGATATGGAAGCGTTTGTTGGCTGAAATTGCGAGAAACTTGGCACTTTAAATGGACAGATTTGTACAAATTTAAGGTATTTATTGACATCTATATCATTTTTTATTTGCATATTATTAACTGACATCCTTTTCAACTTTATCCTAGTGTGTATATTCGGGTCGTGAGAAGCGAAGCGAGAGAAACATGGCTGCAATTACCGTTTCGATTTTTTGTGTATGTTCATGTCGAGGCGCCTTAAGGAAACATTAGAGGTAATACCGGAGCGGCCGTAGCTATCAATGTTTGTCAGGTCAGCATTAACCAATGAAAATGCTAGGATTTTCTTTGCAGTATAATAAAGTTGAAATGATATACCTCTGATAGGTTCTTGATGAAATAAGAAGCTATGCAGGTAACTTGTATTGTTAAACAGAGTACATATACAGGGTTTAACACCACTTTCAACATTATAATCAATGGTTCATACAACTACACCTACCCATAACTTCTTATCTTTTCTCACACCAGAACAACCACAACAGAGACCTGATTTCGAAAATTATAACAGGGAAGAAAAGTATTTATAAATAAAGAAAATCAGTAAATCAAAAAATGTCGATCCAAGCCAGTCTGCGAAAAATCCGATTTATTTATTTATTTATTATTATTATTGTTTACTATTTTTTATTTTTTTGTTCTATTTTTTTTTATGATCGGTCACATTTACTTATTCACATTTAATCTTAATGAACGAGATTACCTAATTCAATAACGTCATCAATCAGATCTGGGTGTTCTTGTAGATGTTTTAAGGCCTCCAAGTCCGGTTTTCTAATGATGCTTGTAACCAGCCCCTCCAATCTCTTTAACCGCTCATGTACCATTGTTACTCTCCTTTCAACTTCTTCTACGCCATTTCTATGTGGGTTTTTTTCTGAATCAAAGTGTTGAATAAGTCAGTTTTAAAATTCGTCATTGATCTTGAAGATGGCATATGATCTTCCCCTTAAAGTAGAACTGCACATTCGTGAGATGTAATTTCTAGTCAAAAATTAGTAAAGTGCTTTATTTACGTTTTAGGTTAAATTTGCAGGTTTAATGTTTGAAAAACAGGCCAACTTAACGTTTGACGGCATGCGGACCGGCGTTAGACAGATTGACGACGGTAAAACACTGTGTATACTATATGTATCAATGAGATCGCATGACCATGGCAACTAAGGTATCAGATAGTTGATTGAAACACTCTTGAAATTAAGTGATTATTCAATTTATCATGCAATAGAACCTTTATTGACCTGATATTGCCTGTCTGATATCATAACATGATTTCAGACAGTCGATTTTTAAAACCATTTGCTTACACTTTTACCTGAATTGATATGACTTTTAAGGGTTTATTATTGGTAAACGGTAAGCAAGATTGCATAATAAATAAAATAACATGTAGGTGTCTACAATATCAATGTTATCTAGTCTGGGTTGCAAGAAATTATCATAACTCGGCCAAGCCTCGTCATGATAAATTCTCCCAACCTCGACCAGATAACATTGATATTTCAAGACATTAACGTGTTATTATCAATAACCTTAAAAGTCAAATCATCTTCTGGTTCATCCACTCAGACTGACGAGGGTTTGAATTTTTCAATTTGTTATAGGGAACAATTTTCGAAAGGCGGGAACTTTCCGTACATACAAATGGCCCCACACGAGTGATCGGAGTTGAGTATTTTGATAAACTTCGAATTCTGCAAAGGTCTATCATATAAGTGACATCTTAGAACCAGATGTGATACGGGCATTTCAAAACCGTTAAAAAAGTGTACATCTTGATCAGCCTTCGTTATCAGTGTAGTCTAGTCTTTGCAATTTTCCAAGGCATTTTCCCAAATACTGTGATATTTTGTGACCATTTATTATGCCATGGCCTAATGGTATTCGAGACCAGATAAGGTCGTCCTCTATTCATGAATTAATAATTAAATCCATATATTGGTGTAATTAACACCGATAGACTATCAGACTGTAACAAAGATATCGATAAAGATGACGTCGCTGAAACTTTAGATGTCATCACTTAAATCTTGCTGCCACGACACATAACATTTCTACTCACTTCCCCGAAAAGGCCATGAGTTTTCGAAGATTTTCATCAATACTATTTTATTGGCTATTGAAAGAAATATAAAGCGTGTATGCTTAATATAAAGCAGATATAAGTCCATGGAATTTTTTCTCGTGCCTTATTGAAAGTGGCTAAGGTTTTGTGGAGTTTTTTTTTCGCATTTCATACGCAGCTTGTCCCAGGACAACTATAAACAATCATCTATACACACTGACGCTACCAAAAATGTATCATTAATGATATTAAAGACATTTGCATGACAACAAAATTTTGCCTACAAAATAAGGCATATGGTTATTTGATATGAAACGCGTCTATAAGCTGTCCGATTTAACTCTGTTAAAAAAAAAAACCTTTAAATTGCCTAATACTTCCACACTTCAGTTCGCTTCTACGTCTAATCCTTAATGTTTTCATTTTCTTCTTGAATGCAAACTAAAAAGAAGTAACCTCGAACTTCTCAGAAATAGTGTAAAGTATCTGATGCATGATTAAACAGCATATCCAGAGTAGCTACTGTTAATTACATCGTGAAATTGACACATAACTAAATCGAAAACATTTAAAATCACTGGCCCAGCGCTCCATTCGTTCATGCCAAACACTCACTCACACCGTTCAAAAACGCTCCGAACTCGTTCAAAACACTTCAAAAATGTTTAAAACTATCCACATTTCATTCAAATCGATTGGATAATTCTACGATTTTAATGTAATAGCCGGTATGGATTTTTTATCGTCTGATTGGTTGATGAAGACACGCGAATGGAAAATTACGTATATTCTTTTAAAGGGGGTATAATATCCATAATTTTGTCCGATCCATTCAAAATTCACTCATCGCACCCATTCAATTTCATGCCCAAATCATTCCAATATCATTAACCTTGTCAATTTCACGATGTACTTAACTGTACACATTGTATTTCCCGTAAAAGTAGATAAACTCTACAAAAATAGAAGATGAAAAAATTCGAGAGATGGAGATTTTTTTCCTTTGCTATTTTGCTTTTGTTTAAGTTTTCATTAATTTGATTCGTCTTAGCAAATGGTTTTACATTGTTTGGCAACTCATTTTACATGCAGCGATTTATTTGCTGTTGAATTCATTTTCATAAACAGTCACTTGACAGGGTGTATTATAATGTAAAGAAAGGTTTAAAGGTCTGAACAAAAGTTTATCTGACAATTTCAAATAGATAAGACTACATGTGCTTACTTTCTTTTGTTCAAAGAAAGTTTTGTTTAATGGAAAAATTCTTTAATACACCACAAATATTCAAGCAGTACTTAATCTTTATTTCGGGTTGTACTCATTTCCACATTTAAAGTTTTAAAATCAAATATCGTGTTGTTAATACACTTATCGTGGGTCACCTCATAATAATGAGATAGAGCAACCGACTTGTAATAGAGAAATATCGAGTAAGAGCCCCTAACTGGTTGCATTTTTTTATCTTGCAGAGATAAAATACAACTAGAAACATCGTGAAATTGACATTCAGCCAAATCAGCGCTACATTCATTCACTCAAAACATTCACTTAAACCATTCAAAAACGCTCCAAAATGACTAAAAAAGAATGAAAGCAACGGCTACATTCAACATAAATATAAAATGCAAAAATCACGATTTCACTCATATAATTAAAATTTAAAATGTCCGATAGGCTCTTTAAGAAACAGGAAGCTATTTATAGAACTTGTATTCATAGTTTATTGAAGGGAGGTAATAAATATAGCTAGTTTTGTTCATCCTGAACAAAATAAGCGATACTGGATTATCTCCCTTGAATTTCACTCAAAACTCGCTCTACATACTCATTTAATTTCATTCCAACTTCTTTCCAAAATCATTCATCGTGTCAATTTCACGATTTTCTTAGCTGTTCTTGTTTAAAAGAGTACTCGCCTTATAAGTTAAAGGCGCTCGGTTCGAGCTTGGGTTAGCTAAATGTTTTACTCATTTAGCCCAAACGTAGGGCGTAAATTTCGATGGTTATAATAAGAAGTATAGGTGCAATTTATTGTACGCGAAAACTCTAACAAATGATGGTGTTTTGAAATTCGATGACCAATTTCCAGTAAAAGGTTGGAGATAGCAAGTTAAACTAACACAGAGTAATGATAAATGCATTTAAGTAGTCTGATTGGCTCAGTGGGTTATCGCCTTGTACCGAGAAGTCACAGGGGTTCGAGCCCCTGACTGGCTGCATGTTTTTCCTCAAGTGTAACGTTTGTCTTCCATCGAGATTTTGATAGTATACACAAAAATGACATGCAGTAAAACTTGTGTGAAGCGACCACTTTCAGAACTGCTAGAAAGCGGTCGCTCATGGAAAAGGTCGCTTAATACAATATTTCATGACAAATAAAACAGGCATATTGATAGCATATAAACTTAGTCGGGTAAGGCTAACTGAATTATATGATGTTGAAACCCATTAGAATCGTCTCAATGAGACGATTTCAATGGGTTTGAACAATATAGGATATAATAATAAACAACTGTTCGTTACTAAACGCAAACTTTTTCAAAGATTTTGCTTCTTTGAATGGACTTTTCATAATGGTCGCTTAATAAAATCGGTCGCTTAATTGACGTGGTCGCTTGAGCAATATCGACTGTATTTGAACGGACAGTTGCCCCAAATGAACTTACAGTATTCATTTCATATCTATAAATGTGAGATCAAAACTTTCATACGATGATGAATTTTAAAGTTAATTGAAGATATAGTCAAGACTCTTGCGAACTATATTTCAAGATTGAGAAACGATGTTATAATGAAAAGGAATGCGAGAAAAATGTCTTACCTAAATATATTGCTTACTATAGTTCAATAACTTCAATCAATCACTTTGCAAATACACACAAAAGTAGTCAGAACGTCTTGATAGAGAATATTTATTTGTTCTGAAAATACTGTATGTACATTAAGTGTTTCGCTCGGTGACCAAAAATCGATAATCGATCAGGTCTACTTGAGACTACCATATGTTCACACCGATACAGAGACGTGTAAAAAAGGGACGCAAATGATAGAGGTTGGCAGTCTACCCTGCATGGTTAAGAAATTGATTAATGCCCTGGAAGGTCGTTGCACTTAAGGATAAGGGAAATCAGCTTTTATTTAAAAAAACAAACAAAAACTTACTTCTAAAAAGAGTCGACATAATAACTCGAGACCTTGAACAGTATATTGGTAACCAAATACTCATAATGCTGAAGTTACGAGGCCTTGGTAACCAAACGATGCACTCCTTCAAAGCACGTGAATCCTTTTGCCAGGTTTTAGGATAATTATTTTCACGCGTTAACGATGAATACCGATTAAAATATGAAAGAACCAAACTATTGAAAAGTAAACTCGCCAAATTACGTCACGGTTAAGCCCCGCCCTGCCAGTGCATTAATTACACAGAATACCTATACGTCTCGCTCGTTGTCCGGTTGCAAGTTCGAGCCAAACCGGAGGCTGGAAGTGCATTTGAAATTATTCGGGCAGGACACGTTACAGACAAGAGTCCAAATTTATCCAGCTGTAAAAGTTGATCTCTCTCTCTCTCTCTCTCTCTCTCTCTCTCTCTCTCTCTCTCTCTCTCTCTCTCTCTCTCTCTCTCTCTCTCTCTCTCTCTCTCTCTCTCTCTCTCTCTCTCTCTCTCTCTCTCTCTCTCTCTCTCTCTCTCTCTCTCTCTCTCACACACACACACACACTCTCTCTCTCTCAATTTCTCTCTTTCTCTTTCTCTCTCTCTCTCTTCTCTCTCTCTCTCTTCTCTCTCTCTTCTCGACCCCTCGATCCCTTTCTCTCTCTCTCTCTTCTCTCTTTCTCACTCTCATGATAAATTCTGGAATTAATTAAGACCACGAATGATATAAGAGTCGTTTGATCCTATATCGTGTTATCTACAAGTAAAAAGGGCAATATTTAGACGTTTTTGTATCCTGAATATTTATCTCTCTTTTGGTATTGTTCGTTATTTTTTACCTGATAAGGCGTGACTTAACTGTGACGTGATTTCACGAGTGAAAGTCTCATCGCATTGCTCTTTATCATAAGTTTTTCTTGTATAGACCTGCAATTTAGAGTGAGTGATCAAAGGTTAATTTTGTCTATACAGGTATATTATCGTGGATCTATACTTGTGTTAAAAACTTATTTTTATAACAAAGTGGGTGAGCTTGCTTTACAAAAGTGAACATATTTCGTCGTGTGGTGAACAAAACCTTATACATGTACATGTAGCTTGAGTTTATATACGATTAATCTTTCAATGTAGGTACAGGTGAGAGTCTCGTGAAATTGACGGCAGTTGATTTTGGGACTATTTTAAATTGAAATTGATTGAGTGTGATGAGTGAGCTTTGAATAACATTCTGATGAATTTGTATAGTTCCGCAAGAAAGAGTGAGGTCCGAGAAACCGTTATCTCCTATCATTTTCAATGTAAAATTGATCTTTGATCACTCACTTGAAATTGCAGGTCTATACAAGATGACTAAACTTGACGATATTTATTACCTCCGTTTGGGAAAATATGCATACTAGTTCTAATATTGATTTCTATGCTTTCACAAATCAATCAGACAATTACAAATTTCAATAAAGTCGATGAAATCGTAGATTTTTTCTAACGATTTGAATTTTGAAGGAAGACTTTGATCATATTTATTTATTTATTTATTTATTTATTTATTTATTTATTTATTTATTTATTTATTTATTTATTTATTTATTTATTTATTTATTTTTTGTGGTGTGTGTGGGGGTGTGGAAGTGTTTGGGTGTGTGTTTTAAGAGCGTTTATGCATGATTTGAGTAAGTGTTTTGGATTCATTGATTGCACCGCAATTAAGACTTGGTTTGATCGTAGTGGGTTTCATTGCCAGTCACGATGATACTAACTGTTCGTCAAAAATATACTCATTAAAAAAAGAAAGAATCCGCTTTTCATATGTCAATATCTTTTACACCTGTATGATAAAATAATCAATTCAGATACCAATGTGATTGCTGTGCTTCGTTTTCTCATGCACACATCATTTTTTCCTTCAAATAACGTGTCTTTCTTTTTTTTTGGATGGGGGGGGGGGCGGGCGGGGGGATATTTAGGAAGTGTCGAAATCCTTGTTTTCAAAGTGGACGTACGTCACGTGATCGATCTCGAGTTTCTTCTCAAATGAACTTGGACTCAAGCAATAGTTGTGTTCCGAACTACACAGTCTTGTAACGTCACGCCAAATGTTCTCATTCATGTTGACGCGATTGCTTCCACGCTAAAAACGTCAATCTTTAGAATCAAGGTAATTGTAGTTTAAGTCTTAACGCATGTAAGGCCAGCAATATTCCTTGATATTCATATGAGTCTCTCCAAAGAGCAAGAGGAAACGTTAACGTAAAGTAGAAATGCAAATATTGTTTTGTTGTCAGATAAAAACTGACATAGAGATTTTTCGAATTAGATTTCTTGACAACGCGCAGACAGCATTTTGTTAATTTCAGCCTTCGATCTGCGTAAGATGATTTTTTGTGTTCATTTGGCGTAACATTGGAAGGAAGCAGCAGAGGGTATCAAGTTGTTCTATCAATCCAGGATACCTTATGCACTAATATATTTGCAAGCATAGAAACTGACAGAAAAGATCTATTGAAAATTTGGTTGGGAGTCTGCAATTTTTGAAAACAACCCCCTTGCTACGTTAACGCCCAAAATTCGGTGGCGGCCTCATCAAATAACATCAAACATTTTGAAGTCCAAATGGTCAGAGCGCAACTTGCAATATATTTCATAGAATCTTTGTATGTACTTTTTAAGAAATCCGTTGTTTAATTGGGCGGATACTTTTTATTTTTGCTCTCTATAGAATACTCGACCTCACATCTGGAGATCGCGGTGATGATTTACGGGCACTTACTTCAAAAAAAGTAAAATTAAGTAATGCACGATTCAATCTAGTTAAAACCCAGTCAGGTAAAAAGGCGAGACAGCTAATCTTTTTCGATCAAAATCTGCATGAAGTATGGTAGATTTGGGTTTGCAGATTGTCTAGCCGCCGTCATAGCATAGTTGGTAGGGCGTCTGAGTGTCAATCTAGGGGTCCCGGGTTAGATGACGACGGCACTTATTCTTTACGATTATTTGTCTCCAACCAATGGGTTGTTAATCGTAGACCTATGTGGGATAGCAGGAAAGGGTGTTGTGGTACTGCTGACGAGAGAAATACCAGGAATCCATTGTGAGGTGCTACAGCCTCAGCGATATAACTGAAAAATTGTTGAAAGCTGCATAACACCTCATTCAAACAATCAAACAAAATGGAGATTGTCAAAATTTCAAAATGTTTTTAAAGTCATGTATGTACGAATCTCTAATCGCTGATGTTAGGACAATGCTTTTATAGAATTTTCTTTCGACACTGTAGTCAAGTCTGCCGTGCGACGCTCATGTAACTCGTAGTGACCCAAAACTGCCCGTTAGTAAAGGCATTTCTTGTGATCATCCTTGTTTAACCATGCAAAATTATTAAACAAAAAGTCATACATCTTTTATATAGAAAAACAATCGCAAGGCAGTACGGAGGCCATCGTCCATAGACATGTCGTTACGGGAGCGCAAGTTCGGCGTAAGAACATCTCTTGGTGACCGTGCGACAGTCATGCAATCGCCGCGAATGCAGATCAAGAATTGATGGTACCTGTGTTATTTAACCATATTATTTGAGTTTTGTTTGTAGGGGACTCTCTTTTTCACTGATCATGACTAGTTATAATCGATGTACTAACCGGACAATGGTCGAGTTATGACTCCTCAAAGCACGCCCAAGTACACTTTAAACGCGTTCATGGTGACCACAGAACATTGACATTCACAATTCAATGTTATGCTACCGTCAATCTCCAAAACTTGGCTTGATCTCATAAAGGCGTATGAGGTTTTGCGTTACCACCTTCATATGTTGTGTTACTTGACAAACTTCAATTCTGTATGATGCATTCCATAAGGAAAACATGTTTATCGTTTTCATGTGTTTCTGATTAAGTGAGAATTAGGTGAGGATTAAAATTAAACATTATTGTTTACTGAGGCCAAAATAAAGAAATATATCGACAGATTTTTTTTTTTTTTTTTTTTTTTTTTTTTAGTTGTTTATCAGTTCCACAAGTTGAGATTTAGTTAGAGTGTCAGATTTGTTGTCCGGGTCGCTGTCGTTAAATAAACCATCTCTAAAGCTGTGTATTCAACAGTTCCACAAGTTGAGTTTTAGTTAGAATGTCAGTTTGGTTTTCCGGGTCGCTGTCGTTAAATAAACCATCTCTAAAGCTGTGTATTCAACAGTTCCACAAGTTGAGTTTTAGTTAGAATGTCAGTTTGGTTTTCCGGGTCGCTGTCGTTAAATAAACCATCTCTAAAACTGTGTATTTAACAGTTCCACAAGTTGAGTTTTAGTTAGAATGTCAGTTTGGTTTTCCGGGTCGCTGTCGTTAAATAAACCATCTCTAAAGCTGTGTATTCAACAGTTCCACAAGTTGAGTTTTAGTTAGAATGTCAGTTTGGTTTTCCGGGTCGCTGTCGTTAAATAAACCATCTCTAAAACTGTGTATTTAACAGTTCCACAAGTTGAGTTTTAGTTAGAGTGTCAGTTTGGTTATCCGGGTCGATGTCGTTAAATAAGCCATCTATCTCTAAAACTGTGTATTTAACAGTTCAACAAGTTGAGTTTTAGTTAGAGTGTCTGTTTTGTTATCCGGGTCGATGTCGTTAGATAAACCATCTATCTCTAAAACTGTGTATTTAACAGTTCCACAAGTTGAGTTTTAGTTAGAGTGTCAGTTTTGTTATCCGGGTCGATGTCGTTAAATAAACCATCAATCTCTTCTTGTAGCAGTGGCTCGTCTCCTCGCTCCTGAAAAAAAGAAAGATAAACAGTCCTGCGTTCAGGACGACAAAACAGGGCAAACAGTTTGCCAATTATACCCCGCTTTGCACGTGCGAAGCTGAGTATAATTGGGAAACGGTTGGCCTTGTTTTGTCATCATGTAACAGGGCAGGATCTATGGTGATATTTCGAGACAAGCTGATCTTTATCTAGTCTAGAACTTAAAAGTTATCAAGAGACCGCAAATGAATTATTCGACTCCGTCGGGATTCGAACCCGGGACCTCTACATTCCAAAGCGATTGCTCTACCACGTCGCTATAAAAGCTAGCTTGTACGGCAAGGCAGTACAAACACCCCTTATAGTCAACCCGGCTACAGCTATTTTTGTGGGAAAATTGCTTTGTGAGAAAAACTGTTTGATCAGTCTTGCAAAAAAAGGTCCTTCTTGAAGCCCTCTAAAATTATTTCAAAAGATTTTGAATAAAGCACAGGTATATGAACGACTGGTTTTAGATAAAAAAATATATCCTTAGAGAGAAGGGAATATTCTGGAATTTAAAAAAAATGTGCGCGAACAATCATGGGAAATTTTACAATTCTAGAAACAAAATATCGATAGAAAAAAGGTCACACACAATTTAATATTCGTTTTCAATTCAACGCAGAAAAAACATGGATACATATCAATTTTAGATGATTTCAAAGCTTTCGAAAATATGTTTTAACTATGCTGTAAGCCAAATCTTAGGAATTGCATTCTTCAAAAGAACGCCGCATCAAACGTGCAATAAGACAACTGCAATATAGTACCTATACCTGTAAAAATAGCTTTAATTCTTCTTTGTTAAAAATGTCTCCGTCTGATGACTTTAAAGACCGAATTATTGTTGATAATGAGTCGCTTATATCTTCTTCAATCAGCTATAATATAATGAACAATAAATAACGATTGAAATTGTAAAGAATGTTAAACACCGTTTTTCCCTATTAAAAAAAAGTCGTATGATCAGGCTTCAAACTTGATTGTGAACGTTTGCCAATTGAATCCAGTTATGCGCGTAAGTTTACATACAAAGTGGATTACTTGAATCTTGAAGCAGGGCAGGTATTGTAGTTTTAGTAGGAGGGGTTGTGAACAATTATGATTCTTTTTTTAAAAAAAAAAAGTCATTAACATTAAAACTTTCGCTCTAGGAAATTATTTACGAACGGTTGAAATATGAACGTATTTGTTTTATTAGATTATTGTTCATGAAAATATACCATAAAATCTAAAGGAAACTCACAAAGTAATGATCAATAATTAACTCGATGTACCTGCTTGGGCTTAATTAAGGCACCTACAACACTCTTTAACTCATCAAACGTCAACTGACCAGGGGTCGCAGGTTCAAGTCGTACCAAGGCTCTATCAATTTCGAAATCCGAAGGGTTAAGTCCGAATAACTGTACACATTTTTTAATGTCCTCGTTTCCTATATAACCATTACCGTCGGTCTCAAATTCATCATAAATATCTCTTAGTCTGGTTAGATCATCATCAGTGAATGGAATTGGGGTTAATCTTGGGTCACTCATTTTAAATCAAACCTTTGGTTTCTTTTTTAAAAAGATTACCTGAAAATACGAATTCCCTGAGAAAAGCTATTGTAAACCAAACGTACAAAATCAGTACTATCACATACTTCTACCGAAAGTTAATTGTTAAAATACATATTAACCCTTTGCTGTTTAATCCCTGCTTTTTACGTGGCTGTGATTTTATGATTGAGAAAACATTGTGAAAAAAGAAGAAACTGCTTCTGACAAGCAATTTCTTCTTTTTCCACACTATTGTTTACCCTACAGAATGGTTATTTTTCAAATTAAACCCACTTTAAATTTTCGTCTACAAAACCTTTGAATTTGGACAGGTCTAAAATTTTGTAAAACAGGAAAGGGTTAAAGAACATGTCAGCAGGTAAAACAATTAAAAAAAATAAGAGAAAAATAATGGAATAGATCTACTCACATTCTAATTGTTTCAAATCATTCAAAATAAAGTAAAACAAATCGTCGATCGCAATAAAAGTAAAATGGAAACTCGATACATTCATGTCGTAAAAAGTAGACCCCGACGAAAATATAAATTTTGATTTTTAACATTTCTGAGCATTAAATATCGATACTCAATTTACTCTGGGCATCTATACAGTCTTATCTGCATGTATTTCCGTTTATTTATCGTCGCTATGGTAGCAGATGCCAATATGAGCGACGCCCCCAGAAGATGGTTAGTTGTTACGGGGGATAGTGCAAGGATACATGACGAAACTACTGCTGAGATCCGCCATCGTTCTTTAACGTGCTCGGTGTAAAGCACCGTCTCACGGGGCCTCGGTTTAACGTCTCATCCGAAAGACAATTAGTTTGTTAGTGTGCCAGCCCGGGTTTGAACCCACGCCGTCGAACTTCGATGGTTTTGAAGTCCTGTACTCAACCAAATGAAATCTTATCTGCGTCTACATAGAAAATTGTTTATTGAATTCATATGAACAGATTTGATGATCTGTCAATGACTCAGCACATATACTGACTTGCAAAAGAAACGCATATCTTTAAAAAGTTTTTTCTCATTTTCTTTATGAACATTTGTCAAAAATTTCTTCCTTTTTTTCATGACCGAGGTATTCGCAGAAAATATTAAGCGAATTATTTAACATTTCATTTGTTCAATTCTATAGCTTTTGTATGGGACTCTTAATGGATTATGTCTAAAGAAAGCATTTTTCTGCCTACCTTCATGTTTAAAAAAATCCATATTCATAATGAAAGTTGACAATGTTTGCACCGTTTTGTGATCCTGAACGCAGGGCTGGTAAAACAAGAAATGGGGAGATCCATCGCGAGTATGAAACTCGATCCACGACGCTCTGTTATGCGTTCAGGATCACGAAACGGAGGAAACTGTTAGCCAATTTTACTCCACTTTGCACGTGCTCTTGTGTGCAAAGCTGGATAACCTTTTCAAACTGTTTCCACCGTTTCGTGATCCTAAACGCAGAGCAGATGCCGAGTCCTGCGTCCTACCAGCATTTCGGGTTCCACCAAAATAGGTTAAGTGTCAATTTTCGGTACAAAAGCTTCCCAACAGTTATAAAATGCACAAAATGATGAAGGCATTTGTTTTCCGACACGAAAAGACGTAGCGCACGTTATTGGGTACGTTGAGAATTTTGCAGTTTCGCTACAGTAATTACGTTTCTATATCAGTCCATATGATTTACTTTTGTTATTAAATTCTGTATAATCGAGTTTCATTTTCAAAAAACAATATGAAAATTTAAGCGAAGAAAAATTGCGACGTTCAGCTAAAAATTGATTGCAAAATGTTACACGGGTTTCTCTCTATAAAGATTATACAGTAGTTTTTCTTTTAATCCTGGGGACGTATTTTGTTGAAAATTACTTCATGCTATGTCAGAAGTGACTTGTATTAATATTTCAACGGCAAATTAAAAGAAAGTTAAAAAAACAAGTCATGGATAGCTTTATCAACTTGACAATGAAGATGTAAAGATGAAGAATACAAGGGTTACGCACTTTACTTGGATGATTAGTTATCTGTAATATCTTTATTTTTCATTACATTCTTAAAAAATTTTATAGTGTAAAAATTGATTTTGTATAGTCTGCGAAGATGACATTTGAAAGAATTATATTCAATAATTTTTATTTCATTTTCAGAAAACGTTGTGGAAAAAAATAACACGCTTGCAAAACTTTGCGTCATTTGCAATTTTTTTTGTACGGTCAAGAAAAAAAGCAAAAAGAAGTTCCTATTTGAAATTTTTGCAAACATAACATATTGGTTTTTTTTCATAGATTTTGTAGATGAAATTTGATCTCTTTTTCTGAAATATTAAGCGCTTGGCAATTATGTGAGCGTTAAGAGGTCGAATGTCACGCTACTCGGGTTTATTACGTTAAGTGTGATTTGTAGTAGCGGATGTACAGGCTGAAACCTTTAGAGCGGGTTAGATTTTTGTTTTAATCATGATTATACATTATCACTTTACGTTCATTTTTATATGACCGTTTCATGTAGACATTGATTTCATTAATCCATTCCCCTTATTTTGATACTAAATGAAAATAAATGTGAGACATTTTCAACAAAATCATTTGGGCGAGATGTTTCAAGATGTGAGTACATTTAATTTGTTCGCTGACTGACTGAAGGAAAAATAAATGAAGAACAATTGACAGAGGGCATAGTGAGGATTCTGATCAGATGGTGTTGATGTACAGTCTGATTAAAGTCTATACTTTTAAAACATTCTACACGGTCCTTTTACATAAAAACATTCTTAAGTTATTAATTTTTATGTGCCGCGCTACACACAATTAGGTCAAAAGCTAATTCAAATTTTAAACAAGACTACCAATAGGCCTTTTTCTAATGCATAGACCAGATTGCAGTCACTTGATATGGGAACCTATTGACTGAATAATTATAAACGACGAAATAGTATGCCTCTCAGGTTTCATATGAATATCCTACCCTTAAATGGTTTGACGGGATAGACTTGGTTGGACGATCAGCCGTAAACACATTATTGATAAAACTTCTTACGAAAAAAATGATCGTAAGTCAAAATCACAAATCGTACCTGGTGTTTTCATTCATTGTAAGATTCTGCCTTGCAATATCTCATTGGAATGAGATAATGCATGGCAGAATTCCATATTTAGTTTCCACTGCAGGAGCAATTTTGATTTTAGACTTACGCAAAAAAAAAAAAAAAAGATCGTAAATAGTTTAGAAGAACGGGCCACTGATTTTTGGATGCGATGTTGCATAGGGCTACTACGTACCGGTTAAACTTGCATGAACTATACATTAGAGCTGAGAAACATCCATATTAAACTCAAACAAAGTCATGTGAATAAAGAAGAAATTTAACCGGGTCTGTATAAATAACCCATAAATTGATTAGTCCCGAATTAACAATTAGCCCATACTTCAATGGCGGGACATATTTACAATATTAAAACCTGGCATATCTCAAGCGTGAACCCCTGTCACCAAGGGAGACAAACATCTGTATTTACATGACAGTTAGCAATAGTTACCTTCCTTTTCTTATAAACTTTTACCAATATTATGAAAGTTAGAATGGGAGTTAACGCAGCCTTTAACAAATTTTCAGTTAAACCGTGGAGGCCGGAGCGCGTAACTTGTTTCGCGACAAAGAAGATAAAAACGGTACCAACTGTTTGCGACTTATACCCCGCTTTGCACGTGCACTTGCGTGCAAAGCGGGGTAAATTTTGCAGACAGTTTGTCCCGTTTTATCATTCTGATTTCAGGGCTACCTCGATACCCTTTCCTAGTCTCCATCTGCTATTTCCATTTTTCTTAACGATGATCATCCTATTGGTGGGGGGCAAATAACGGAAAGAATAAGTGCCGCGTCGGTGGTCGAACCCGCAAGTCCACGATTTGGATTCTGACGCTTTACCAACAGCGCTATGTAGTCAACTTATAGTTTTCGACTAGTTGACAGGGACTAGTAGAGAAAAAATATCAGAGGAAACACCGGATAGTGTCTTCTTGGGCTGTTTCTCTTTATTTGAAACCATACGAGGGTGAATAAAAAATTTCGTAGACTTGCGTTACAGAAATTTTGATTTCACAGACTTTGAAAAGACACACTGGTATTAAATTGTGACATTTTTCTTTTTGTCGTGTAGATTTGGATAAAATCCAGATAGTTGTTCACCTGTAGCAAACATTCTATAACATGTAGTCATTTGGTACCAGCGCACGGTATCGACGTCAATATGACGCTACGGTATTGATAACTTTCGTTGAAAGGCAGCAATTTTCAAAATACTCAATTCAACAATAAACACAATATCTTTATCGCCTAACCATTAGATAAGTACTATTTTCATATACATCCCATCCGATCCAAATTTGATTAGTGTTCACTTAGTTCGATTCCAAGTTGTTACTGTTTATCCTCTTCTTTTGTTCTTTCCCATATGTATCACCACAATTATAGCAAGCTCATCGTTTACTCGGATCAAATAGTCACTGAGTCGACACACTTTCAGAACTTAAATGCTCTTAGAACAAAATTTATTTCCATTTTACATCCGATTTTTGAGAGGCCTTAAAAATCATGACCGCCATGTTAACACGTCATTTACTTTCTTTACGTTCGACGCAAATGAAGATATCGAAATCGAAAATTCCCGCTGTATTCGGTGTTCGTTTGAGTACGATTTCATCAAGGCTAAAGAAATAAGTGGACAATAAAAAGACACTCTTTGCAAATGTGTTATTCGTCTGTGTTCATATTCTATGATTTGAAAGTGTGTTTTATATGATTTTCATAAATGAATAAAAAAAGTGAATAAAAAGATATTTCATAATTGACTTTTCATCAAATGCAAAGCAAATGCGTCTTAAATTTTTTACTTCCGTTATTTTGTCACCGGTCATGGTCGTACCCCCGTGTAGAGATTGCTTAACTCTTCGCAATCGGGAACCCTCGGCGATTCTACGGAATAGTCCTCGGGAATCATTCGGAACACCACTCGGCCAATCTCGCGATCAACCTCGGGTGTACATAGACAGACTATTTTTAAATAATCCGGGAAAACCTTCGAAAAACTCGATGACGTCACTTTAAATGGCGTTAGCCCTCGAAAGTGTGAGTGAAAATATTCGACGTCGCCAACGCTACTCGTTTAAGTCACTGACGTTAAACCATCTTATCCTAATATAAATATCTATAGATTCTTAAATAACGGCTTAAAAAATCTTAATTTTTGAGAATGATTCGTCATTCTCAAAAATTAAGATTTTTCAGCCGTTATTTACTGTAAAAGATATAAATCTACGGTGCTAGTTTTTCTTACACTGTTTCCGGCTAACAAAATGCACGATTTTGTTACATACCAATCCGCCTTACATACATCCGAGGTATGTTGTAGTTTACGGAAATGGCCGAGTGATGTTCCGAATGCTCGGGAATAATACGGGCGCAGCCATGAAAGTGCGTCATTTCGCACGTGAGTTTATATGACGTCACAAACATAAACGATCCCGCTAAGGATGACGTTGCATAAAACAAAATCAACGAAAGAATAAAAATGGGCATATTATAATTTGATAAC
Source organism: Fragum whitleyi (assembly GCA_948146395.1). Taxonomy (NCBI): domain Eukaryota; kingdom Metazoa; phylum Mollusca; class Bivalvia; order Cardiida; family Cardiidae; genus Fragum; species Fragum whitleyi. The sequence goes on along the minus strand of OX411555.1, from coordinate 60,086,212 downwards.
AAAACGCAGTGTCTTACTGCGTTTTGTCATCAAATTATCATATGCCAAAAAGATTTCCAAAGACGATTGGAAAGAATTAACAAAATGCGATTTTCTTCATGCGTATTAACCGAAGTACCACCAGGAGCCGAATTACCTAAAAAAAAATACCCAAAATTACTACACTTACGCCCGAGGTACTTTTCAAGTTACGGAAAAGTCCGAGCGATGTTCCAAATGATCTGTTCGTCCCGGCGATCACCGGTTATCTCTTCGTCGAACTGCCTGTACGTCGAAGTTTTCTTGTATGTCCCCCGAGGTTCGACGTAAAGCGATTCAAATGTGCCTGAAAATAGGTTATTCTTCATCCTGCACAATGCAACTTGAGCTTTTGTGGCAATTATCACATCAGTCAGTGCGGTTACATAGCCTGATCTTAAACATGTTGTGTTCATTTTCAGATTTAGAAAGTTATTTCGCACATTAATTTTATTCGTGTATTACTATTCTGTGATATTTTATGGTCATTTTGTTTTTTTACTACTTTTGAGAAGAAAAGTAAAATTTGGAATTTTTGTGATAATTTCATGGGTAACCATATCACATCAAACTCGAAAATGCAGTAGGGTTCAAATGAAAGGACGGTGAGTCTGTAGAAGGTACATAGGTTCAATTTAAGCAAATTGTCGAGTTATATTAAACACAAGACTGTCCTGCGTTCAGGATGACAAAATGATGCAAGCTGTTTTAAAATTATACCCCGCTTTTCACAAAAGTGCACTTGCAAAGCGGGGTATAATATGAAAACGGTTTTCACCTTTTTATCATCCTGAGCGTAGGTCTGGTGTTGGTCCGAGGCTAGCTGAAACAGTGCGTCACATGACAAGTTGCTTCACTCTGCGAGGTAGGCTCCGTCACTAAAAAACTACCAGTATATCATGCTAAAAATTAACTATGTTTTAGCCATACATCGTTATCTTGGACCACATAAAACCTGAAACTACATGACATTCAAGCAAACGTTCAGTGGCTGATTTAGAGTGGGTTTGGGTTTGGGGTAAACGTATAACCTGCAATTTAAATATTCGACTCCTTCGGGATTCGAACCCGGGACCTCTGTGTCCATAAACGAGGGCTCTACCACGTCGCTATAAAAGCTAGCTCAGTGTACGGCAAGGCAGTACAAACACCCCTTATACTCAACCCGACTACAAACGAATCCCCCTCTGAAGCCAAGTTATATTTCAATTCTATGTATGATTTCAATCATCCCATTTTTTGTTTACGAATTATTCATTTTGAGACAAATTCAGACAGTCATTACAGGCGTATATAGGACTTTGAAATTTATACGCACTCAAAAGGCTACAACCACAATATAGTATTGGGTAAAGGCGATATGTGGACTGTGACAAAAGATGAATGCCCTCCGCCAGCCCTTTTTATGATTTAAGCATTGGCGAATAATCAAAACATCGTAACTACAGCTTTAATAAGCTGTAGTTTCGATGTTATGACCATTCATCAACGATATTTTTCAACAAAGGATTAATTTTTTTGAGCACTTGCGTAAATTGCGTAATGGGAGTTACGCCCTTGGACATAATAGACTAAGATCAGCTTGGAAAGTTTGGCAGTCAGCATCTTGGTTTCTGTGGGAAACCCTGAGGCAAACTTGTCCATGATATTTTAAACAAAATTAAGATTTAGCAGGATAAGGGTTAAATTGTATTTTACTAAAGAATAGAACCCCAATTTGTATGTTCAAGGCCCCCTTTACAGACATCCTGCATCCGCCCCTAAAGCGATGTGATGCGTGCCATCTGTCGACAGCATGTAAGATGTTCCAAGGTTTAAAAGACATACTTCATTTTATTTGTAAAGAGCTATTACTTTTTTGGATTAACAAAAACATTTACATATATATGTAGGTCCATTACAAGTAACAATTAGCTGCAAATCATAACACGCATATGTGTTAGAAAACCGCTTTGGAATTTCGATCCGCTTTAGAATTATATAATTTTTTTTTTCTTTTCTTCTAGCTGTAGCTTCATATTCTTGAAAGTGGACTTTCACAAGCTGCGTCTCATGTAAAATTTAACAAATGTCAGCTAACAGATAAGACATAAAGTACTGCATAATTAACAAGCTGGCTGCTGTCAATTGAAAATAAATCAAGTTAATTTCGCGATTGAAATATCAAAAGATAATTAGTCTATTCTATTTTCCACCCTGAAATACTCCTTATTGTTCGACTACTTTCGAAAACAACTTAGTAAGACATCTGGAATTTCCGAAAAAAATCATTTAGGTGGAATATCGTGGATAACGGATAACATATAAACATAGCGTGGCGGCTAGATCACCTAAAAGTACATTCCTAGCTAATTTTCCGCTTCAGCTCAACAGTAGGGTAGGGTTGGGCAAAACGCCCCGTGGGGTAAAACGCCCCCAGGCTATTTCTCGGTAGTTCCGGCACATGTGATGTTTGACCATAGTTTCAAAGCATAACACGATAAAGTTAATCATATAAAAAGATAAACCTCTATCATAAGATATCAAGATATAGAGTGAAAAGGTTTGTTTTGGACCCTAATTTTATAAATCCGCAAAATCTTTTGTTTCATGTTATATTGCTCAGGGTTAATATTGGCTTATTACACCCAAATATATCTATTACGCATTATATTTTGTTTTTAATGATATATACAAAATTCGTGAGCGCATTTGATGTATTAGGAACTTGATTTCGACGGCATGTTCCTTCTGGGGTAAAACGCACCACTGGTTTCGGGGCAAAACGCCCCCCGGGGCGTTTTGCCCCATTCACTTGGGGCGTTTTGCCCCATTTGAATGTAAGTTAAAGTCGAATTTTCTTTAATACAAAATTGCAATGGGTATTCATGAAATATTTTATTAAATTGATACATGGGCATATAACTAGAATTAATTAGAAAAGAAATTCAGAGGTACCAGGAGCGAAAAGAAGGGAGATAGACTTTGTTCAAGTTAGTAAAAAAATTTGTGTGTCTACTTAAAAATAACAATAATTCTTTAACAGATATTAATGATTTGAGAACTTCTTGCTGAATATTGTAATCCGAAATTGAAAATTGGACAATGCATCTCTCAAAATGTTGTTTATTTTATTTTGCAATTACAATATGAAAGGTTATGCAATAATTTATACCAACTTCAACATAACGTCGGTTTGACGTTATAATTTATCAGATGTTACTCGCCCGGATTTGCAATTATGGAGGCCATTTTTTTTCCTCAAATTTGAAAGGGTGTATTCATTTGTTATGTTAGTTTCTATTTGAAAAGTATCCATTGTTCAGTAGAAGAACACTTATAGACCGAAAATTACGGAACGTTTATTAAGTGTTCAGTATTGTTTTACTTTACAGTCTGTGAACGTCCAGTAAAAAACCGACGTAAACGAATTTTAAGGGGCGGTTTTTTGTAGAGTTATTTATAAAGAGACCGTCTTAGTTGTTTAGGGAATTTCTTCCTCCATTCAACAGTAGAGTAGTAGCAATGTTGTAAAACTACGCCATTTCACGTGCGTTCACACTACTTCACACTACACACTACAATCATTTCGTAACGCTTCCTTTTATTAATTTTGTTGAGTACAAGATATAAAACGTTAACAATGATGATAAACAAAATGGTAAATAACCAAATCATTTATTAAGGACCACTTATTAAAATCGGTTAACGCCCACAGGAACATTGAAATTCAGAGCACCATTTCACACACATGGTTTGAACCCCTAATCAAGTTCTTAACTAAACTTAGGTAAATGAATTGAACTATTAGCATATAGCATGTGTATGAGATATAACAAAGGATGGTAAAATCGTTTGAGTACATTTGTCATTCAAAATACATGCAAGGGGCAAAACGCCCCCGGGTGCATTTTGCCCCATACATGGGGGCGTTTTGCCCTGAGGGTGGGGCAAAACGCCCCTTTTAAAGAAATAATGTTGTCATGAATGTCATCTAGATGTGACTGCATAAGGAATAAAAGAAAGTTCCATAATGTCCAGTATACTGAAATGTTCATTATTATCCAGAAAACGCCCCAAAATCTCCATTCGTTGCCAAAATATCACCGAAAAGTCATTTGGGGGGCGTTTTGCCCCATCCTACCCTAATATCCCTTTTTCGTTTTTTACCCCTAAGTGATTTATTTGGGAAAATGTAGGTCGTCGTAGGTCTGACTATGATTGACAATCAACAGCTCATCCAATCTGCTGGGGATCCTAGGTACCTTCTACTTTGGAAATGTCTCGTTAATCAGGGAAATGTTGATTTTCAATATTTCTCAATCATATACATGTACCCACTATGTATACAGACAGTTCTTACCATTATAAAAAATCTAATTGCACCGTTCTTCACTTGGTGCGTTACAGTCGATCCTCGTAAGTGGTCTTCCCATTTAACCCTTCCCTGTTGTACAAAATTTTGGACCTGTCCAAATTCAAAGGTTTTGCAGACGAAAATTTAAAGTGGATTTAATTTGAAAAATAACCATTCAGAAGGGTAGAAAATAGTGTGGAAAAAGAAGAAATTGCTTGTCAGAAGCATTTTTTTTTCTTTTTTCACAATGTTTTCTCAATCATAAAATCACAGACACGTAAAAAGCAGGGATTAAACAGCAAAGGGTTAAGAGTCTAAATCTACTAGAGTATCTATTGCCAGTGAAAGTTTGTTCCACAGAGATTATAGAAGCGCTTATTATGGGGATCGAATAGTTGACGTAATTCTGACTTGATAGCTTCAAGATCTGGTATATCCGGATTCGGTCGTCCTCGGTTATTTCCGTAACACGAGGATCCATTTTTTGTCCCCGGTACACGAAGGCAGTAGAATTTTTTGTCGTGATTGTAAATAAAATCATCTTGTTTTATGTAATGTGTTAAGCCAAGAAAACTTTCGATTGAATACAAAACACTGAACGGGTTACTTTTTAGCTTTTCTGAGTCTACAATGTGAATTTGTGACCGATTGAATCGTTTAAGATAGTTTTGGTACGATAGGTCATACATAGAATTCATCAAAGCAATTTTGTGGCTTCCTTTATCACGTTTTAGTCTTTCTTCAAGAATTCGAATTTTATCTTTCACTTTTGACAATGTTATATTAATGACACCTCTAAAAGTCCACTGTGATATCACCCTGTCGACCGGGTCTCGCACAATTAGGATTAACTTTACATTTGGATTCATCAGAGTAAGACGTCTTGGAGTGTGTTTGGATACAAAGTAAGAGGGCGATTTCTCCATGGTCATTTGCCAGTCCAGGCTATAAGGCATGCGAGTTCTGTACCACTGAAACCCCTTTAACCATCTCTTAGTTGAGAAGAACGAAATTTCATAAAATGGTTTTCTTTTTATCACAATACCAGGATGCATGGCTAGAAAGTCAATGAGTTCCCTTGTCCCTGATTTATAAGTTCCAATAATGATAGCGTTTGGTAGTCTCTGATCACAATCCGGTGGTCGTGTACCTATGTAATCACATACTTTGTTACAATCAACCAATAGGGAACCCTCGGCAATTCAACGGAAAAGACCTCAGTAAAAGTAAGGGCGCAGCCCAGAAAGGTGCGTCGTTTCGCAAGTGGCTTTAAATAACGTCACAAACATGAAGATGACGCCAAGTAAAATAAATCAAAGATGGGCATATTTTAATTTGATGACAAAACGTTGCGTTTGGTTTTCGAATTATAATATGTCCAAAAGATCACAATTAGCATTCTCAAAGAAATATTTTTTTTTCTCTCAAAGAGTATTCAACAAAGTATAGTGCCGCCAAAACCCGAATCACCTAAAAACAATTACCCAAAATTTCTACACTTTCGTCCGAGGTACTTTCCAGTCTACAGAAAAGCCCGAGTGATGTTTCCAATGGATTTACCTTTGTCATCACGGAATTTGTTACATTCAGCAAGTATCCTACAGTCGAGTTGCCCATCAGTATGTCTTTTATATTTTTCCATCGTCAGACAGTTCCTTTCTCGTATTTTAAGCACTGTTTTAAATATTTCTTTCTGTGATAACGTTACAGTCTGGGCTCTTGGTTTTACTCGGAAAAGTGCAATGTTCAAATGTTGAGAATTTCTCCAGATGAATGCGTATGATAAGTAAAACATTATACATAGTAAAAGAAACACCACCATGAAAACGAAGCGCCACAGTAAGGATTTATTCGCGTACATAGTAATGTTTAATATAAGTATCTAAAGTCAAAAACTATTTTGTGGTTTATTAGCGTATTGTCCATACAACAGGCAAGAATCGGTACACAAATCATCAACCTTAAAAAAAGCCGTCACAAAGATTTTTCAATTTATCCAATATTTGTAGAAATAAACGTGTTATGTGCTTTCTTTTTATAACTTGGATTTATTACAATTTCTTAATTCGATATTGTTCGACAAAAAGCAATGATTGCTTCAAAACGAAAATGCTCACATAGTTAATCCCTAATTCTGAGACTCATGCTTGAGATTTTCCATAGTTGATCATATATTCTTAGAGTACCTATGTACAACTTAAAATCATAGAAAATATTTTTGCGATTCGAAGACATAGAAGCGAGATTTAAATAAACTTATTACCGTCACTCGGAGATAACGAGTTTGAAAATCAAATAATGAATATTGAATTAAGACCATGTATGCGACCCGTCACGCAAAAAGGTACGATTGAAACAAAATAAAATAGATACATATATGTGACCCGTCATGCGAAAAGAGACCATCTCGGAATTCTGTGAATAAATATCTGAAAAAGAGATTGAGTCTATTACAGGTCAACAAGAGGTCGCATTTTAAAAATCTTTTCACGGGGGAGTAAATATTTTATTCTAGATTCAAAAATTATCTTCTTTTTTTGCGACACAAATTCAAATCAAATCCAAATTCCTTTATCGGTTTAAAAAAAATCCAGTTATAGGTTTGTCACCAAGAGCTAACATACAATAAACATACAAGACAGAGCCTATCAAAAAGATATATATCAGATGGGTATGGTTCCGCAATTTAGAGTGAGTGATCAAAGGTCAATTTTGTCTATACAGGTATAGACAAAATTGACCTATGATCACTCACTTAAACTTGTGGATCTATATATCGTCGATGTTATTCTAAAACCTCGTAACTACAGCTTTGAACAAGCTGCAGTTACGAGGTTTTAGAAAAACAACGCCGATATAATCTATGAATCTATATAAATAACAAGCATACATATCAAGATCTAGAGTGAAATCCTGATAGTGTAATTCAAAATCATTGCAACCAGAGCTTAAAGAAAGCTGTTATTGCTACGCTTAAGAATCACAATGTTAATACTTACCCAAAGTTTATCATTTTTTATATAATTGATCTTATGGTATCTATGACCAATTATAAAGGTAACGATGACCCTAAAAACATGCATATCTTATATTATGTTTGCTTTCAATAATATACTACTCAAAGTTTGCTAAGCACCAAACTTTTTCTCTGTCCTACAGGAACTGATTAAAGAAAAACATTCGTGTTCGTGTTTAAAATTGTACAATAATGTATTGACAAGACAACTTATATATACATCAACAAATTGACACGCAATTTTCTCGCGAGAGTCGTGCAAAATGAGGAACCCCAGTTATTTACCTGTCCTTTCTCATTTTCTACATGTGCATATTTCGTGTAGATGCTTAGTGTTTGTTTTTCAGTACTTTATTGACTTTAAAGTCGTTACTTATAGCTAATTTAAATACAGACGACATTTATTTGTCGAACAGTTGTGGCGTGCTGTAGGTATTGTGGAGCAAGGGGCTTCCCACCGTGATGTTGGCATGGTACTGGAGGTACACCATACTGTTATAACCAGAGCTTGGGCACGATACCAACAGTATGTACCTTTAAGAAGACATGGTGATGGTAGTTATAGAGCTACATCCGTCGCAGAATACCGTGTTTTTTTTTTTTTTTTTTTTTTTTTTTTTTTTGTAATTCAAGTCCGAAGGAACAGGTTTGCTACGGCAACGCAGCTACGTTCCGACCTTGAAAACGCCTCGTGAGTGCGAGTCTCGACTCAAACCATACGAACACAGCTGCATGAGCATAACTTGAGGTCAAGAAGACAATATATTCGTATTCCGCTGTCCCGAGTTCATTGTCGGCGTCGGTTAACATGGGTAATGGACCACGTTGGCTGGCGCATAAGACGCTGGCGTCCTGTGCTATTCACGGATGAGTCCAGGTATTGCCTGGACTACACTGATAGGCGGGCTAGGGTGTGGAGAAGGCCTAAGGAAAAGGTTTCATTCAGCAAACATTGTCGAGCACGATCGTTATTGGATGGGTCAATCATGGTTTGGGGTGGCATCAGCTGGGATGGGCGGACTGATCCTGTTATTTTAGAAAGAGGTACTCTGACAGCTCGTAGGTACATTGATGAAATCTTCACTACCCACCTTAAATTTTACGCTGATGCTATTGGGGATGGACGCAATTTAGCCTAATGGATGATAATGCTTAAATGCGATAGAGCATATGTGGAATGGTGCTACAGGTCCGAGTTTCGGCTCGCAAGGTCCAGCCAAGGACACTCCAGGAGCTCAGTCAGATCCTTAGAGAAGAATGGTCTGTTATTCTCCTAAGAGAAATCCAGAACTTAATCAGAAGTATGCAGAGCCGCTGTCGGGCTGTTATTGACAGTGCCGGCTCTCATACTTATTATTAGCGAAATCCAATTGAAAGAACACCTAATTGGTTAAATTCGATTTTTTCAATTTTCAAGAAAACAAACCAATTTCTAGGGTCTCCCTGTTTGGTCTACATTTAAAGTCTTCTTGTCATTATAAAGCTATACATGTATTTTCTTCTTAAAATTTGATAACCTGATAACAATCGACCATTTTCCTACATCCTTATCAAATTTCACTTTTTCCTAAAATTATAGTATAAAAAAAGTTTTGGTGCTTAGCAAACTTTGAGTAGTATATGTTTATACAAGCAAAAATAAAATTGATTTTTTTTTTAATCTTAGACTTATCTAGACTAAAGAAGCAGCAGATGACATTCTTATTTTCATATTTATCTATTTATTAATTTTTGCCTTAATAAAGGTAAAAATTCTTTAAGGGGATGATGAAGTTAATTAAACTTTAATTTCTTATACAAAGTTAAGTAAAAAGCATGTTTTCTTTACCAAGAAAATAAATATAGAAGGTACATACTAAAGTATCAGAATTAATACACAGAATGATAGTGTACATGTAGATACACACTGAAATAAAAGGAAACTCAACAGTTTGCAGCTGTTTTGGCGAGTAAATTACCTCTTTCCTCAAACATTTTGTGAACATAACTTATACAAGTTTGCAGCACATCATTTTCATTGATTTGTAAAATGTATCTAAATTTTTCATCATCACTAAGAATTCTAAAAAAAATTGTGATGCCTTCTACCTAAGCATAGGATATTTTCCTGTTATCTAATAGAGACTGGCATTGCAATAGGAAGTGGGCTTTAGTTTCAAATTGTGATTTACAAAGGGGATAAATTCTGTCTATGAAATGTTTCTTTTGGTGCCTATCCTTTTCAATTTGAAGGTAATTTATACCTACACGAATTTTGGAAAATGATGTCATTGTTTCTCTGGGCAAATCATTTATGCGCAAATACATTTCTTTCCCATAATTCATCTTAAAGGTTCTGAAGGTTCTAGGTTTGTTATTGCTATCATCAAACATATTTTTCCCAATTATGTACTAAAGATTCTTTTAATTTGTTATAAATTGCATTTTTCAGATTATTTTGGAGAATGTGAAGTGATTGTTCCATACATGTACAAATCCAATAACCTTCATAAACAATTTAAATTTACATGCGAAACCTTTAGGAAGGGAGCAACTATCTAAATAGGATTTGTTTGCAAGAAAGTTCTCATTTGAAATAATCAGCTGTGTCCAAAAGGCACAAGAATATTTCAAATCGTATACTGCCAAAGGAAATGTTCCAAATTCAGATCTTACTGCATCATTGCTTGCATACTTATTTTCACCCATGACTGATTTCAAAAAGCGAACCTGAATTTTCTCTTGTTGTAGCAGATCATATCTATGTTTGAAACTAATTAAATTATCTTTATTTACAATAAAATCTAAAGACCATGGTTCACTACAATATAGAAGTATTGGTTTGACATAATATTCATCCACTTTCAAATGTAAGTCAGTATTCATGTTTTCTCATGCCAAACTTTTTTTGATACCAAATGTTGCTTTTAGTGCTTTGTCATACAGGCCATATAACAAGTCACTGTTCCGTGGAAATATTACCGCATTGCGGATATACAAATTAATATGAATTTGAAAGGAGTTTGTACTATACTGACGTCAAGTCAAAAAGCCTCAGTGAAAATTTGACATTTCTTATCTATTAGGAAATTTACATGGAGAAAAATACAAGCTAGCTTTAAGACAACTCCTTTTACACGTGTCAATATGAAAACCATTTGATTTCGTGAAACTTTTATGCCTAAACATGAGTAAAGGGCACAATGTTTTCGAACAACAACTGCGCCTTCTACACATTATTTTTCAACGCAAAATCACACATTTCTATTGAGGATTCGATATGCCAGTGATTTACGCAAGGAGTTTCGGGAAATTTGGACTTGTTTTGTTGCGAAGTGGAACTCGTCCAAGTAACTTTCTTTCATTCACATTTGCCTAATTGTTGAAGAGGTGATATAATTCCAAGCTTTTAGAGTGAGAATAGACGCTGCCAACCCATTCATTACTAAGGAGACTCAAAATAAGCCTCTCCCTGCCATGGCCAAATTTATGGACCAATTAAAAATTTTGTAAACAATTTTTGAAAGGGGTCACCTAAGGAATATTTTGGTAGAGTTTCATTGAAATCGGGCCCGTGTTTCAGGAAGAGATGTCGTTCAAAGATTTCGGGCTCAAAAATAAACCCCGCCCTGCCACGCCCATATTTATGGTCAAATCAAAATTTCGCGGACAAGTTTAAAAAAGGATCACCAAGGAACATTCTGGTAAAGTTTCATTGAAATAGGCCCAGTGGTTCAGGAGGAGATGTCGTTCAAAGCTTTCGGTCTCAAAATAAGCCCAGCTCTGCCACGCCCATATTAACGCGCCAATCAAAATTTTGCAAACAAATTTTGAAAAGGATCATCCAAGAAATGTTCTGGTAAAATTTCATTGAAATCGGCCCTGTGGTTCAGGAGGAGATGTAGCTCGAAGATTTCGGTCTCAAAAAAATCCCACTCTTCCACGCCAATATCTATCGGCAAACCAAAATTTCTCGAACATTTTTTGAAAAGGGTCACCCGGGGAACATTCTGGTAAAGTTGTGTTGAAATCGGAAGCGTCGTTCAGGAGAAGATGTGCAAATAAAAATTTCGTGACCAAATTTTGAAAAGGGTCACTCAAGGAACATTCTGGAAAAGATTCATTGAAATCGGCCTAGTTGTTAAGGAGGAGATGTCGTTCAAAGATTTCAAAGTGAAATAAGCCCCGTCTTGCCACGCCCATATTTATGGGCCAATCAGAATTTTGCGGAAAAAATTAAAGTTGGTCACCCAAGGAACAGTCTTGCAAAGTTTCATTGAAATCGACCCTGTGGTTCAGGAGAAGAAGAAGTTTTTTTTAAGATTGTTGAGGACGACGCACGACGGACTCAGTGTGATCAGGTGAGCTTAAAAAGTCACAATCATCTTTCCTGTGGAATTTGTTTGAAATCTGACCAGAAACAAGGACTCTCATTTTATGTGCATATTTAGGGTCCGTGTCAGAACTGAGTTTCAGAGATAATATATTTTACTATTATTTCATCACAATAGACCTTTTATCGGTGGCGCTATAGCCTGTAGAGCCTGTTGAATCAAAACAGTCAGTGTCGATAGCATGACGTAAGCATCAATAACGTGAAATTTGTTTGAATTCTGATGAGTAGTTTCAGAGAAGCTTTTTATATATATTTTACCATTTGGGACTATTTTTGGTGATTCCACAGCCCATAACACCAATTTTATCAGCCCGATTATAATTTAACAATGAAATTTGAAAGAGCATGTTCCAGGGATCATTCCTGTGAAAATTGGTTGAATCCTGCCAAGTAGTTTCAGAAAAGTTCATTTTAAGAAAAAGTAAACTGATGCACGGATACACGACGGAAAAGGAAAAATTAACATTTTTTGTTACAAACAAAATATTGTTATGAGGCCGAGTATGTCAGTTGATTACAGTCATATTTCTCATATTGGGTACACATGCACTGGTCAAGTTAAATAATCTTTTATTCTCCAAGTTTCTAGAAGGTACATGCAAAATTATGTAATCCAGGTATGACATATGTTTCTATTTTCATCACTCAATTTTTAAGAAATGGTAGAATGCTCTAAAAGTGTTTGACTATCTTTGTAAGGATGTAAATTAATGGAACAGGGTAATTTGTGAGACAAACTTCTAAGTTGATGGTTACATATCTATTCTGGGATTTATTTGGATTAATGTGAATTTGTTAGTTGTGACTTTTGCTTGGATTATTAAACACTCAATACTTCAGGATTATTGTTAACATTTTGGAAAGGATATTTACATACGAATGGAACTTAAGATTATTAACTGAGATAAGTAGCTTATATTTTGTCATATTTTTTTGTTGTTTGATTTTGTTAATAAAATTATCAAATTGCTAACCGTGTTTGTTTGACATCTGTTGGCCAATGACAATGTATATTTCATTAAATGAGAAAATTTAAGAGAAGTTATTAAATCAGCCTTAGATAAAATAACAATAAATCAGAGGTAAAATCAGAAGTAAAATTTCATAAATGCGCATGTTTTTGTTGTTGTTGTTGTTGTTGTTGTTTGGTTTTGTTTTGTTTTGGTTTTTTTTTTTTTTTTTTTTTTTTTTGTTGTTGTTGTTGTTTTAATTTTTCCTCTCAAGTAAAGTGAGAATATAGATTTTCACATACAGTAAGAAGAGCGAGGCGAATTTACGCCAACCAATAAGAATTTCAAAGTGACTATGACGTCATACCGATATTTTGAAGGCTTCCAGACTAATTTTACCGGAAGTTGTTTTAAAATCTGAAAAGCGGCAAAAGTCACTTTGTACTGCAAAGGTTTTGCAAATTAGGTATTTAATTCCGCTCAATCAAGGACAAACGATTGATTGAATTTTCAGAATATAGATCTTATTAAATAAAGATGATCCGAATTGTTCTCGAACTTTGAATTCAAACACTAAAACTTCATTGAGACAGCGACTGCCTTTTTTTTCAATTTTCACTTTTCCATCGAATTTATCATTATTTTCTAGGTACATCTTATCTCTCAAGATGGGAGATAGAGTAACACAGAGGGATGTTTTTACTCAGTGTCAGACTGGACTTCAAGGCCATGGTAAATTGGTGAAGAGCCTTGGAAAGATCTACAAACAGGTAACCTGGATTTATTCATCAGCAGGGAAAATGGCTAACAATTTTAATGTAGGGGCCCAGACTTCCCAAACTCAATATTTAACATAACTGAGAGACCAACTCTTGCCAAGTACCAGATCTTGCAAACTATCCTGGTGTAATGGTTTCAGGTAAAGTATTTACCGAGTGTTTAAACTGTTTCATTGCTTCTAGACTGGGCCAGGGTGATACCTGTCCTTCACAAGGCTGTTCTTGATAGTTCTAGTTGGGAGTGATTCCGGTTTCTTTCGCATGTCATGTTGCCAGTTGGCCGGCTTCCACTCAACTCCACAGTACCCGGATAGACTGGTGCCCCTTATCAACTTTTACCGCCACACTTCAGGGTCATGACCTCGTTGTTACCAACCTTTGACCTTACAAAAACCACTCGTCACAACACAGGGGAGGTAAGTTGCAATTGATATGCAAATGAGAGATATATGCCCGGAGATATATTGTCAATACAAAGTTTATATAGTGTCAGTTTCAAGATAACAAATTTAACATTAGCGATGTATCGCTATTATTGGACAATATACAAGACAACACATAATATTGCATCACAATACTTGCAAAACAAAGCATATTGAATAAACAGACCCTGAGCCCTCCCAATTTTTTTGACAAGTACATATATAGCAAGAATCAACCCATAGGGTTTAGGATCCTATTCTCTGAATGAATGGCGTCTGTTTGCTCGGTTCGTTACAATTGGTGGCAGCAGTGGGATAACGACAACTGCAAGAGAGTTGCCTTACCCATCTCCAAGACTTGGGACAAGGCTTCTTGGAGGGGAGAGTAAAGTAACAGTTTAGGGCAGCATGCCCACTGGGTTTTCATTTTGGAGGTACATGTACCCTCTAAGTTTAAAATTGAGGGTACAAAGAAAAATCTAGGGCCTGGGGTTCAGCGAACCCTTTACTTTCAGAGTTAAGGGTACACCATAATATAGGGTGGGTATAAAACGCAGACAATATAGAATATATAGTAACGCATACAATATAGAATAAAGAGGGATTGCAGACAGGGGTATAAAACGCAGAAAACATATATAAAGAGGCTGTATGCTGTTACGCAGACGATATAAAACAAAGAGCTTAGATTACCAACCCTTTTTTAAACACTTTATATTTTATTCGGTTTTGTTTTTTATTTTAAAAGCTTATTCATATTCATGAGAATTACGAATTTTGGTTCGCTTTACGAAATGTTAAGTTCAAAATTAACTTTTACGTCATGACTGAGACTTAATTATTTGGTTATAAAAAATGCCTGTATTCATTATCCAATTTGATTAAACCATATATTTTATTCAGTTGTGTATTTATTTGAAAAGCTTATTAAACTCATGAGAATCGCGATTTTCAGCTTCGCTTTAAGAAATGGAAAGTTTTAAAAAAAAATCAACGTTTAACGTTATAACTGAGAAGGCTTTGGTCATAAAATAATATCAGTAAATTTCATGATCACACGTGATGAATATTTGATGAATGCAAGTTTTGATTTATTTTTATACAGTGAAGATTACTTGTACTAGTGAACGTTCTGAAAAAATAATCAAAACAAAATAATGAATTACGGAGAAAAATCTACTTCGTCAAAGATAAAACTCTAATATTATTATGTTTTCAATCTTTACATTTTGTTCGTAAATTTTCACATGAATTTATAGGTGTAGAAACTCGAGGTTGGTGAGCACATATTATTATCACTATTCTCAAACAAACAATATTTCGGCATAGAAATAGGATCTTTGAGAAAATAGTATAACAAGGTCCCTAAATATATGTTTATTTGGGCTTTGTGCATGTAAATATATTAATAGTCGCTTGCCAATCAACTCGATCAAATCCATTTAGTCTGGTCCACACAGAAAGTGAATCTTCTTGCGACCATGGAAATCAAAATATCGCAACTGCAGATGCATCCATGTTTTTTTGGTCTAAGTGTCACCTATCTTAAATAAGGTATGTCATTTTGATGCACCTGCATAATAGAAAACAGAAAACATCGAGATAAAAGGAGAATTTGCTTGATGAAAGCAATTTCTCCTTTTCTCAGGCGCATATTTCAACTCTGTTTCTTAGACATGCTAGGATCTGAAACTTGCGTATCAATGATCGCCCAAGTTAAATGCAACTGCCAATTAACAAGGTAATCTAGACAGGCAGGGTTTGACATTAAATTTTTTGGCTGCCAGACAGTCGGGCTTGTTGCTGCCACATGCTGCTGGTCCTGACCAAATGTTCACTAGTCCTGACCAATTGTTTGTATCAGAAGTTAGAAAACAAGGTTCGCACAGTCTTAAAAAGTCCTTAAAAATCACGTTATGGCCTTAAAAAGTCCTTAAATGTCTCCTGACCTTAAAAAGACCTTAAAAAGTCCTTAAATTCTGTTTCTATGGCCTTAAATCTGATGAGAGGAGCAAAAAAATTGTTAATTTTTTAAATTCGTGTTAAAAAACGCAATACGACAGACATTCCCACAACATCGGGGCCGCTGTATTCTATCTATTTCGAGGATTCCGACGTCGGCCGATGATTGCCGAGCATTGACGTAGTGTTTCCGTATAAATCGATCGTAACCAATCAACGAGGAGCAATCGCTGCTGAAGCTGAAAATTGCGCCATCTATGGACCGATTCAACCAATGAAATGATCGGAATTATTCTCTGCGTCCCTTCTACGTCCGTCTTGTGCAGTAGAAGGATTTTAAAAAGTGTTGACGCGAAGAAAAATGCCTGAAAAATGCACAATTCAATGTGAAATGGGTAACGGACTATCCATGGCTGAGGGAAGTAAAGACAAGTGTTTACAAAGCATACTTTCATTACTGTCGGAGGGAAATCGATCTTTCTAAAATGGGTGAGATCGCTATGAAATTACATGCTACATTATATATATAATGCACAATTCTCTAATTTTGACGTTTGGGAAGTTTTGAAGTTATGATGACAAATTCTCGTTGTGAGGCAATAGGGCATTATCGAATTTTGTTACATTTTCATTTGTGGTTATTATTCCTAATTTCATGTTTTGAAGATGAACCGAATGAAGCCTTATTTACTTTAATGTCCTCTTTTATACTTTGATTTTGTTAAACAGTTGTTGTTATGTTTTTATGCTGTGATTATCATGTCATGTAAATGACCCTTGATTGGAAAATAAAACATATTCTATTCTACATATTCTATTCTGCTATTCATCATGTGATCGCATCAAAAGTTTTCGACAATCAAGCGAGATTCCTGAGTTTATTTTGGTTTTTTTACCATACCGACAACAAATCTTGTCGAGCAAGTGTACCATATTCTTTTCCTAAGGCGGAGTTGACGTGTATGAAGTCAGATGCATTTTTCGAGACGTTGTAGATTTTGCATTGGTCATACCCCACCCACTTGTTATGCCAGCTTAACCTTCGGCTAGCATTGATATTTTTTCAGAGGAGCAATGTATTGAAAGCAGAAGTTTTATGGACAATACAAACAGTTATAGCAATATAGCTATAGCAATTTAGCTGAACAATTTTCCTGTAGAAAAAAAGAAGTCAGCCTATCTACTGTTTAACTGTAAGATACAACCGACTACATCAATTATAAGGTACATTTTCAACAGAAATAAGGCCTTAAAAATAGAAATTTTGGCCTTAAAAAGACCTTAAAAAGTCCTTAAATTTGTGTGCCCAGTTTCTGTATGAACCATGGAAAAAGCATATTTACATGGTTTTGTTTAGGAGATACCAAAGTATTCCAAGTTATTTCACCTTGAACATTTACTTAATGGTTTTGACAAAATATTAATAATGAACTTGTAGGTAGTTGGTACTAGGAAACGCAGAAAGAAAAGTAACTGTTGAACAAGTTTTATATGCAGTCTGGTTTCATGCTAAAAAAAATTGAGAGTTCAGTTGCTAAGTAAATTTCAAGAACAAACACTTAACACTGGTTGTACCTCTTGACATAATCGTAAAACAAGCAGCAAAGTCTACCTGGCATTTTGTCAAATCATCAATGTAAACAACCGTAAAGCGTTCTGACCGTATTATCGTAAAGCCAAGCCTCGGATATTTTCTAGTTTATAACTATACAGAAACAAATATCTCTTTGCGCTATGTAGAAATGATTATAAATCACAATTGACAGCTGTTTCACGCATTGAAAATATCATGCGCATGCGGTTTGTTGTTTGGGCCTCGTTTTGGAACGCCCTTCACCTTCGAAATGTTAATATATTTAGCAAACCGTGTTTCTGAGTATTATGAAAGACGGCCAGAATAACTTATTTAAAATTTTTACACGTGATATCAAAATCTTTATGTTTTCTGTAAAAATAAGAAATTTGCGTTTTTATGCCGTATTTTTGTATAACGTAAAAGTTGGGATTCCAAAATAAATGACTCTCATTTTCAATGAAGAGGTAAAACGGGATTTCCCAGACTGGTTACGCATGCGCGTCCAAAGAGGATATGATAGAAAAGTAAAATAATCATCGAGGACAATCATCCTTTCAACAAGCGGAAAGATCAGTTTGCTATTGGAAACAAATGAATTTATACAGGACCAATGTAGATTTGAAATTAGGACGACCAGTCGGGCTTGTATCTGGTGGGTTCAACCCGACCGGACCGAGCAACAGGCAGACAAAGTCTGTCGGTCGTGGGTTAATGTCGAACCCTGACAGGTGACAAAACGTAATCATTATGATACATCGATGCTGTAAGGTGTTAACCACGCTTCTTGAATTCCGATTATCAGTTAGACGCGTGTCCAGTCGGTCATTTACTATTTTATTGGTAATAATTCCAAAACGCTTTTACAGATGATAGCTCCCCAAAACACTGTAGCGACATAGAAATTTGATAATAAACGGAATGTCTTCGTTTTCCATAGATGAACAAGTTTCAGTTTAAGTGATCACATGAGTTGAAAAATTTGACTTTTGATCACTTTCTTAAACTTAACAGTCTCTGAATCTATATTTGACTGTAATCGAATATTAAGAGCAAAAATTGATCTTAGCCTTGATTCCTAACCGATGTAAAATAAAACCGAATTAAACAGATTTACAATTTTTCATATATATTTGATAACCGCACAATTCAAATTGTAGTTACGAGCTTTTGGAATAACACCGACGATATATATACATTCAAAAAAAAAAAAAAATGATAGTATTTTTCATGTCCATACAAACGATTTCTACAATTATTGATTTATGTGCAACTTTGGTAATAAAATGTCAACAGTTAAAAAATCATAATAACATTTGAGTATTATCTTGGAGAAATTAGGGTTTTTTTTAACAGTAATTCTTTATTTTGTTTTTATTATTCATTCAGACACGCTCACTAGCCCCATTTCAATTTGATTGCATTTCATATAACCATCCATTGGCAAAAAAATAAAAACATAATATAATAATAAAAAAAAAATAAAATAAAAAAATAAGCTAAAATTTTCATCCATCAAATTACATTGTTGAATGAAATTGATAAAGAATACAGGCATTTTTTATTATAACCAAAGCATTCTCATGCAGTTATGACGTAAAAGTTATTTTTGAACTTACCATTTAAAAAAATATAATTCTCATGAATAAAAATAAAAACATAACCAAATAAAATATAAATTGTTGAAAAAGGCTTGGAAATTTGGCTCTATGTTTATATTGTCTGCGTAACAGCGTACTGCCTCTTTACCTATGTTGTCTGCGTTTTATACCCCTGTCTGCATTCCCTCTTTATTCTATATCGTATGCGTTACTATATATTCTATATTGTCTGCGTTTTATACCCACCCCATAATATATCTTATAAAAATTACTCTATATATGGTATTATTAATTAGAGTAAAACTGATTTAAGGCCCAAAAGATCTACAACTGTTTTGCTGTAAAAAGCATCTAAACTGAGTTCAATAACGGAATAACCATTACTCAATAAGACTTAGTGCTCTAAGTAAATGCACCAGTCCTGCTACATGATTTGCTGTAAACAGCAATTTTAGTTGCAATTGTAAGCCCTCTAATTCTTGCACAGGGATTAATCTAGCTCTGCGTCCCGCGTCCTATACGCATTGTTTTTTGATAGGACGCAATCATTTTACAAATGTGCATCCCTTGGGACCCATAAAAATTCACTTGGTTGTCGGGGCGGAGATAGTCCGGTCGTAAAAAATCACGTCGGTGAACATCGGGAATATACTATTTTTACGGTATATGCTTAAAAATGGACACCGTTTCCTTCAAGCTGTAACAAGTCATATGATTGGCTTATACATTAAATGCATTCACCCTTATCGAATCACAATTGTCGTTATATTGATTACGTCGGCTTGGTTGTTTATCGGTTCCCCGTATGTAAACAGACTCTCTACAGTCTCTGGGCTCGCTTTTGACGAGTAAATTTTAGTCTTGAGGCACAAATCTTGAGAAATTTTCCTTAAAACATATTGGATAGCTTTTCCCTTGCGTCCCTTTGACCTCAAGTTTTTTTTTCGTCGAGTGTAAATGAACTGTCAACTCAACACCGATCTCGAAATTTGTCAATCAGTGTTTGAGTGTCATTTACGTGTGAAAGACCTGAATAAGTTAAATGATCTAAATAATATGCATCCAAATCATTGATGAAACATATTGTCAGATATAATCTGAACCCTGAACACCAAGTTATAAATTAATTATGATGTTTAATTCACAGAAAACAATACTGCCTATTTCAACTTATTAGGTAAAACTGGCTCAACTCAATTGTTAACACTGTGTATTAACAATCTAGTCTTCCCCGTGTTTCAGTTGTTGGTACTGGTATTTAAGAAAAGTTAAGAAAAAACAACTCCAAGGGCCTAAAATCATTAACTTATAAAAACTTCACTCTTGTGCAAGGCAACAAAAGACCTATTCGCATACTTTTTAGTTAGAAATTAATTTTAAGAGGTCTTTATTTAGCTCCACTGGCCGAAGGCCAGCGAGCTATTGTCATGGCGGAGTGTCCGTCGTGCGTCCGTGCGTCCGTCCGTCCGTCCGTGCGTAAACTTTTTCTTTAAACATCTTCTCCTCCCAAACCAATGGGCGGATTTTAACGAAACTTGGTAGAAATGATCCTTGGGTGGGCCCCTTCTTAAATTGTTCAAAGAATTTTGATTGGCCCCCAAATATGGGCGTGGCAGGGCGTGGCATTTTTTCACTTTGAAATCTTTAAAAATCTTCTCCTCCCAAACCATTGGGCCGATTTCAATGAAACTTGGCATGGATGTTTCTTGGGTGACCCTTTACTTAAATTGTTCAAGAAATTTTGATTAGCCCATAAATATGGGCGTGGCAGGGTGGGGCTTATTTTGAGCCCGAAATTTTTTAACAACATCTCCTCCTGAACAACTGGGCTGATTTCAATGAAACTTTACCAGAATGTTCCTTGGGTGACCCTTTACTTAAATTGTTAAAAAAATTTTGATTGGTCCATAAATATGGGCGTGGCAGGGCGGGCTTATTTTGAGCCCGAAATCTTTGAACGACATCTCCTCCTGAACAACTGGGCTGATTTCAATGAAACTTTACCAGAATGTTCCTTGGGTGACCCTTTACTTAAATTGTTAAAAAAAATTTGATTGGTCCATAAATATGGGCGTGGCAGGGCGGGCTTATTTTGAGCCCGAAATCTTTGAACGACATCTCCTCCTGAATCACTGGGCCGATTTCAATGAAACTTTACCAGAATGTTCCTTGGGTGACCCTTTACTTAAATTGTTCAAGAAATTTTGATTGGACTAAAAATATGGGCGTGGCAGGGCTGGGCCAATTTTGAGCCCGAAATTTTCAAATGACATTTTCTCCTGAACCACCTGGCTGATTTCAATGAAACTTTACCAGAATGTTCCTTGAGTGTCTCTTTTCAAAAATTATTTGCTAAATTTTGATAGGCCTATAAATTTGGGCGTGGCAGGGCGGGCTTATATTGAGGCCAAAATCTTTGAAGGATATCTCCTCCGGAACCACTCAGCCGATTTCAATGAAACTTTACCAGAATATTTCTTGGGTGACTATTTACTTAAATTGTTCAAGAAATTTTGTTTGGTCCATAAATATGGGCATGTCAGGTGGGGCCTATTTTGAGCCCGAAATCTTTGAACGACATCTTCTGAACCTTATGTTTTAATAAGATTGGTCAAGGGTTGCAGGTTCATTGTGATTGAGTATTTTGGTGCAATATGGACCAGAACCATTTAATCATTACAAAATAGGTCTTAGAAGATTTTGAAGTGTTAATGTTTTCATTTAAAGTAAGCTTTATTTAATGAAAGTCTAAAGATTTTAAAGCCAGTGGAGCGATACAGGCCCTCTTGGGCCTCTTGTTTATTTTGTTTTTAGGATTAAACTAAGGTCCCATTGATTTATTCTTGGACCCATTGATTTTGCCCTGGGACTCATAGTTTTTGCCCTAGGACTCATTGTTTTAGAATTGAGGGGTCCCAGGACTCATAGGGTGAAATTTCTAGATTAATCACTGCTTGCAAGTTGATTTATGAAGAAAAAAGTTTCTTTAAACTAAAATAAAGTTGTTCTCAGTTAAAACTTTAAATATTATATAAATAACAGGAGTCAGTTGAATCACTGAAGAATCATTTGAATTCTTTTGATGTTCACAAGAGATAAAGAAATGGGTAATTTGAGTTTCATGGCTGCCAATGTTTATGACTCCAGAATTACCTGTTGATTGATAAGCCACACAGCTTCTTCAATGGATAAAATAAATGACTGACCAATAAATGATTGGATTTACAACTGATAATCAAGCATGCAAACCAGAGACTCTTTCATTCAAAACATTCATGTAATTGCCATTATCTTTCTACGTTATTTTATTATTAGTCCCCCACCGGTTACCGGTTGGGGGACTATAGGTTTGCTCGATTCCGTCCGTCCGTCCGTCTGTCCGTCACGCTTTTGTCCGGGCTATATCTTCTAAACCATATGTGCTAGCAACTTCAATCTTGGTACACTTATAGATCTCATTGAGGAGAAGTGTCATGTTCAAGAACCGTAACTCTGCCACGCCCACTTTTTGAGTTATTGCCCTTTGTTGTTTTCACCCTTACATTCTTGTCCGGAACATATCTCCTAAACTATGTGTGCTAGCAACTTCAAAATTTGTACACTTATAGATCTCATTGAGGAGAAGTGTCATGTTCAAGAACCCTTACTCTGCCACGCCCACTTTTTGAGTTATTTCCCTTTGTTGTTTTTACCCTTAGATTCTTGTATGGATCATATCTCCTAAACCATATGTGCTAGCAACTTCAAACTTTGTACACTTATAGATCTCATTGAGGAGAAGTGTCATGTTCAAGAACCCTAACTCTGCCACGCCCACTTTTTGAGTTATTGCCCTTTGTTGTTTTTACCCTTACATTCTTGTCCGGATCATATCTCCTAAACTATAAGTGCTAGCAACTTCAAACTTTGTACACTTATAGATCTCATTGAGGAGAAGTGTCATGTTTAAGAACCATTACTCTGCCACAACCACTTTTTGAGTTATTGCCCTTTGTTGTTTTTACCCTTACATTCTTGTCCGGAAAATTTCTCCTAAATTATGTGTGCTAGCAACTTCAAACTTTGTACACTTATAGATCTTATTGAGGAGAAGTGTCATGTTTAAGATCCATAACTCTGCCACACCCACTTTTTGAGTTATTGCCCTTTGTTGTTTTTACCCTTACATTCTTGTATGGATCATATCTCCTAAACCATATGTGCTTGCAAATTCAAACTTTGTACACTTATAGATATCATTGAGGAGAAGTGTCATGTTCAAGAACCGTTACTCTGCCACACCCACTTTTGAGTTATTGCCCTTTGTTGTTTTTACCCTTACATTCTTGTCTGGAACATATCTCCTAAACTATGTGCGCTAGCAACTTCAAACTTTGTACACTTATAGATCTCATTGAGGCGAAGTGTTATGTTCTAGAACTGTTATTCTGCCGCTCCTACTTTTTGAGTTATTGCCCTTTGTTGTGTTTACCCTTACATTTTTGTCCAGATCATATCTCCTAAACCATAAGTGCTAGCAACTTCAAACTTTGTACACTGATAGATCTTATCGAGGACAAGTGTCATGTACAAGAACTGTTACTCTACCATGTCCACTTTTTGAGTTATTGCCCTTTGTTGTTTTTGTCTTACATTCTTGTCCAGGTCATATTTCCTTAACTATAAGTGCTAGCAACTTTAAACTTTTACAGTTATAGATCTAGTAAGTAGGAGATATATTATAAGAGAGGATTTTTTTTTATCCGGTGGGGGACTCCTGTATTGCATCGCAATACGACATGCACTTGTTCTTTATGTGATTACACATAAAAATGGAGTCAACCAATTTAGGGCTGAGGATCCTTTTCTCTGAATGGATCACATCTGTCTATCTGCTTGGTTGGTTACACTGGTTCAAATTGAGGATGGAAAGGAAACCCTACTGAATTACAAGTTATGTTGACAACAACTTCTTTCATTCAGAAAATAAATTGTTGTAAATAAATATTATTTATAGAGAACTCATTAGTGGCAAGAATTGGTCTCCATCCACTAGAGATATAAGCATTTTCTCAAAAATTTATAGGCCCTGTCCAAAATCTAGAGGCCATTGGCTGCTGGGCCTCTGCTAGTCTTTTTCACTTTGAAATGACGGCACTGGCGCAGCCAATGACAACTGGGTAGTCATAAAGGTCTACTGGACCTATGGAAAACCTAAATTTTGAGAGGTTAAAATGATAAAATATGCTATAAGGTCTTCGAATGTAAGAAGTTACCTCCTTTTTAGCTGGTTTAAAATGCTTTAGAATTGAGGGCTTTTCTGAAAGATGGTACTCAGAGAATGGAATAAGTATCCTCGGCATTTGATCTGAAATTGTCGCAGATCAGCATCAGTTCAGTATCTTAAAACACATTAAACATTTAAGTTCATCATTTTGGATCAGATGGATATATAAGAATAGTACTTATCCAAAGGATAGGCAATACAGAAATTGTGTTTATTGTTGAGTAGAGTATTTTGAAAAGTGCTGACTTTAGATGGAAGTTATCAATACCGTATCATCATATTGACGTCGTGACTGTGCGCTGGAACCAAATGACTACATGTTTTAGAAGTGTTGCTACAGGTGACCAACTAGCTGGATTTCATCCAAATTTATGCGACAAAAAGAAAATTGGTGCAATTGAATTACATTGTTGTTTTACTGTTAAAGTCTATGAAATCAAAATTTCTGTAACGCAAGTCTAATGTAATTTATGAATCACCCTCGTATAATTAGCTCTCTCTTGCCTTTGACCTCTTTAAATCAGTTTTGACCCCCCGAAATTCATTGTTTAAGGGGTCAATGACTCTCTAGTTACAAACACTAGCCCAAGCCCTGAGAATCCCCTGTTATTAAAGCAGTCAGAAAACCCTGAATATTCAGTAAGCAAAGAGTCAAGCTTTCTAGAGTTCTTTTGTTTGCCAATCAACACTCATCATTTAGAATCCTAGTGCTTAGTATGATTATTTTTTTCAGACGGAGTATGATAAGTTTTCTACTGACTTTTTCTACCACCTAAAGTACGCTATGGTAGTTTTCAAACGTGAGCCAGCAGTGGAGAGGATGATAGATTTTGTCGCCAAGTTTTTGACAAGTTTGGGAAGGAGAGAAGAGAAAAAGGATAAAGGAGAAGAAGAGCAGAAAGAAGATGATGATGAGAATGATGTTTTGGCGGAGAATAAATTACTGCAGGAAACATTTGACTTTCTGCTCAAGGTATTTAACCCATGTCATGCTGGATAAAAAACCTAAATTATATATAAATCAAAGTACTGAAAGCTCTGTATTTTCTAATTGTGAGTTGGCATTTGATTTTGAAAATATAATTTCTGAAACTTTTCTGGTTTAACCCTTTCCTGTTTTATAATATTTTGGACCTGTCCAAATTCAATGGTTTTGTAGAAGAAAATTTAAAAAGGATTAAATTGGAAAAATAACCATTCAGTAGGGTAGAAAATAGTGTGGAAAAAGAAGAAATTGCTTGTCAGAAGCAATTTCTTCTTTTTTCACAATGTTTTCTCAATCATAAAATCACAGGCTCGTAAAAAGCAGGGATTAAACAGCAAAGGGTTAAAAAGGAAAATCAGGTGGTATGGACAAAGATCAGACTGCACATATGTGCAGGCTGATGTTTTTTCCTTACCTCCTGCCAAAGCAGGAATATTCTGGGATCAGTATGACAAGGGTTAATTATTCTAACACAATCATGATCATTCCTTATTACTTCTAAGGTTAAAAGAAGGATTTTTTTTCAGGGCCACATTGAAAAGCATTTTGTGTGAACCCCTTATCACTTTTAATTTTCTGACTGCTACAATCATATTAAAATCGTATAACTAGAGGACAAGATGGCGTTAAAAGTAATTTTATGGAAGACATAGTGATTTAAGCATAGAAATGATTTGTAATATAATTAAAACCTTTGCCTTTAAACCTTTTTCAGTCTCATAGTGCCAAGGATCGTGCTGTCCGATTCCGTAGTTGTCAACTTCTAAACAAACTTCTGTCTAATCTGGGAGACGATGCACAAATTGATGATGAACTGTATGACCGTCTGTATGAGGGCATGCTGGAACGATTGAAGGATAAATGTCCAATTGTTAGATACCATGCAGTACTGGCCATGTCTAGGCTCCAGGATCCAACAGATGAAAACTGTCCAGTTATTAAAGGTAATTTGTTTGTATTGTGGTATGGCGACTAATGATTTTTTATACGCCTGAAGGGTGGTATTATGTTATGGCCTCGGTCGTCTGTCCGTCCGTTAGCAATTTTTTGTGTGCGCAACTCCTCCTAAACTATCAATGGGAATAGGCTGAAAATACACACAATTACTCCCTTTGATGTCTAGTTGTGCATAAGACCTTTGAAATTCAAATCGCTCCAGTCATTCCTGAGAAATCTTGAATTATCTGCCCTTTTAATATAACAAAAATCACTGGTTTTTGTGTGCACAACTCCTGCTAAACTATCAATGGGAATAAGCTGAAACTACACACAATTACTCTCTATGATGTGCAGTTGTGCATAAGACCTTTGAAATTCAAATTGCTCCCGTCATTCCTGAGAAATCTTGAATTATCTGCCCTTGAATTTAATGAAAATCACTATTTTTTTGTGTGCGCAACTCCTCCTAAACTATCAATGGGAAACTAGACACATTTACTCCCTATGATGTCTAGTTGTGCATAAGACCTTTGAAATTCAAATCGCTCCAGTCAATACTGAGAAATCTTGAATTATCTGCCCTTGAATTAAACAATCACTGTATTTTGTGTGCAACTTCTCCTCAACTTTCAATTGAAATGAGCCCAAACTAGACACAATTACTCTCTATGATGTCTAGTTGTGCATAAGACTTTTCAATTCAAAATGCTCCAGTTATTCTAGAGTTATCTTGGATTATCTGCCCTTGAGTTGATGAAAAACATAATTTCTTGTCAGCTCATTTTCTCCGACATTATGGATAGGAATGAAAGGAAACTTGCCATAATGACTCTGTAGGTTGTCTTTTTGTGCTAAGGACTAAATATATTTTCATATTTAAATGTTATGGCACTAGTTGTCTGTCTGTCTGTCTGTTTGCAATATTTTTAGCTATCATTCAAGCTCACGTTACTGACAAGCCTAGGTTACTGACAAGCCCCTTCGGGCGTATATGCGCCGCTCTGCGAAGCTCTTGTTTTGTTATTTCAGGGGTGGGGAAATAAGCATTTTCTCCACTTATCCCTGGATAAGTAGATTTTGTTCTTGTCCAGGATCAACCTTAACTTGTCCGCAAACATAGAGAATACATATATAAGAGCAATTATTATAGAAGAAAATGCTGTCACCCAGCATTTTCTTCATTGAAAACAATAATTTTACCTATTAATACAAACATTTGGCTTATTAATCTCTTACCTCTATCAAGTACCATTCCAAGAAATGTCCTTCATTTACTTGTCCAGGGATAAGAGGCAAAAAAAAAAAGAATTTGCTCGGAGGTAGAAAAACCTGTACAGTCAAACCTGTCTTAAGCAAGCACCCAAGGGACATTCAAAAATCACTTGCTTAAGACAGGTGCTTGCTTAATGCAGGTCAATTTCAGTGCAAATGGTTAATTTGGGAACTCAGTGGCTGCTTGCTTAAGACAGGTTGCTTGTTGTATACAGGTGGCCGCTAAGACAGGTTTGACTGTATTGTACAAGTTTTGCATTGGACTTCCACACCCCTGGTGATATCTTGGTGGACAAATAAATATTTCATGGGTATGCTTATTGACTTCATTTATAGAGATTCACGTAAACATTTTGACTTCAATTTTTGAATGGTATTTGTTTGGGTTTTATATTTTACATTTTTCTCATGGTAAGGCTTTTTTGTTGTTGCCAAGTTATGGTCAAATAAGGTTGAATAAGAAATAAGTTAAGGTCATTGTGTTTAATCTACAAATGTTATTTTTACAGCCTATTTGTTCCTCTTAAACTGTGACCCTCATGCTGACGTACGGAGGGCAGTTTTGAACTCTGTTGCTCCTTCAACCAAGACACTTTCTAGCATTGTTGGGCGGACACGAGATGTGAAAGATACAGTAAGAAAGGCAGCCTATGAAGTCATATCAGAGAAGATTCATGTAAAAGCATTGTCAATTGCTGTGAGACTTCAGCTACTGAATGAGGGTTTAAATGATAGATCGGGTAAGTTTTTAGCCTGGCGGTATTGGTGTTAAACATTCTTTATTGTTATACAGATATATTTGTTGTTTTTTAGCTTGGCTGTTTTCAGAGAAAACCCGAGGTATTGCTATAGCCTCTGTGTCGTTGTTGTTGTCGTCGTGCGAAAACTTTGAAATTTTCTTATATCTCTGGTTCTACTAAAGGTATTCACTTGAAACTTGGCACACTTGTTCACCATCAAAATAGCAACCTATACTTTCAAAGGGCAAAACTCTAGATGCTTTTTGTGCACATTATGCCCCTTTTTCGACTTAGATTTTTACCCACCATCCAGCACTCACCATCCAGCACTCGACAGCCGAGCGTAGGCACCCTTAGGCGGTGCTCTTGTTGACTTATATGGCAAGTCCATTTGGTTTTGATAGGTTTTTTTTACCAGGGGTGTGTAAATAAGAATTTTCTCTACTTGTCACTGGACAAGTAAATGTCGATTTTTAACTTGTTCAGGATAAAAATAAACTTGTCTACACAAAAAAAGTGTATTGAGAAACCATCATTTTTAACAAAGAAGATGCTGTTGCCTAGTGATTTCTTTAATTAAGACAAGGTGAACAACCCTTTGATACAAACATTAGGGGGAATTTTCCCCTAGTATAGATAGTTTCAATACTGTTCCAAGGTTTGCCCTGGAATTTACTTTACAAGTAGCCTAGAAAAATGTACTAGCCCACAAGTGGAAAAGCTCATGTCATACAAGTTGGGCATGGGAATTCCTTATCCCTTGTTTTATCCAAAGCAACAAACCATATAATTTACTGAAATTATGAAATCAAATTTCTTTAGGCACAATGTAATATGAAGGTACATTTCTTTCTACATATTTCTTAATCTTATGGTCAATTGTCAAGGTCCATCTTAAAAGAAAACAATGCTTTTGTTGGTTTAAAATTTATCATGAAGTTATTTTGCTATTTTACAATATAGAGATGGTAAAGCAGGCCAGTATACGTAAACTCCTTGAAACATGGATGCGAACATTTGAGGGCAGCATATTAAGTTTACTGAAGAGTTTAGATGTTGAAGATTCGACTGAAATCTGTGGCCGAGTTGTTGAGACACTGTTTAAAGGATCTACATTGATGGACATCACACAGGATTTTAAGATATTAGGGGACAAGTAAGTCTGCATGGAAAGGGAACAATACATGGCTGTTTGGGTCAGGGCCAGTGCTTAATATTTCCAACAGTTTCAAATGTGCCCCAAACAAAGACTCCAGCCTGCCTTTGTATCGGCACAGTCTGACCATTCTTCACTTCACACTTTGTAGTACAATAAGGTTTCAAAGTGAGTTAAGATTGTGTGGCAATCTTCAAACCGAACTATGTGACTGTCTAGGCTGCTCAATTTTTTTGCTTATAATATGACCCACGTTGCCGGAGTGAAATAATCCAATTGAATATTTTTGATATTACACAGGTGTTTTTACACTAGTGGAATAACTATCCAAATGACCTCAGAGCGGTTTGAAACCGCGAAAATGCCTTCATAATCTATGTTTTGTGACGTCATTTTTGATCGGCGTTATAAGCTTCGCGGAAAATTGAAACGTTGATTTTCAAGAATTT
Source organism: Fragum whitleyi (assembly GCA_948146395.1). Classification (NCBI taxonomy): domain Eukaryota; kingdom Metazoa; phylum Mollusca; class Bivalvia; order Cardiida; family Cardiidae; genus Fragum; species Fragum whitleyi. The sequence goes on along the minus strand of OX411555.1, from coordinate 60,056,373 downwards.
TGACGATTTTTCGCTAAAATTCGGGTCATATTATAAACAGAATATAAAATTTGTGCTCATAAAATACAGAATTTATTAAACTCGTCATCTAAAACAGATAAAAACTCGGCGCAGCCTTGTTTTTATCTGTTTATAGATGACTCGTTTTATAAATTCGGTATTCCATGACCACTCATTCAATATCCTCTATTTTTTGCACATAATTACAAAATTGCTGGGAATGTAACACACAGATTCATTTGTTAATTTCAGTTATATCCTCAAGATGACAAACATTCACTAAACATATACCTCTTCTTTTCCAACAGTTTACTTTCTATTAGAAATATGATTTGTTAAGGATGATGGGTTAACCCTTTCCTGTATAATCCCCGTTTTTTACGTGCCTGAGATTTTGTGGAAAAGGAAGAAATTACTTGTGATAAGCAATTTCTTCTTTTTCCATTTTATTTTCTACCATGCGGAACAGTTATTTTTATGCCCCCGCATCGATAGATCGGGGGCATATTGTTTTACTCATGTCCGTCTGTCTGTCCGTCCGTCCGTCTGTCTGTCCGTCCGTCTGTCTGTCCGTCCGTCTGTCCGAAAACTTAACCTTGCCAATATCTTCAAGCCTGTTCAAGATACAAAGCTCATATTTGGCATGATGATAGATCTCAATGATCCGCATCTGCTGGTACCAAAGTCAAGGTCATGTGACAAGGTCAAGGTCATTTGTCAAGGTCAAACTTTGAAAAAAAAATGCTGTTACGGGGGCATTCGTGTTTCACAAACACATCTTGTTCAAATTAAATCCACACTAAATTTTAATCTACAAAACCATTGCATTTGGACAGGTCTAAAATTTTATAAAACAGGAAAGGGTTAATACAAAAATTCTCAAAAGAAATCAAAGGAAAGTTACAATGCATCACAGCAAGATGAAGTAGTCAAAACGGACTCCCATACAGATACAATGTAATTAACATACACATAAACATAATATGACATTTGTCTATATTGAATGATGGCTCTGTTCAATACCTTTCCTGTTTTACAAAATTTTGGACCTGTCCAAATTCAAAGGTTTTGCAGACTAAAATTTAAAGTGGATTTAATTCGAAAAATAACCATTCAGTAGGGTAGAATATAGTGTGGAAAAAGAAGAAATTGCTTGTCAGAAGCAATTTATTCTTTTTTCACAATGTTTTCTCAAATAAAAAATCACAAACGCGTAAAAAGCAAGAATTAAACAGCAAAGGGTTATGGATATGTATGAACAGAGTAACAAACTCAAGTCTTGATTCATAGAATAAAATATCATTTTGATTTTGCAGGCTGTTGATCCCAGAGGAAGACTTAGACAGTGAGAGTGTATTCTATTGGCAGATGATTTGTAAATATATCCATAAACAAGGGACAGAGGGAGATGAATATTTAGAGAAGGTCTTGCCTAACTGTGTAGACTTTTGTAATTTTATGAATAAGTAAGTCTATTCTATTGGCAGATGATTTGTATATATATCCATAAACAAGGGACAGAGGGAGATGAATATTTAGAGAAAGTCACCAAACTGTGTAGACTTCTGTAATTATATGAATAAGTAAGTCTATTGTACTGGCAGATGACTTGTAAATACGAGGGATGTTCAATTATTATCTGGATTTGATCTATTAATCATCACTGATTTATCGCTATGTGAAAAAAGTATACTCATGTTAATGGGACACTTAATATGATCAAACATGCCAAAGCCTGAAACAGTTGAACAATGTATATTCATTTCACACGCAAACAAAAGTACATGGGTATTAGGTGGCGGCGCACTGTACATGCATTAGCGACGTTGTCGAGAATTGAGACATTTGGTGTTGTGTAATTTAGCTTGTCACGACTTGTTATTTATAGAAGAAGGATGAATTCAGTGTTTCTGTAATTAAGCTGTGCTTTTATGGTTTATATAAAGGTAAAATCTAATGGTACGACGTCAAGGTTCTAAGAAAGGTACCTCTTAGTTAATCGCCTATATCTTCCAGAGACCCGGCAATTAACGTTCCTACAGTTGCTTTGACAAGTTTCTCTCTGTCCATTCTTCCTCTTATCTCAAGGGTCACGGAAGCCTCTTCACCGATAAAATTAAGCCTTTGGAAGAATGAACCATTCCCTTTCAGCGTGACAAGTTTTTGATTTATGTCTTTCGTTAATTTGATAGATAATGAATAGAATTATTAAAGATCAAAGTTCCGAGCATCTAGTAGACGTCGTCTAGAACATTCCGAAACACTTATCCCCGCCACATTTTAAAAGAATATTATCAGGAAACTACCGTATTTACCTGAAGTATTCGGACACCCGAAAAATTCGGACACCATTAATTATTTACAAAAATAATTTATTTTTTGTCCCTAAAATCGGACACAAGTGGAATTGTCTGTCCCTTAGTTTTCGGACACAAATTTAAGTTATATGAATCGAGTTGAAAGGCAAAGTACGCACGCTTACCTTTTGTTTAATTTACGGTATCGCCAATCCCCGTAAGGTGTAATCCATTGTTTGACATCAGATAACCCTTGTTAATTTTATAGCCGCGTGGCTAATCACACCAAATAATGTTATTTGTTATAATCGCTACATAAAAGGTTTAATTATTCGCTATCTACATCGGGAGATATGGGTTTATGTCGGCTGCATATGTGACGTATAAACTGACTTGCGAGGCATTAAGGCTTTAGGAATAGTTGAAACAAGAAATGCGGGTTGGTCGGCTTTTTATTTTTCAATCTGGTCGTAAAATATCAGATTTGCCGCAATCGAGAATATAGGCCTAATGGTAACAATATCCAGTCAGAAAAAAAGCTGGTTTGGAAATTCTTTGTATCATAAGTTTTGTTATTATTAAGGCGTGAATTTTAGTGTCAAACAATTATGACCGATCCATTGCTGCGAAAAGCAAGATACCCGGAACAGTTGAATAAAACAGGTGTTATCAAACGAGGCGAGGCAGTAATGGTGTAAATCTAATCCATAAACTTCTAGTGATACAGTTGTATGCGAAACATAAAAGAGTTGAAAGATAAACACGTAACCAAGGAGACGCCCCGAGTTGGGTGTCGAGACCGCCTCAAATTATGTAATAACCGACATTCATCGACCCGAAAACAAACTGTCTGTGAACATGTATAAAAGTTCGAGGCAGTGCGATGAAAGAAATATGTCGGTAGAGAATTGTCTCTTAAGATCGAAGGATTATTATCCGATGAAAAACGAGAGAGAGAGAAAGAAAGAAAGAAAGAGAGAGAGAGCGAGAGACGACTTTGTTAAGCTCCAGTTATTTGCTTTCATACTTCCACCAACGAAAATCTCACGGTCATTCAATTTTCAATATTAGGAACGTCTGCCGTTCACTACCGAAATATCGTAACTACTAAGACTCCCAATATTATTTATTTCATAATTGTCGATCTGTAAGCAAAATATCCTAACTACGGCTTTCGGTAACCTTACTTCCGATATTTCAGTCACTCTTCGCCTATTTATTTGTGAATGCCGATCGGCGACAAAAACAACGTAACTCCAATTAAACGAAGCTTGAGTTCCGATATTTAATCAGCTGGACAATGTTTTGCTTCCCGTTTCCTCTGGTTTGGAGCCAAGCTGAAAAAGAATGGCGATGATAAGGAAAAAACTATAATAAACAAAGTTTTTTCGTCTTTTTAGCTCACCTGAGCACGAAGTGCTCAAGGTGAGCTATTGGGATCGTAGAATGGCCGTCGTCAGTCGTGCGTCGTCCGTTGTGTGTCGTGCGTCGTCCACAATTTCTTTAAACATCTTCTCCTCCTAAACCAGTAAGCCAATCTTGATGAAACTTGGCAGGGATGTTCCTTGGGTCAAGCTCTACCAAAGTTGTTCAAATATATGAAATCCACCCTTAACTTTCCCTTTACCCTTAACAAAAAGGGTGAAAATATGAAAATCTTTAAAAATCTTCTTCTCTGAAACCAGATGTCAGAGAGCTTTCATATTTGGTATGTAGCATCATCGAGTGGTCCTCTACCAAGTTTGTTCATATCAAGACCTTGGGGTCGTATTTAGGCTTTGCCCGGGCCCAACCCTCTTTACATAGAATCGAAAAGCGAAAATCTTTAAAAATCTTCTTCTCTGAAACCAGATGGCAGACAGCTTTAATATTTGATGTGTAGCATCGCCTAGTGGGCCTCTTCCAAGTTTGTTCATATCAAGACCCTTGGGTCATATTTGGGCTTTGCAAGGGTGCATCCCTTTATCTCTTATGAGCACGAAGGGTAAAAAAACGAAAATCTTCGAAAATCTTCTTCTATGAAACCAGATGGTAGACAGCTTTCATATTTGGTATGTAGCATCATCTAGTGGACCTCTACCAAGTTTGTTCATATCAAGACCCTAGGATCATATTTGGGCTCCACCCGGGCGCAACCCTTTTTACATTGAATCAAAGAGCAAAATCTTTCAAAATCTTCTTAAATCGAAACCAGATGGCAGACAGCTTTAATATTTGGTGTGTAGCATCACCTAGTGGGCCTCTACCAAGTTTGTTCATATCAAGACCCTTGGGTCATAATTGGGCTTTGCACGGGTGCATCCCTTTATCTCTTATGAGCACAAAGGGTTAAAAAAACGAAAATCTTCAAAAATCTTCTTCTATGAAACCAGATGGCAGACAGCTTTCATATTTGGTATGTAGCATCATCTTGTGGACCTCTACCAAGTTTGTTCATATCAAGACCCTAGGATCATTTTTGGGCTCCACTCGGGCGCAACCCTTTTTACATAAAATCAAAGAGGGAAAATTTTTTAAAATCTTCTTTAATCAAAACCAGAGGACACACTGCCTTCATTTTTATACGCCGCCGGAGGCGGACGTATATTGGCGTCATCTTCTCCGTCTGTCCGTCCGTCCATCCGTCCGTCCGTCCGTCCATCCGTCCGTCCGTACGTCCGTCCACTTTTCTTGTCAACGCAACTCCTCCTAAACTACTGGCTGGATCTTCTTGAAACTTGGTCAATATTATCACCTCAATTGGTAGATGTGCATGAAGGAAGGATTTTACGGTTCATTGATTTTTGCCTGAGTTATGCCCCTTGATAACTTAGTTTCTGGGTCCACTTTTCTTGTCAACGCAACTCCTCCTAAACTACTGGCTGGATCTTCTTGAAACTTGGTCAATATTATCACCTCAATTGGTAGATGTGCATGAAGGAAGGATTTTACGGTTCATTGATTTTTGCCTGAGTTATGCCCCTTGATAACTTAGTTTCTGGGTCCACTTTTCTTGTCAACGCAACTCCTCCTAAACTACTGGCTGGATCTTCTTGAAACTTGGTCAATATTATCACCTCATCAGGAAGGATTTTACGGTTCATTGATTTTTGCCTGAGTTATGCCCCTTGATAACTTAGTTTCTGGGTCCACTTTTCTTGTCAACGCAACTCCTCCTAAACTACTGGCTGGATCTTCTTGAAACTTGGTCAATATTATCACCTCAATTGGTAGATGTGCATGAAGGAAGGATTTTACGTTTCGTTGATTTTTGCCTGAGTTATGCCCCTTGATAACTTAGTTTCTGGGTCCACTTTTCTTGTCAACGCAACTCCTCCTAAGTTTCTGGCTGGATCTTCTTGAAACTTGGTCAATGTTATCACCTCAATTGGTATATGTGCATGAAGTAAGGATTTTATGGTTCATTGATTTTTGCCTGAGTTATGCCCCTTGATAACTTAGTCTCTTGGGCTTATTGCCTCAGTTATGCCCCCTTAAAATTTAGTCTCTGGGGCTTATTGAAATTGCAACCTTGTGAATGCAACTCTTCCTAAGTTTCTGGCTGGATCTAAATGAAACTTGGTGGATGTTATAACTGGAATTGGTAGATGAGCATGAAGTAAGGATTTTATGGTTCATTAATTTTACCCTAAATTATGCCCCCTTAAAACTTAGTATCTAGGGCTTATTGAAATTGCAGCCTTTTGAACATAACTCCTCCTTACTTTTTGTCTTTATTTAAATGAAAATTGGTCAATGTCATCACCATAATTTGTAGATGTACATGGATCAAGGATTTTATGGCTCATTTATTTCCCTGAATTATGTCCCCTTAAAACTTAGTGCCTGGGGCTTATTGAAATTGCAGCCTTGTGAAGGCAACTCCTCCTAACTTTTTGTCTTGATTTAAATGAAACTTGGTCATTTTCAATTTGGTTCTGTCAAAATAAGTAGTGTCTACAATTATTTTTGTGAAACAGCAGCAAAGTGGCGGCGTATTTTGTGACGATGGCACTCTTGTTGGTATGTAGCATCATCTAGTGGGCCCCTACCAAGTTTGTTCATATCAAGACCCTTGGATCATATTTGGGCTCCAACCGGGCACATCCCTTTCAGCTCATCTGAACATGATGGGTGAAAATAGGAAAACCTTCAAAAATCTTCTTCTCTGAAACCAGAAGGCAGACAGCTTTCAATGGTATTGATCTTAGGCAATTATCATCTTTTTGACATCTGCCTATCTAATTAATGTGATGTCCCAGGGGTCAAAGAGACTCAGGTGAGCGATCTAGGACCATCTTGGTCCTCTTGTTTTAATTTTATTTCTTGACTGTGCTCGGAATTCATTTTGGCCTTGGACTTGTTATCTGAAAATAGAAAATTAAAATGGTTGAATTAAAAAACGTGAATTATTGCGTCATCCCTAAACTCGTTTGCCTAGAACTGATTCTATGCTGCATTGAATATGGCAATGTTTTAGTAAAAATGTGTAAAGAGGAACATAAGTTTTGGATTGTTACTGCTCCGGATTTTCGTTCAGGATTATCTTTTTTATAGTTTCTTCAATGAGGTACGAATATTTTCTTGATACATTTGTCGGGACTTTACCTTCCTCCTAGCTCCGTTAAAATGATGAAAGCATATATTTGACGCTTAATCGGCACTTTACCTTATTCCAAGCTCTGTCCGCATATTCTTCAGTATTGTTTAAGAGCCTTTACAAATATTAAAGATCAATTTTCACCATGAAATTGTGAAAAGACCCTAAATTTGTGGACACAGAGGAAAATATTTTTGTAAATATTCGGACACAAAAAATAATAATTATTTTTTTCCGTCCGAATATATCGGGCAAATACGGTATACGGTCAAATTACTTCAAATTAAGACAAGGCATTAGTATTACTTATTCCAACAACTCACTTAATTTTCAAAAGTTTCAACAGTTAGAAAGAAGGAATATTTACATAGACCAAATATATGTATTTATTTTATCTGCTGCGCCGGGTACTTGTTTCCGTGGTATTTTATATGGCAGATGCGCGCGCCCATTGATCGATAATTATATCAATTCTACATAACCATATGTGGATTGAATTCCGACAGCGAATGATACCAAATTTAATTTGATTGCTTTAAAAATAAAATTTGGCAAGGCAAAATCAGGTTAATTTTTGAACAACCCTCGTATATCTATAAACAAGGGACAGAGGGAGATGAATATTTAGAGAAGGTCTTACCCAACTGTGTAGACTTTTGTAATTATATGAATAAGTAAGTCTATTCTACAGGCAGTTGATTTGTATATATATCCATGAATAAGGGACGGAGGGAGATGAATATTTAGAGAAAGTCTTACCTAACTGTGTAGACTTTTGTAGCTACATGAATAAGTAAGTCTATTCTAATGGCAGATGATAACTGTAGTTTGGCCGTTTTTTTGTAGGCAACTTAAAACACATTTTAACCCTTGTCATGCTGAACCCAGAATATTCCTTTTTTGACAGGAGGTATAGACAAAGATCAGCCTGTGCCTATGTGCAGTCTGATCTTAGTCAACACCACCTTCTGTCCCCTTTCAATGCAGAGTTGTTAATGAATTTAATCTTCAAAAAGAAAGATAACCTACACCCTTGGATTCTAGGGCTGTCAATACTTTGGTATGAGTACAATTCTGAAAGAGGATTGTAATTCAGCATGACAAGGGTTCATCTAGACTATATTTGTTAAGAGAGTTGGTGTCAAAATGCTGATGAAGCAACAATTCTTAATAATATGAGACCTACTTTAAGGTAATTTAACTTTAATGTACTACTGATTTCAATATTTTGTATCAAACCATTGTTAATAACATAACAATTAGTGGCTAATTAGTGTTTGTTTAAAAACCAATTTCACTGTGAACTAAATATTCTTGTATCATGTTCATGTAGAATTTAATTGTTGACATCCAACACATCATATTTTGACTTATAATTACAGGTATGTTGACAGTACGAAGACAGTTGATGACCCAGAAGTTGCACTGGGACAAGAATTCATCATAGAACAACTTTTACTGATTGCCAGTTATATGGATACAGCTGACTCTGCTAGCAAGTAAGAGAAACTTATAAAGGTATCAGGGCTTTATGTTAGCAGCAAGAATACTAGTGTGAATTTGTTGGATAAATAAGTGTGAATTGTGACTGAAACCTTACTTGTTGGTTTTGCCATAAGATAGATTTGAGTCAGGCATAAACAAATCAGGATCCCATCGACTCATTAATCAGGATTTTTAAAGGACCTTAAAAGTTTTGGAGTCCTTATTTTAGGTGTAGACATATTCTTTGAAGAAATCTAGTTTACACGATTACTGAGAACTGATCCCTTCTTAAAGGAAAAGAAAGTGTTGAATATGACATAGGAAACTTTGATGCTCAACATTGGGATGTGAAGACTGTTGAAATCTATTTATCTGTTTAAAACAGTCTTCAATTTCTAAGGTTTACCTCTAGAGGATCTATGGGACAACCCTTTAATATTTTTGGGGGTCCCAGTGGTTTATTTGTGAGTCTTAGACTTGCAAAATCTGCGGCCCTTAAAATCCTGGTAACAAAATCAAATAGAAGTATAGAACATATTTTTATTTCTTCAGGAAAGCCATTGAAAGTTTACTGCACAATATGGTGATAGCGACCCACGTAAGTCACAGACTAGTCAAGCCCCTGGTTCTACGTATTTGTCAACTGAAGGGTGACGGTGAACAACTCGTACAGTACTTTGCTGAGGTCATCTCCGAGATAAGAGAGCCAATAACCGTCGTTGAAAAAGACCTGGCTGAGGAACAACAACGACAGATAAACTTAAAGGTGTATAGTCTATAGATTAACTTTCCCTATTGAAACAGAAAATATATTGGAAATTCAAAAATAGAATATTTAAGCCTCCACAATAATTTGTTTAAAAGAATTGGGGCATATTGTTAACTGTTCTTTTATCAGGCTGGCTTCAAGTTAAAAAACTTAACTCTGTCAATTTCTTGAAACCTCTTCAAGATACAAAATTAATATTTGGCATGATGATGGGTCTCAATAATAGGCAGTCTGATATTCTGCATTATTATTCAACTAGCAGGGTTTGGCTTAGTTGTGTCCTAATTTGGCAAATTTATTTTTCATTGTTTTAGGATCTGCCTTCGTAAACGCATACAAATTACTGTATCTAAAAACCAAAAGGATTTACATGTTTAGAGAAAGTGAACACATTCCATCATTGGGTTTCCAAAGTCATGTAATTTCAGCTTGGACTAGCTTAAACAACAATGGTTTGGTTACCAACCTATGATTTAAGGTGTAAAATTATTTTTGTGATGGTAGGTCATTGAAATAAAAGCTGATTACCTTAAACTTAAGTGTGACGACCCATAACTTTGGCTATGCCCTGCCAGGGGAAGAATCGTAGATTATACTATAGGGGTGACTATTGAGTTCAAAATTAGTATCATGATAGTATTGCGATAGTAAAATTGCTATTGGAATAGTATTGCAATAGTCAGAAAACTATTGCAATACTATCACAATAGTTGTTTTTACAGAAATTAATGTTAAAGTGTCCACCTTTTATTAGACAGTAACTTTATATTGGTCTTGTAAGATGCTGTTTACCTTGTCAATGGCGAGTAAATGATCAAATCAGTTAATAACAGATATTCCCTAAAAAAGAATTGGATTTGAAATAATTCTCTAATAAAAACATGCAGAAAGGCAGCATTGTTACTACTTTTAGTTCTTCTTTCATTTACAAAAAAAAAAAACAAAAAAAAAAAACCATTGAACACTATCAATAGTCAGAGGAACTATTGCGATATCTGTTGACTTGAAAAAATGCTATCGACCTATTGCTATTGCAAGGTAACCTACCACGATACAGCGATAGTTCAACTTATTGTTACACCCCTATGGTAGGGTTTAGTCTATGGGTCTGCTTTAATAGTTCAACGTTTCTGAAGTTATGAACTTTAACATGTTAGAGTTAACAGATTTCCTAATGATTATCATCAGGAAACCTCGGTCAACATTGTGAAAGTTCATGAACTCCAAAATGTTGTGTAACTATTACGGGTCCACTACCTTTATTCCAGGTTGCGAGTATCCGTGTCAAGCTGAATCAATACAGAGATGAATTAGAAGAGGCCGTAAAGAATCAGGATTTTACTAAAGCCCAGGAACTGAAGACATCAATAGCTGAACTAGATCAGGAGAAAGCTAAAATACTGGAGGAGGCTGAACCAACGAGAGAGGAAGTCCGGACTGAGAGGGTAAAACTTGTACCTTCATAAATTATCATTACTCATTTTGTGAATGAACCCTCCCAGTTCATTGAAATTTATTAGACTGGCCCAAATTGAGAGAAAAATGAATTAAGACGACTTGGACAAATGGGTGAAATTGGAATTTAAGTGACCTGTGTGAAAGACAATATAGTAGAAAAATTAGAAATTACTTGGTACAGGGATTTTCTCTTATTCCAACAATGTTTTTATGCAGTATTTAAATAAGATTTTGGTTATAAACTGAGAAAATGGTAACAACAATGAACAACATTGAAAAAATCCATCATTAGTCCAGTCCTATGTTCAGGATGACAAAACTATGCTAACAGTTTGCCAATTAGACCCCACTTTGCATGCAAGTGCAAATGCAAAGAGGCGTATAATTTGAAAACTGTTTGCACCATTTTGTGAGCCTGAATGTTGGCTGTTTGTTTATGAAGATAGCATCTAAATTTTTGGGGGTGGGGTGGGGTAAGGTTTACTTTCAATCAGTTTTGTAGTTTTGTGTGTTAACCCCTTGATTTATATTTTGTTGTTGTTTAATTTCAGAATGATTCTCTGACGATATTGAAGTGTCAGACTATCATAGCAGAGATGTTGAGGAATCTAAAACTAAACTCTGTCAGCTCCACATTACAGATGATGATAGAAACACAGGTAATTGTTTAAACTTGTAACCTATTTGCACTAATCCACATATGTGAGCCAGTGAAGGGAAAAATAAGAAAAGATTATGGAAAAAGCAGATATTACTTCAGCTGCTGCAAGAGAAATGATTGAATGCCTGTAGTAAGAAGCACTGACAACAATTGTTCTATACTTCAATAATACCTTATGTATCTCTCAGAAAATTGCCATCCAGTAAAGAAAATTCTTCAATTATATACGAATATTGTTTTGCCCAGTGACTTTAAAAGAGTCCCCATTGATCATTAGATTAGCATTGATATAAATGAAGTTATTATACCAAAAGTATCTATATTTATTTTCAGATCTTGCCAGGTATTCAAAACGAGGATGCAGATGTCCGTAATATGGCCATGGAGGCTCTAGGTATATGCTGCTTTCTGAGTAAGGATCTCATGGCAGCATATATGCCTTTATTTATGCAGGTTAGTGTTGAATAACCAAATTGTGTATGTTTTGTTCAAAAGATTATCACTTTTCTGGTCTGACAACATATAATTCCAGAAATATGCAATAACTTATTCAAGCAATCAGATTTATTCTTATTTGTCATGAAATATATGTATCAATCAACTTAGTTAACTCTAGGATTTGTCTAGTTAGCTCATCACATATGGATGGGCAGATTAATGGATTATAATCGATGATCAGCTGGTTTGGGTTTTGATTATTGACTAGGAAAATTTCATAATTGATCTATCAATTCCTAACACATAAATGAAAGCCATTATTATGCCCCCATATCAAGAGATCGGGGGCATATTGTTTTACTCATGTCCGTCTGTCTGTCCGTCCATCTCTTTGTCTGTCCGTCCGTCTGTCCGAAAACTTAACCCGAAAACTAACACATCTTGTTTTCTATTGGTTTTGAACTGACTGACAGTCAGTTCAACGGCTCAGTGGAAACAGTTGTAACTGCCTATATGTTAATAGGCAGTTACTATTTTTTCACACTGAGCCATTGAGTTGGTAGAAAGATCTGCATAATGAGTCCAGGTCATTTGTTTTAACTAAACTTTCACATTTTAATCTTCAAAGGATAATACTGGGAGTGCTGTATTAGTTTCTATGAAAATAATTTTATAATTGATCATAAGTTGATTTACTCTTCAAAAATAAAAACCTTTTATCAATTGTGATTTGAAACCCATTGCCCAACACTATCACCACATCTGAATTTTTATTGTGCACTTAACCCTTAGCCTAGCCGCCGTCGTGGCGCAGTTGGTAGTGCGTCGGACTGTCATTCTAGAGGTCCCATGTTCGATCACGATGGCTGCTCTCATTCTTTCCGACTATTTGTCTCTCACCAATGGGTTGATAATGGTAGACCTATGTGAGATAGAAGCTGGAGGCTAGGAAAGAATGTAATCGTTGTAGTGGTGAGAGAAATACCAGGGATCCATTGTTAGGTGCTCCAGCCTCTGCTAATAACTGAAATAATGTTGAAAGTGGCGTTAACTCCATTCAATCAATCAATCAATTAACCCTTAACCTGCTAAATTATTCCTCCCACCTACAAAGTAGAGGGATCATTTTGGTTTAACCCCTGTCTAACTGTCGTCTGTCCATCCATTAGTAGACCTTTTTCATGTCTGGACTAAGAATAGAGACCTGGAATCATGAAACATCTGGCAATTGCTGTCCATGACCCAAGGAAGTGTCCTATTGTGTTTGAATTATGAAGGTTAAGGTCACAATTGAACTTTGTCCAACAGTGTCCAACAGAAGAAGGGTAGTGTAGATTTTTAAAGCACTAATAGTTGGTCAATATTAAAAATTAAAGTCTTCTAAAAATCTTGGATTAGTTAAGATACACAAAAAGTTCAGAAAGAGATCTGACTGCATATATTTTCTGGCTGATCTTTGTCTTAAAAGTCTTTGAAACAAAGATATATTTGGGGTTTATCATAACAAGAGTTTGAGTTCTTTTTAGGTCAAATTTATAATTCTGTACAAATGTTGATAACATATTAATGAAGCTTTATTTATTGAATGTTTATTCTTCAAACAGGCTTCTCAAATTGACACAGAGCTTGTCAGAGTGACTGCGATCCAAATCATATTTGACTTGCTGTTAATCTATGGGCTGGATGTGGTTAATACGTCTGAGGAATCATCGAGTCCATCTGGAGAGGAGTCCAATACAGAAGACGAGAACGCTGAGTCAGCCACATCAGAAGCGGAGAAGAGTCAATCCAGGAATGCTGGGATTGCTAGCAAACTTGTTACTATTATTAGCTCATTCCTGGACGGAGAGGTATTATCATTCAGCCTAGTTCAGACAAAGGCTTTACAATGTGAATTCTAATTTGGCTCAGTTCTTTTCTACTTAGGTATTACTATAACCTTGTTGTAATGCAAAAATGTTTTAGTAATATCCCAAACTTTAAATATATGTTCAATTGGCCATAGCAATCTTAACTTTAAGGAGGATAACCTAAGAAAAAATTTAGAATTATGTTCCCTTTTCAACTTTGATTACTATTGCTGTCCATTGATGATCAAGAGAATGATGTCATTTTGAAATGGTAACATTTTACTGAATAATGACTATAAGTAATTTCATAAGCTGCTCACAACCAATTATTGTTTCATTTTAATACTAGAGTTCTGAACTGAGGACAAGTGCTGCTGAAGGTCTGGCCAAGTTGTTGTTGTCTGGTCGTGTCAACTCGTCTAAAATCTTATCACATCTCATCCTGCTGTGGTATAACCCGCTATCGGAGGACGAAACTCATCTACGTGACTGTCTTGGTGTATTCTTTCCTCTCTTTGCCCTGGCTTCAAGGTGAGTCATCTTACAGCTTTGGATGAAATTTTATTGTCAGCAAAAACGAATTATCTAGGTTTTATATGGCATCCATCCTTGTTGTTTACAGAGAAAAGCCATAAATATGATCCTAAGTAATAGATAGAGGGTGTCAATTGGAATAAATCCTGTTTTGTTGGTACGAATTGGATATGTCAATCCCATACATGTGTTCAGAAATAACAATTTTAAGCTGTGCCTGTGAATCTATAAAAGATAAAACTTTATTCTTGCTGTTGTTGTCAGCTTGTAGTTACTGCTTGATAGGTTGAGTCATATGATTTGAGATTAAATCCAGTTTGATAAGTTAATGTTTCTGACATACACTTGTACACCATTCAAAACTGATGGAAAATAAAAAAAAAAATGAGTCAAATTATAAAAAAAATCAATTTCCACAGGACAAATCAAGAGATCGTAGAAGAAGCTTTCCTGCCAACCCTGAAGACACTGTTAAATGCTCCAACTACCAGTCCTCTAGCAGAAGTCAATGTTAACAATGTAGCGGAGTTGTTGATACCCCTGACAAACTCGACACTGCTATCACAGAACCAAAACGCCGCTGAGATGAGCAAGGTTGGTGTTCAAATAAAGTGTGTACATTATACATGATTATCTTGTTTTATTAAGGAACATTGAGGACTTAGATCAGTAAAGCTATTTACAATATAGTCATGCTGTGCACAAAGCTTTTCTACTTGCGGGCAAGTACATTTTTCGAGGTCACTCACTTGTCCCTGGACAAGTAAATAGAAGAGCAAATTTTGGAAGGATAATAAATAGATCTAGGAGAATCGATATTTTCATGTTTGTATCAAAGCGCAGCAAACATTTTTTTATGATTAAAATTCTGGGTTACACCATTTCCCTCATTCAAAACAATGTTTTCTTGAAAATATTATTATTATATTTTATCTATCCTTTTATTGCGGATTTATTCATTTTATCCTGGACAAATTGGAAGTAAACTTTTGCTTGTCCATGGACAAGTGGCTAAAAACTTAATTCCACACCCCTTCATTTGTAACTGAATTTATGTACAAATCTGGCCCTTGATCTTGTTAACACCTTTCTGAAGAGGATTTAATCCTGTACAACATGATAGAAGGTTAAAAGCCCAATTTCAGTTTGAAAAAGAAAATACTGCAAAAACTCTAGAATTTTTCTGATGCAAAAGGTAGTTCCTTAAATAATAATTATATATTTTACAGACATTGATTAGCTATAAAGATACAATGGTAATTTGTTTGTTTAATTATTTTTGTTATTTTTACCTTTTAGTTAGATCACCTAGATTAAGGTGCTTGTGTGATAATCATAGGGTTCAGCACTTATCATTATATTTTCGGTTCTTACAATATGATCACATCACTAGGCCATTTCCATAAACTGCAACAGACCTAACGGCTGAAAACTGTTGAAATACTGTTCAACTGCATACATTTATGAACTGATGTTTAAACTTGGTCTTATTCTGAAGGATCTTGAAGAAATAGATGTAAGCATAAGCTTTTACTATATAAAGAGAAGTCCATACTATCAAGGATCATAAATCTTGAATGATTTTTTCCAGTCATTTCTCTGCATCAATAAGATTTGATTGTTTTATTTTTGTTTGAAATTGTTTTGTTTTTAGTTCAAGTGTTTGGTTCTATCCTGAATATATAGATTAAAAGAATGTATGGAATTCAGAAATAGAAAGGGGATGATCTCAGGAATGTAAAGTTCATATATGTTCTACTTGACTGTTCTTGTGATGTCTAATACATTATAAACCAAACTCGTTAACAGAGTTTTGCTTTCCAAAGTATCCCCCCCTTTCTAATTTGTTTCAGATTTTCAAAATTCTAGACTAGAGGCAGAGGTTCACCAACTGCAACTTAATGAAGCAGTATTCAACTTTTTGTTGAACTTTCTATGATTTAATTCAAGTTGATTCCACTAGATTTCACACATTCTGATTGGTTGAAAAATTGCTTTTATTTCTCAATGAAATTAATTATGATTACGCAGCTATTTTGTCAGCTTCCGCAAAAAGTAGTGTGATTAGAAAAACTTTTAAATGTTGACAAATCTTTACATTTTAGTTCAATAATATTAAATTATAAGAAATGAAGAGAGTAATTATTGATTTCATGAAGGAATGAAACTTAAACCTTATCACACTCATTTATGAATCTGCTTTGATCATTCATACAATGTGATAAGTTTTTAGTTGCATACCTCCATGAAGTCAACAAAAACTCTTTTCATCGCTAAAAAGAAAAATATCTTATTATATTTACTTGTAGGACAATCCAGGCCATGACAATCTATCTGAGAGAGTTTGTAATGAGATTTTGTCTAACCCAACATCACCTCATGTTAAATTATGGGTCAAAATACTCAATCAGATGCAAGTGAGTCCAGATAATGAAGTTGTACTGAAGGATTTGAGAGTTCTGTGTTACAAAATGTCAAAGGTGAGTACTGAAGGATTTTAGAGTTTTGTGTTATAAAATGTCAAAGTTGAGTACTGAAATATTTGTGAGCTGTTTACAAAATGTACTAGCTGATTACCTAAAGATTTACAAGTTTAAAACAAAATGTCTCTCTAAAAGATAAGTACTAAAGGATTTTAGAGATTCTTGCTATCAATTTCTTAGGTCAGTACTGAAGGATTTACCCGAATTTTATCGTTCTCATTTATATTAAAATGAGTCATTTAAATAATTTGATTTAAATATCCAATTTATGGATGGATTTCTTAATCTTAGAGCCCTATGTCAAGTTTAGAAATCCAGTTTGAAAATGATTTTTTGATAGAATCAAGATTATTGATAATGATCAAGGTAATGATAATCAGAAGTTTAAAGTAGGGCAAGACAAGTAAGTACATTGTTTAAATAATTTGGTATAATTGTTCTCTGTTAAGTGATGGTAAGGCATTTGATAGAAATTTTTGGACAGTTCAAGGTCACAAATTGAGGTAAGATGGTAAGGGTCAGATTTAGGAATGGTTCATATGGTACTCAAAATTATATACTTATATGTTTACAACCTTCCAAGGCCAACATTCTTTACAAATTTTTGGGTTTGTTTTTAACCAATGATAGAAGACACTGAATATTTTAGAAGCTGAAGACTTTTATTGGTCATTATTGTAATTAAGACACAAAGATTAGAAGGCAGTTATGGTTAGGTGCCTCAACTTCTGAAAAATGAGTTGAATGATGTTGAAATTGATATGAAGAAATCTCACTTTGAAGCAATTTTAGCTTGGCTGTTCTGGTATTGTTGTGACCTTGGTGTCACTTGGTTTGCTGATTAGTATGCCATGACAAACTTAAACCTTGGTCATATCTCTGTTGATACTGAAGATATGGGCTGGAACCTTAGCATTTGTTCGCCATCACAAGACTTGCAAATCTACAAGTGGGGGAATTTGATAACCATTTTAACTTAAGCTCCACTGGCCGAAGGCCAGCGAGCTGTCTGTCATATGTCTGTCTGTCCATGTGTTAACTTTTTCTTTAATCATCTTCTCCTCCCAAACCAATGGGTGGACTTTATAAAAACTTGGTAGAAATAATCCTCTGGTGACCCTCATTTAAATTGTTCAAAAAAATTTTGGTTGACCCCATAATTTGGGTGTGGCAGGGTGTGGTATTTTTTTCACTTTGAAATCTTTTAAAATCTTCTGCTCCAAAACCAATGGACCAATTTCAATGAAACTTTGCATACATGTTCCTTGGGTGACCTGTTACTTAAATTGTTCAAAAATTTTATTGGTCCATAAATATTTACCAGAATGTTCCAAGGGTGACCCTTTTCCAAAAATTTTAGCGAAATTTTGATTTGCTTATAAATATGTACGTGGCTGGGCGGGCCTTAGTTTGCACCTGAAATCTTTGAATGACATCTCCTCCTGAACAACTGGGCCTATTTTAATGAACCTTTACCAGAATGTTCCTTGATTGACCTTTTTAGCTCGCCCGGGACGAAAGTCTCGGAAAAGCTATTGTCATACCCTCGGATGTCAGCGTCAGCTTCGGTGTCGGCGTCCGCATTAGGTTAAAGTTTTTATTTCTATCAATTTTTATCCTAGAGGCTTTATTTTTTACAGAAACACTCATTAGGGCATAGGCTTTCATTTGAGACCAACATCCATGTCGAAATGACCTTTAGACTGTGACCTTGACCCTTTCAAAAAAACTTAAACCAAAAACTTAAACCAAAAACTTTAACCAAAAAAACTTTAACCTTGCTTATATTTTCTGTAAGCTTTAAACTAGAGACATCATTACTTCATATGCACACTCATTAGGTGATAGGCTTTCACCATAGACAAAGGTCCTTGACAATTTGACCTTGACCTTGACCCTTTGTGGACTTAAAAAAACTTTAACCAAAAAACTTTAACCAAAACCTTTAACCTTGCATATATTTTTTTAATGCTCTAACCTAGGGACATCATAGCTTCATATATATACTCACCAGGTGATAGGCTTTCACCAGAGACCAAGGTCCTTCACAATTTGACCTTGACCTTTACCATTTGTGGACTTAGAAAAACTTTAACTGAAAACTTTAACCAAAAACTTTAACCTTGCTTATTATTTTCTGAATGCTTTAACCTAGGGACATCATAGCTTCATATACATACTCATTAGGTGATAGGCTTTTGTGAGAGATCAAGGTCCTTGATAATTTGATTTGGCCTTTTATGAACTTAGAAATACTTTAACCGCAATTCTTTTACCAAAAACTTCAACCTTTCTTATATTTTCTGAATGCTTTAACCTAGGGACATCATTACTTCATATACATAGTCACCAGATGAAAGGCTTTCACCAGAAACCAAGGGCCTTGACAATTTGACCTTGACCTTGGACAAACTTAAACTGAAAAACTTTAACCAAAAATTTAACCTTGCTTATATTTTCTAAATGCCTTACTCAGGGACATTATTACTTCCTACACATACTCACTAGGTGATTGGCTTCTACAGAGACCAAGGTCCTTCACAACTTGACCTTGATCTTGACCTTTTGTGGACTTAGAAAAATTTTAAAGAAAAACTTCATGTTTGATACAAAGAAATTCCATTGGTAACCTCATCAGCTTGTAGGCTTTCACTCTACCCTAACCTTATACATGCAATTAAAACAAAAAAGTTTTTTATATTTCTTAATTACTACTCAAACAGATATATATTAGATCATGGACTTTAACATTGAAAGAAACCACTTTGAACTTCGATCTTCGGTCAAGCGCTGTTTGTGACAAGCAGCTGTTTGGGCGAGCTACGTTGTCTGCGGACAACTCTTGTTCAAAAAATGTTAAAGAAATTTTGATTTGCCCATTAATATTAGCGGAGCTTATTTTGAGCCCGAAATCTTTGAACTACATCTCCTCCTGAACTACTAGGCCGATTTTAATGAATCTTTACCAGAATGTTCCTTTGGTGACCCTTCCAAACATTGCTAGTGAAATTTTGATCGAGCCATAAATATGGGGTCGGCAGGGAAGGGCTTATTTTGAGCCAGGAATTCTTTGAACATCTCCTCCTGAACCTAATGTTTTAATAAGAAGGGTAAAGAGATGCAGGTTCATGGGGATTGAGTATTTTGGTACAATGTGGACCAGACCCAGTTAATCATTATAAAATAGGTCTTTAGAGATTTCAATGTGTTGTTTTCATCCAAAGTAAGCTTTATTTAATGAAAGTATGTTAAAGCCAGTGGAGCGATACAGGCCCTCTTGGGCCTCTTGTTTAAGAGTTTACCTCTTTTTCAACTTTTAAGTTTTAACTAGTACCTGCAGCCAATCTTTGAGTTGTTCTGCTGAAGCCTTGAAGGTAGTGGACCCATAATAGTTGTGCAACCTTGTGGAACTTTTGATCTTTCACAATATCCACCAACGTTTCTTATGAAATCATTAGGAAACCATTGTTAATTTTGTTAAAGCTCATTACTTCTGAAATGTTACGAAACTATTACGGGTCCATTACCTTAACAATACTATCAAATATCTTTATGTTACAGACTGTGAAAGACAAGAATATTTTAAGAAGCTTGCAGAAATTCCAGACATATATCAATGAGTTAGCCAGCCAGTTTGTTACAGACGACGACAATTTGGAGAATATTGAGATAGAGCCTGTACTACAGCAGGGTAGGAGTTTAACCCTTATCCAACAAAATATTACCCTTCCCTTGCAAATTTGTGTCAAAATCAGTGTAATGGAAGCATTACAACAATTCTTAGCCAGTATTCGTTTCAAAATATATATTTGAAAACATTTGGTTTAAAAAGGGTAATCAGGTTGTATGGACTAAGATCAGACTGCACATATGTGCAGGCTGATCTTAGTTTATACTACCTGCCAAGGCAGGAATATTCTGGTTTCAGCATGGTAAAGGTTAGAATTTGTTTAAATGAATTGTCATTTCTCCTCACATTTCACTCAGTTTGGCTCAAACTTTTCCTCAATGATTGAGTAAAAAGCAGACAGTTTAGGCTGAGATCAGACTGCATGTCAGTGTTGTCTTTACTGTCTGCCAAAGCTTTTGTTATGTGGAAACAGTGTTAGAAAAACGAACCCAGAAACAACCGATGCTATCTTTAGATTGATATCTTGCACAGTAAATAACGGCTGAAAAGTCTTAATTTTTGAGAAAGCCGTTACTTAAGAATCTGAAGATATTTACATAATGATACATTGGTTTCACGTAAGTGACTTAAACGGGTAGCGTTGGCAACGTCAAAAGTTTTCACTCAAAGTTTTGAGGTCTCACCCAATTTCAACTGACGTCATCAAGTTTTTCCAAGCCTTTCCTGTAATTTTTAAAGATAGTCTGTCTATGTACTTCGGGGTTGATCGAGAGATTGGCCGAGTGGTGTTCCGAATGCTTTGTCTGTCTACAAATATCACCAAAAAAAGCACTAATGGTTCCAATCACTTCATACTTGTCAGTTTACAATGTTCATATTTGCCATGATTATAGATACCAATGTTATGCATCTGCTGGTGCAAAGGTCATGTGTTAAATTCAAGCTTATGAAAAATTAGCTTTTTCAGGGGCATTCCTGTTGCGCAAATGCATTTTATACTTTCTGCAATTTTATGCTTAGGAAAATATGGTGTTATTTAATTTGAGGTGTTGTCATTAAACTATGTTGTAAATTGTTGTGCTGTATGTTATAATCAATATTGCTAAGCTGTACATTATTGTGTTGAATATAAAATGGTGAATGCTGTATAGTTTTGTTGTATATCATAATGGCTGTGGTAAATCATAAATAGATTCTGTTTGTTGTAGTGTTGTATAACATATTTGCTGCTTTAAAATGTGGTGGTGTAATTAAGGTTGTAAATTGCAGTGTAGATTATCATAATGGCTTGTGTATTTTAGCAATATGTATCATAATTGCTGTTGTATATTGCATTATTATTTATCATAATGGATGTTGTGTATTACAATGTTATTTTTATCTTATAACTATAAAAATATCTGTGATAACATCTCATATGATATTTTTTATGATATCACATAGTTATTTGTAGAACAAAAATATAATGCAGTTATTTATAGAAACTTGCATTACAGTTAAAAAATCGACGAAAACAAGACAAATATAGGTTATAAGATAAATATAATACATACTTAGTGTATTGTATGAATAAAATATCTAACTCGGTTGTGAGAATTGATAATTGTCTCGGCAGAGCCTCGCCAATGATCAATTCTACCAACCTTGTTAGATATTTTTTTTCATACAAAACACTAAGTATGTATTATATATATATCAAAATGACTGTTGTATATTGCAGACACTGAAGAGGAGATTGAAGAAGAGACCACTATACAAACTCCAAAACGTAAAAGTAGGTAGTTGTATACCTTATATCTTAACTCTTTTTATACTTTCTTACTTTTGTATGCTGTTTGAGTAGGGAGGGGGGATGAAGAAATTGCTTTATGCAAATGAATGTATTTTGTTGGCTCAAGATGATTCCAAAGAGTGCCCACAACATATGGTTTGGGTATGGATCAAAAAACTTTCTCTTATCTGGAGTACTGACTAAAGTTGAAGTTAGAACCTAGGTGTTGAAAAAGTTGTATTCTGATTGAAAGAACATCTGGATCTCTAAAAGGAAAGAAATATGTGGACTGAATTCCTTGCTTTGCACTAATAGGATCCCTACCAAGGGTTCAACAATAATGGGAGTCCCAAAGTCTAAGCCTCCTTGTTTACCAGTTTGACTCTTTCCATTTGCAAGTAATGAGTCTTATGGACTCCAATGGTCATATGAGAATATTTTGAAAAAAAAAATGCACAGAGCAGTGTCCTTTCTAACACTTGCCAAAACTGTACATTTTTTCACTACAAAAGTTGCTGGAGCAAAAATTTGCTTACACCTTATAGTGTCTTGAGAAAAACGTCTTCTTAGGAAGAATATTTTGGAAAGAAGAAATTGCTTATAACAAGCAATTTTGTCTTTTCCACAATGTTCTCCTATTTTGAAAATTAGGACTCCTTTCTTTGAGCTTGGACTCCTTGATTTCATGTGTTATGAGCCCAATTGAATGCTTTCTCTCAGGAGTTAGTGTCAACCCCTGCTTCCAGTAATTTTGAATTTCAGAACACTGTCAAACCCTGACCTTAAGGTTGGATGGTTTGAGGTTGGATGGTTGGTATGGTTAAACAGCCAGTCTTCCAACTAGGTGGCTTACTTAGTAACAAATACACTCAAACCTGTATTAAACAAGCATCAAAGGGTCATTCAAAAGGAGCTTGATTAAGATTGGTGCTTATATAATTCCATGCAATATCTTCATTTTGGGAACTTGGTTTGTGCTTGCTTTCAGGGGAACGGGTCTGGGCCCCTAATTAATTAGCTACTTCAGTGAAAAATTCTTCAGTTCCTTATTTAGCTTGATAAAACTTGAATATTTCAATAATTGCAATCCAATAAAATGAAGAATTCTGATTGGTTTAAATCGCATCACATCCATTGCACCTTATTTCTGTATAAAATGCAGAAACAAGCTTTTTTGTCATAAGTACCTCTACGAATTTTAATGTTGTCTTTTATTTGTGCATCATTTGTTTTACTATATGACATTTCACTTCGATAGCGAGATAAACAATACACGATCTAAAAATAGATTGTGTAATTGATACGCGTAGAAAGTAGACTTGAAGCTTTAATGTTTGGCCGAGTATTTTAATAGTTTCTTAGATCTAGATGATTGCAATAATAAGGGACGAGTGTCTTTTTAACTGTGTTTATTGGGGTATAAAGTGCAATTGCCTTAGCACATGGCTTAATCTTAACGCCCTACGGGCATTATTTGCCATGTGCTAAGGCAATTGCACTTTATACCCCAATAAACGCAGTGAAAAAGACACTCATCCTTATAATAAACACAAAGGAAATAGATTTCTAGAAGTAGTTTATAGGCTGATAAACTAAGCTCTTTGGTCTTTAACATAAATATTCCCTTAGGAAAACCTTGTAAAGGCTGGATCAATGATTTATAAAGGGGAATTTGCTATTTTAAGGGTAATATTCTCAGAGGAGATGATTCATGAGGGGTAATTTGCAAGTTTTGGGGTGATATTCCCAGAAGAGATTATTTACAAAGGGGGATTTGCACTTTAAGTGTTAATTTTCCCAAAGGACTAATATAACTGAAATAATGTTGAAAGCGGCGTTAAACTCCATTCAATCAATCAATCTCAATGAGACGCTTCTTATAGGTATGATCATCATTATACCCCCCACCTACGAAGTAGAGGGGGGGTATATTGGTTTCACCATGTCTGTCTGTCTGTCGATCCGTCCGTCCATCCGTCTGTCTGTCCGTAGACCTTTTCGTTTCAGGACTCTAACTCAAGAACCAAATGACCTACACTCATGAAACTTTTACAAATGTTCCTTATGACCCAAGGAAGTGCCCTATCGTTTTTGGGTCACATAGGTCAAAGGTCAAGGTCACAGTCAGCCTTTGTTCAATTTTCGTTTCCAGACTCTAACTCAAAACCAAGTAGCCTACACTCATGAAACTTTATACAAATGTTCCTTATGACCCAAGGAAGTGCCCTATTGTTTTGGGGTCACATAGGTCAAAGGTCAAGGTCACAGTCAGCCTTTGTTCAATTTTCGTTTCCGGACTCTAACTCAAGAACCAAGTAGCCTACACTCATGAAACTTTATACAAATGTTCCTTATGACCCAAGGAAGTGCCCTATTGTTTTTGGGTCACATAGGTCAAAGGTCAAGGTCACAGTCAATTTTTGTTCAATTTTCATTTCTGGACTCTTACTCAAAAACCAAGCGACCTAGAATCATGAAACTTCATGCAAATACTGCATGACATCAATATTTTTTCTTTTTGTGTGATGGGCACATCATACTAATCACAGGCATATAACTTGAATTCTCAATATTTGTTACGTCCTGCACTAATAGCACATATTTGGACAAAGCGCTGGTGGGGGGTATTAGTCTGCTTTGCGACAGTTCTAGTTAGATATTGTAGGAATTATGCAACAATCTATATATTGTGAAAAAAGACCTTTCTTAGTTATAATGAAATATTTTGTATATTTTTTTAGTTATTGCCCTTTGTTTGATTCAGTTTGCAAATTCGTGTCCAGTCCATAACTTTCATATACTTTAGTGTTTCCTAGAAAATACATCCTAAGGATCAATAAAAAGTTCAAAACATCACCCATTTATTTCTGAGCTTCGGGCGTATAATGCCACGCCCAGCGTTGCTCTTGATGGTGTTAGATCAACACAAAATTGAGCCTTTGCGTGAGATTTCCAACAATTTTATATATGTACATAGCAATGACTCTGACCAGCCTGTGCATCCGCACAGTCTGTCCAGTCTTCGCTAGGCCTTAATAAGCTAGATAAGGTATCAAAGTACTCGTACACCATCAGGTAAAATAGCTTTTACAGTAGGAAGCTGTCTACGCTGCTAAATGTTTTCACCCCACACACATTTCGAATTGTTGGAAATGTCACGCACAGGCTCAAATTTCAATATTTTTTCCAGAGGTTAGAGGTCTTTACTCCCAGAATATCACTCTGGAGTCTGAGGTTATGGATCTCGACCTGACCCAGGAAGTTCCCCCTGATATCGACGCATCCTGTCTAATGAGGCGTGCATCAACTCTGTCAGATACCCCATCACGTAGAAGTCGTAAAAACACAACAGAGCTGGCATTTGATGAAGATGACATATTTGTGAGACCTGACGGTAAGACACTTGTTTACACTAACATGGAAAAAGAGGATTTAAGAAAAAGTTGACCTTTATTTTGCTGAATTTAAATTTATTTTAAAAATTTGCCAAGTTTTATTCTCAGCGAAAGGTGAATGTATATTACATGATGTATCTTGTATAGAATATTTCATAGTCAGTAGAGTATGTTGAGCCTGTCCAACAGGCCTTTTATTGATTTACACAAATCATTCAAATCAAGGACCCTACCCTCATAGGACCTTGGTTAAGTCAGACAAAATTCATTAATGCAATTGTGCATTAGCCTTTTACCATATAGAACAATTATAACTTGAATCAATTTTGTTAATTAAAGTCATATAAGGTTTATTCAGGGGTGTGGAAATTTCATATCTGACTTCTTTCACTGTGTTCAAAGGTAAAATGAACAACGGTTTACCAAAAGGAATTTCTCTTTTTATCTCATTGCTTTCTATACCTGGTGGTGTTCAGATCAAAAGATATTGAGTTTTTAGGCTATTTCGTCCAAAAGAGGGAATTTTTGGTAGTTTCAAAGAAAACATAAAAATTGGACAGCTTAATTATCGTGTACAACAAAAGAAATATACCTGTCAACTTGTTTGAGAACAAGTAGGAAAATTTTGTATTCCACCCCAGTTGGTTTATTGCTCTTTATGTCCCTGCTCCAAAGGATCAGGGGTATATTGTTTTACCATTGGTCTGTCTGTCTGCAAAACTTATTCAAAAAACCTTAACATTGCCAATTACTTCGGGGCTATTTAAAAGAAAATGGTCAAATATGGTATTATGATAATTCTTGATGGTGTGCAGAGGCCAAGGTAAGGTTATCTGTCAAGTTTTTAAAAAAAATTGCCATCTTGGGGGCAATGGTGTTTCACAAACACATTTTGTTTAGAAGTCTAAGTTTATTTTAAATATTTCTATTCCAGCCTTAAAGACCAAACAGAAAGGCAACACGGACAACAAGAAGGAAGAGACGGAAGTTGAGGAGCCCGTACCACAGGAACCAGCAGATAAAACATCGGACAAACATTCTGAACTGACAGACAACATAGATGAGACCACAGACAATGACCAAACCACTGACAATGATCAAACTACGGACAAAGGGAGTGAGAAGAGGAAGTCTGACGTAGAGAAATCAACACCAGAAAAAAGAGCACGCATCTCTGATAAAGAGTCTCCACAGAAAAGTCGTTCTCGATCAAAAGAAAGAAGGCAGAGGGGGCCCAATAAAGGGGCTGCAGAAAAAGATAAACCTAAGAGTCCATCTAAATCAAACAAGGATAAGGATGGGAAATCTGTTGACAAGAGCCCAAAGTCCACTGCCAACATGTCACCAAATAAAACAACTACCACTCAGTCACCTGCTAGATCTCCTAGACAAAAAGACTCCACAAACAAGTCACCAAATAAAGCAACATCTTCCAAGTCTCCTACCAGAGCAACTCGTCAGAAAGATTCCACAAACATATCACCAAATAAGTCCTCATCAAAATCACCAAATAAAGGTCCAACTAGATCTAGTTCTGAGAATTTAGCACAGAGATCTGCTGGCTCTACATCCTCATCTAGACGTGCAGCATCATCATCCCCAGAGAAACAATCATCAAGTAAGAGAAAGGCGTCCAAATCTCCTGAAGGTCGTTCATCTCAGTCACCAGACAAACGACCAAGGTCAATGGATTCCGTGACAAGTAATCCCCACTTGAAGAGAAAAGCAACTGGCAGGACTTCGACATCTCCTGAAAGAAAACAGCGATCAATATCTAGAGATGCTCCAGAAGTTAATATAAAGAAAGATTCACAGAAAAATAAAACCGACAAGCCAGGCAGTAAGAATGTACGCCAAGCTCAAAGTAAGAAAACAGATGACACTACAAAGCAAAAGACTAAATCCCCTGTGAAAGCTTCTTCTGATAACAAGAAAGCCAATAAAACTGTTACAGGGAAGGATGACAAAGGAAATGATAAAACATCTCCCAGAAAGACAAGAGGTTCATTAGCAAGTGTTGTTGTTGTGGAGACACCAGATGGAACACGTAGAAGACCAACTGTCGGTCCCAGTCCTGCCTTATCTATAGCCGAGACTCCTGAATCTGCCAGTATAACTGCATCCGCTAAAAGATCTACGAGAGGAAGGAACAATAACCAAGTGACTGAGACTCCAGTACTCTCTAGAACATCAACACGATCTGTGAGAGGCACACCTAGTACTGTATCAGATAACACACCTAACCCATCACCCAGGGTAAACACACGACAAACAAATACGACATCCAACAAAACACCAAACCCTTCACCAAGGGTTGATACAAGAAGAACAGTACCAGACAAGACTCCAAGACCCTCCCCTAGAGTAAATACAAGGTCTGCCAATACACCTAATCTAGACCCAAAAAAGGTGGCAGTCAAAGTTACCTCATTAACGTCTCCAGAAATTACAAGAGCTACAGGAAAGAAAGTGTCAAAACCTGGAAGAGGAGACGGGCCTTCTCGTACTGCAAAGAAACCTGCCGGGGATACATCTGCAGAAGATTCCATGTCTAGTTCAGAGGCTGTATCCTCACCAGAGAAGGCTACCAGCAGAACTAGACGTTCACAGATTACCTCGGCCTCTAGTTCAGCTTCAGAGAGTCCTCGTTCCTCATCTAGTAAGTCATAGATCAGTCATAGGTGTCTCTGCCAATATTGTCTAACTAGGGCTTTCTGGCTGTTTTCAGAGAAAACCCGAGGTATTATGATCACTTTGGTGGCATTGGCATTGGTGTTTGTGTTGATGTGACAAACTTTAACCTTGGTCATATCTCTATTGTTATTGAAGATATTTTTTAATGAAACTTGACACATGTGTTCACCATCTAAAGAGACTTACCCAGTCTATATAGGAGGATAACTCTGTAAGCCTTTTTTATAAGAGTTATGCCCTTTTTCAACTCAGAATCTGCCTGCTGTGTTTGACACTACCTACTTTGTATTGAAAACCCTAAGGATTTATGAGACCAAAATCTTGCTGGTCCTCCCAAATAAGAATAGAAAGTAATAAGTGTATGCTTAGATCATAGTGTATGTCTTTACATGGACAAAAATTTGGAAATACTTGATCTGTCTTGCTCTTTGTTCATAGTAGATATTCCCCACCAGTGTTGAAAACTAGGTGGATCTTTGGAAATAAGTGAGCAATCCTCCAGGGTTTGACATCAAGTGGAGTTTAAGACTCCTTATTTACTAGTAGGGACTCTTTCCATTTGCAAGTAAGGAGTTCGATGGACTCCAATGGTCATATGGGAATATTTTGAAAAACAAATGCACAGAGCAGAGTTCTTTCTAAAACTTTCCAAACCTGTACATCTTTTCACTACAAAAATTGTTGAAGAAAACATTTACTTGCATTCTGTGATGTTTTGAGAACATTGTGGAAAAGAAATTACTTATAGCAAGCAATTTCTTCTTTTCCAAAATATTCTCCTATTATGAAAATTTGAACTCCTTTCTTTGAGCTTGGACTCCTTGATTTCATGTGTTAGGAGTCCAATTTACTCCTTAATCTCAGGAATTAGTGTCAACCCCTGTCCTCTTGCTTAGCACAATGTATGTCTTTATTCAGTGTCAACCCCTGTCCTCCTGCTTAGCACAATGTATGTCTTTATTCAGGCAAGACTACAGGAAAAACAAGGACTAGGGCTGTGGTGACAGACAGTACTGCAACTACCAGTGATGATGAGCGCAAGACTACTCGACAAACAACAAGAGGTGGGCTGACAGACAGTGCTGCTACTACCACTACCACTGATGACGAGGAGGAGGACCAAATCAGGAGGCGTGTGAAATCCTTCAGGAAGACGACAGGTCAGACCACACTTAAAAAACTTTTCATTCTCAGTGGAGAAATTTCTTAAATAAGTATTTAAGTCAATTTATTAGTCCCCCACCGGTTACCGGTTGGTGGACTATAGGTTTGCTCGATTCCGTCCGTCCGTCTGTCTGTCCATCACGCTTTTGTCCGGGCTATATCTTCTAAACCATATGTGCTAGCAACTTCAAACTTGGTACACTTATAGATCTCATTGAGGAGAAGTGTCATGTTTAAGAACCGTTACTCTGCCATGTCCACTTTTTGAGTTATTGCCCTTTGTTGTTTTCACCCTTACATTCTTGTCCGGAACATATCTCCTAAACTATGTGTGCTAGCAACTTCAAACTTTGTACACTTATAGATCTCATTGAGGAGAAGTGTCATGTTCAAGAACCGTAAGTCTGCCACGCCCACTTTTTGAGTTATTGCCCTTTGTTGTTTTTACCCTTACATTCTTGTCCGGAACATATCTCCTAAACTATGTGTGCTAGCAACTTCAAACTTTGTACACTTATAGATCTCATTCAGGAGAAGTGTCATGTTCAAGAACCGTAAGTCTGCCACGCCCACTTTTTGAGTTATTGCCCTTTGTTGTTTTTACCCTTACATTCTTGTCCGGAACATATCTCCTAAACTATGTGTGCTAGCAACTTCAAACTTGGTACACTTATAGATATCATTGAGGAGAAGTGTCATGTTCAAGAACCGTTACTCTGCCATGCCCACTTTTTGAGTTATTGCCCTTTGTTGTTTTTACCCTTACATTCTTGTCCGGAACATATCTCCTAAACTAAGTGTGCTAGCAACTTCAAACTTTGTACACTTATAGATCTCATTGAGGCAGAGTGTTATGTTCTAGAACTGTTACTCTGCCATGTCCACTTTTCGAGTTATTGCCCTTTGTTGTTTTTGTCTTACATTCTTGTCCAGGTCATATCTCCTAAACTATAAGTGCTAGCAACTTTAAACTTTTACAGTTATAGATCTAGTAAGTAGGAGATATATTATAAGAGAGGATTTTTTTTTATACGGTGGGGGACTCCTGTATTGCATCGCAATACGACATGCACTTGTTAAACATAAAGTATAATATTATTTAGTTGTTATTTGTAAAAGATGAAAGGTAAGCCTAGCAGATCCCAATAAAAATTCTTGATTTGAGGAAGAACAAGTTGAAGCTAGTAGAAGCTACCTTGTACCATTCAGGCCTTTAGTGAAGGGCTATATTATATCCAATTTGTCAAGATTTGAAAAAAAGTATGCTTTCTCATTCTAAAATTTTTCATTACCCTAAAGAAAACATTGTTTTTTTTTTCCTCACGCTGTTTTGCTTACAATTTAATCCTTGAATTGCTGGAAAAATAAATATAGTTTTCAGGGAGAAAGGTAAAATGTAGGGATACAGTTAATAACATCATGAAATTGATAAGATAAATGATTTTGGAATGATTTTAGAATGAAATTGAATGAGTGTGTAGTGAGTTTGAGTGACATTTAAGGGAGGTAATTCAATATTGCTTATTTTGTGCACAAAGAAAAAAATGAACGATAATGTATTACCTCCCTTTTAACAAAATAAACATACTTTTCTGTTTGTGTGTCTTCAACCAATAAGACCCTTTTAAATCTACACCATAAGATCATAGAATAATTTGATCAATTTGAATTACTAGTAAATGTCATTTGTCTTAAATGATTAAGAAACGTTTTCTTATAATTTTGGAGTGTATTAGATCAACTTGAGTGAGTGGTTGGAATGAATGAATGGAGTGCTTAGTGAATGTGATTTAGAATAATATTGATTGGCTTGAGTGTCAATTTCACAATGTTTTTAAATGTAATAGGACCTCCAGGCTGGTAACCAATAGTGGACAGTGCTTTAACCCTGCTTCACCCTTGATTTACAGGTTCTAAGCCAAGCGGGTTAAAACAACCTTCCACACAGAAACCAGTCCCTTCTCAGGCTGCAGCTCCAAAACCAATGAAAAGAACCACAAGTCAGAGTATGCTGAAAGTCCCAACTAGAACAACAAGGGCTGCGAGTCCCAAAAATCCTCAAAGTAAGATCTTAATTCTTATCCTTAATAAGGATAAAAACAAAAGGTTAAAATTGAGCTCAAAATTGGCAATTTGTTTGAAACAAAATGTTGTTTCAAACAAATGGCCAAATTTGAAGTAAATTTCAGTCAGTTGTTTTCTCACAATTATTAAGTTAAGAATGGGCATTGTGGGCTAAGATCAGACTGCAAGTGGGTGTAGACTGATCTTTGTCTTACAAAATGAGGTATATTCATGGTTCAGAATGACAAGAATTACCAAAGGAAATTTGCCCGAGAAGAAAGGTACAGAAATGATTAAATATAGGTGACCTGTCACATGAAAAGGGACCATCTGGGAAGTCCACATGATAAAAATATTTGAAAAAAAATAGTTTCACAATAGGGCAGATTGATTATTCTAGATTCAAGAAATCGGCAAAGTACAAAAAGTGCAGTCTGACTGGGGTTGACACTTTACACACTACCACGTCCTTTTTCGTGTGACAGGTCACATATATGAAACATTTCACTTGTTGGCAACCAAATGTGCAGAGCCAGGCTAGCTTAGTGGTAACACATAGGGCTGTCAATCCTCGGGTTGCAAGTTAGAATTAGTACACCTTATTGGAATGAGTAGCTGGGGCTGTTTTACTAAACTTTTCTAAACTAAAATTAATTGTAAGTCAATATCACAAATCATAAACATATAGGCAGTTACAACTGTTTTGCACTGAGCCATTGACCTGGTGTTTTCATTCATGGTTAGATTCTGCCATGTGATATCTCATGTTAAGCTACTACTGTAGAAGCAAAAAATGATTGTTATATGTTTAGTAAATTTGGCCCCTGGTGGCTTGGATGAATTATTGAGGTTGTAATAGTGTGAGTAAAACAGGAACCATGAGTTAGTACACAAGCCATGTGATATAACTGCAATAATGTTGAAAGTGGCTTTAAACCCTTTACCAAGAACAAAAAGCCACCAAAACGTATAAAGTTGTAGAAACAACATGTGGTCACCCAACAGTCATGATAAGGTTTCAACTTATCGGTTTACAACTTTCAGGTACAAGTTATTCAAACAGATTAATTCCTCTTGTTTCCTTTGCCTGTAAAATGATGCACTAGTATTCACTCTAATTTTTTATTTCAAAAACCCTATGTTGTGGGTACTCATTGGAAATATCACAACAAACTCATTCCAATACATGTCATAAAGACAATTGATATACAGTCAATTGATATGATAGTCACTTTGGAAATAAATAACCTTCCATTTTTAGCTCCACTGGCTGGCCTTCGGCCAGCAAGCTATTGTCATGGCGTGTGTCTGTCGTGCGTGCGTAAACTTTTTCTTTAAACATCTTCTCCTCCCAAACCAATGGGCAGATTTTCATGAAACTTGGTAGAAATGTTCCTTGGGTGACCCTCTTCTAAAATTGTTAAAGAAATTTTGATTGACCACCAAATATGGGCATGGCAGGGCGTGGCATTTTTTTACTTTGAAATCTTTAAAAATCTTCTCCTCCCAAACAATTGGGCCGATTTCAATTAAACTTGGCATAGATGAGCCTTGGGTGCCCCATTACTTAAATTGTTAAAGAAATTTAAATTGACCCCCAAATATGGGCGTGGCAGGGTGGGGCTTATTTTGACTCCAAAATCTTTGAATGACATCTTCTCCTGAACCACTGGGCCGATTTCAACCAAACTTTACCAGAATGTTCCTTGGTTGACCCTTTTAAGAAATTGTTCCTGAAATTTTGATTGGCCCCCAAATATTGGCGTGGCAGGGCGGGGCTTATTTTGAGCCTGAAATCTTTGAACGACATCTCCTCCTGAACCATTAGTCTGATTTCGATGAAACTTTACCAGAATGTGCCTTGGGTGACCCTCTTCTTAAGTTGTTCAAGAAATTTTGGTTGACCCCAATTATCGGTGTGTCAAGGGGAACATCTTCTCCTCCTGAACCACTGGGCCGATTTCAACAAAACCTACTAGAATGTTCCTTGGGAGATCTTTTCCAAAAGTTGCTCACAAAATTTTGATTGGCCCATAAATATGGGCGTGGCAAGGGGGGGGGGGCTTATTTTGAGCCCGAAATCTTTAAACGATATCTCCTGAACCACTGGGCTGATTTCAATGAAACTTTACCAGAATGTTCCTTCTGTGACCCTTTTCAAAATTTGTTTGCGAAATTTTAATTAGCCCTTTAATATTGGTATGGCAGGGTGTGGCTTATTTTGAGCCCGAAATCTTTGAACTACATCTCCTGATGAACCGATGGGCTGATTTCAATGAAAGTTGAGAATTTTGGTGCAATGTGGGCTATATCCACTTAATTATCATAAAATTGGTCTTAAGAGATTTCAAAGTGTTGTTTTCATTCAAAGAAAGTTTCATTTAATGAAAGTCTTAAGATGATAAAGCCAGTGGAGCGATACAGGCCCTCTTGGGCCTCTTGTATAGTTGTGTAATATTGTTGTTTGTAGGGTCCAGTACTAACACAGCCACCAAGAAACCATCCACTCCTCAATCACAAAGAACAGACAGGTATATAGTCAGGGTTCTTGTTTGAAATCAACAAAACAATCCAAAGTACTCAACCATAGGGATCTTAGGGGTCCTTTCATAAGTTTTGAAGTCCCTACTTTAGATGAAGAGTTTTTCCTTTACAGCAATGATCTAGTTTTTCTGTGCATTTAGAGTTATTCCCTGTCCTTATAGTCAATGTATATCCAACACATTTTTTACCATGAAAAGGGGAATAGCACTAAATTCATATAAAACCTAGTTAAGTGCTTAAAAGAAATAGACTATATCTTAAAAAGGGACTCAGACCATAGGGGTGAAATAATACGCTAAAAAGCGTATTGAAATATATTTCAATATAGCCAGACCGTATTGCAATACGTATTGCAATATTATTTAAAGGAATTGATTTATGGAAATAAATAAAATATCAGCAACAAAATAACCAAAACAAGTCTTCTTTATCTCTTTTTAAATTGGGGAGGCATTTTTTTTTACCAACCAATTGTAATTGAGCCTGTGTGTAACATTTCCAACAATTTCACATTGCACAAAGCAAAGTCTCTTGCCAGCCGATGCAGCCGCACAGTCTGACCAGAGTCTTTGCATTTGGTAGACAGATATGGTCTAACTCCCCTCTTCAGCGAACATTTAAATTGTATGTTTGTATAGACTGCACATTGTATGTCCATCACGCACACATGAAATTGTTCTAAATTGCGTACATAGGTCCAATTTACATTTCAGTGATGTAGATAGTGTGTTTTCTAGTCCTGGTTCTGCTCGCTCCACAAGATCCAAAACAGCCACAGATGTAACGAGAGGTACTCGGGCCAGTAACGCCAGAATGACCAGTAAATCTACATCCTCATCCAATCTGGCAGCGTAAGAAATATTTTCTTTTGAAATATAGAGCTCAATGTATTTGAAGTAAACTTGTTTAATGACCCAGGGCTTTTTTTCTGAAAATTGGGAAGAGGCCCTAGCCTTTCATTTTGGGAAATTTCACGCGTACTTTGGTGAAATTGGGAAATTTTCAAAACCTAACAAGTTTCGAGAATAAAAAAACATCTAAGCCATTATCATAGGGTCAAAACAAAGGTATTTAAAAGAATATTTTATGAAAAAGACTCATTATGTTTCTAACAATTATATGAATAAAGAGGTATAGCTTGATTTGTGGCTGAATTGGATGGAATAGGGTGTGGCAGTTCTACTAATGGTAGAAGAACTTATCATGGCAACTTGGTTTCGCTCTGTTGGTGGATTAAGTTCATTACAGTGACAATACTGTTAATCAACTACCAAAGGGCCTCTAGCCCCAAGCTGGGTAGATTTATCAACTATGAACAGTTACATGACTGTAGCAGACGCTTCAGATTTGCAAACCTTTTCACCTTGCAAATTTTTTTTTTCACCCAGACCATAAATAGACTGTGCATAGCCTTAAAAAAAGCATTTCTTTTGAATGATTTACTGGTATTATTACCATTTTAAGGCACTGTAGACTTATAAATTCAGATTATTTCGGCTAGATTCTAAGCAACATTGTTTATGTGTATTTGGTTGTGTAAAATGCGTACGTCAAAAACTGAAAGGAATATGTTCCTTGTTTATGAGCCGATGCCCTTTGAGTGCTCTTTTAGATTTCCCAAACTCTAATTTAAACTAGAAATAAAAAGTTAAACACAATGTCTGAATAGTTTATTACAACAAACAAAAGATTTTTTTCTTATGAATAATTGAACAATAATTAAGATCGATTAATTTACAATTTATTAAAAAAGAATCAATTTAGCTTTCCACATTTCTTATTAATCGAGTAAGGAAAACAAAGCCTGGTTACCCTCCATTTTCTATGCAAGGCTTTGTAATGGGAATCAATGGGATACCAGCCCAATCAAAGTGTAAACTTTCGTATAAATTTTATGAAATAAAACCCTTGACCTTTTCACAGATCTTATTCTTCCCCATTGTAAATCTCTGTCGGCATGCCCCAGGTTGATTTAATTTTGAAATTGGGAATTTTACTCTGATTTAGGGGAAATTTTCTTGCCACAGTTGGGAAAAAAGGAGGCTTTTTGTGATTGGGAAGTCACCGAAGATCGGCCTCAAGTAAAGAAGGAAAAAAAGCCCTGTGACCAACACTCTGTTTAAGGATTCTTCGTAGACTTAATAATTTGATCAAACCAGCGTTATATTCATTGTTGATTGCTAGATTGTCTGAGTTGTTTGAACGGGCATTTTCCCTTAATTTCAAAACTACAGGTTGTTTTGCCATTTAGGCCCCCTTCAAACTAGGAAAAAAAGTTTTATAAGCAATTTGGGGGCCATTTCCAAAAAGTGGGGTTCGATATTCTAAGAAAAAGTTGGGCCACTCTAAGGTCTGTCTTAAAACTCAAATGATTGGTAAGTTGGTAACACTTGAAAAATGATGTGGGTAAAACATAATTTTCAGGACGTTGCTAATATGGGCATGTGCTACGGTAGCGACAATGAATAAATAAAAATACACACATAATTACAAACAGTAGATTTAATAGGTATGGGGAAATAAGGTTAGAATAGGGTAGCTATTCGGGGCATTAGAATTTTTAGTTCTGACATTTTTTCTCAGACTTCAAAATTCTTGGTTAAGATTTTGTATGCAACTGTTTGTCATAACTCTTTGCTTTGAATATTTGCACATGCTTTCCTGACTACGTTTTCTAGGCTCTGGGCAAAGATTCTATATCTTTAAAATCAGAAAAATGCAGCAAAATTGTAGTTTGATGAAATCTTCCAAGAAGTGTTGTTTAATGATGTCACATTTCAGATTCATCATTTTCTAGATGTAAAATTTAGTTACTTTTTATGCCCCCGTATCGAGAGATCGGAGGAATATTGTTTTACTCATGTCCGTCTGTCTGTCTGTCCGTCCGTCTGTCTGAAAACTTAACCCAAAAACTTAACCTTGCCAATATCTTCAAGCCTATTCAAGATACAAAGCTAATATTTGGCATGATGATAGATCTCAATTATCCGCATCCGCTGGTACCAAAGTCAAGGTCATGTGACAAGGTCAAGGTCATCTGTAAAGGTCAAACTTTGAAAAAAAATGCCGTGTCGGGGGCATTCGTGTTTCACAAACACATCTTGTTTAAGTGAGATTATTTGATTTTCCTGTGTAATATATTATGATATTGAAAATGACAAGTTCACTATGATATTTAGGAACCCTTTATTTCAACAAAGAAATTATTATATTGCACATGTCATAATATTGATTTATCATTGTATAATCTTTGATGATGGATATATTTTATTAATGATGAGGATATTTATTTTATAGGAATGGAAAGAGCAAGCCAAGATGGAAGTAAAGAGAAAATAATTCCAGTCTTGTTTATTTTTCCAGTTTAATTCACTCCCCTTGTTTATCTTTTCCATTCATTTGATGATTTTCACTATTTGCTTCAATATTCAATTCTATCGTACTTGATCTTGTTTACTATTCCAATCAAATTTGTATTATCTCCATGTATTTATATTTAGCTCTACTGACAATAGATCATTAGAGATATATCTATGGTGTAGTTCCTGTCTCTCCATATTTCTGTCTATATTAACTTCTCATTCAAGTGATAAAGCTCACAAATATTACTAGATTTCATATAAAAAGAGGCCTTATAGATTTTTGCATGAAATATTCCTTTTAGAAAATAAAGCACATAAATATTGCCATGAAACTTTGACAGAATGACTGTAGGGTCATGAGGGAAGTTCCTCCTCAAAATGGGTTTGATATGATTCAAAACTCAGGAAAAGGGTTTTTTTTAGCTCACCTTAGCACAACATGCTCATGGGGAGCTATCAGGATCGACCCAAGTCCAATGTGGGTCATCTTTCGCCAACAATTAAAAACTTCTTGTTCTCTTAAACCACTGGGCTGATTTGAATGAAACTTTGCCAGAATGTTCCTTGTTCACAAAATTCTGATTAGCTGAAAAGTCTGGCTTGGCATTTTTATGCCCCCGCATCGAGAGATCGGGGGCATATTGTTTTACTCATGTCCTTCTGTCCGTCCGTCCATCCGTCTGTCCGAAAACTTAACCCGAAAACTTAACCTTGCCAATATCTTCAAGCCTATTCAAGATACAAAGCTAATATTTGGCATGATGATAGATCTCAATGATCCGCATCTGCTGGGGTCAAGGTCATCTGTCAAGGTCAAACTGTGAAAAAAAAATGCCGTTACGGGGGCATATCGTGTTTCACAAACAACTCAAAAAAATATTCAACGGGGTTATTTCACTCCCGCGATGTAGGTCATATTATAATAAAATTTATTAACAAGTTGGTCATTTTTGAAGAGTTCACATGGCAAACTCCTTCGATGGTCAAGCAGGAATTTATTTGAAGTAACTTCATTAAATATTTCTAGGCCAACTCATGTTTTCCTGAAAACCAATTAACAATTGTGATGTTATTCCATTGGAAACTGACAAAGATGTGTCAAATTGCTCACACATTAATAATAACACTATCCAAATTGTATCCATAACGGTAATTGTAATTGACATCTTTTGAGGACAGGAATTAGTGTGAAAATGGTAAATGTTGATAGGTAATATGTATGGATGGCAAAATTTTAAAATATAGAGATATTTTGGTGCAATTCAATTTTCCCCACCTAGCAAAAGTGGCAAAATTGGCTAAAATTAGACCATGGCAAAAAATCCAAAAGTATGGTAATTGACTCTACAACATTTCAGTGTATATGGGTTAATGAGTCCATTATTCAGTCTATCAGTCCGTCTGCCTAGATATTTATTACATTGATGGATGGGTTTCAAAATATTTGGCACAATTGTTCTCCGTCATGTATAGATGTGCTATTTGAAACCTGTCTTCAGATAGCTTGAATGTCAAGGTTACAAGCCAAGGTCAAACTGTGGGCTTGACAGCAGTTGTTCTGTGACAACCATCTAATTTTGATTTCAAGTATATAGATATTGCTTTGATTTAATGTTTCATTTAAATACTGTTGACAAATAAACAGAGAATAGTATGTAGTGTCTAAATATATCAATGCTTTCTGGTCGAGGTTGGGAGGATTTATCATGACAAGGCTTTGCTGAGTCCTGGTAATTTCTCTCAGCCAAGACCAGATAACATTGGTATTTTAAGACACTTACATACTATTCTTTTTATCATGCAATCATATTCATAATTAACCCTTAAAATCAAAGTAATTCTGGTGAAAGTGTATGCAAATTGCATTTAAAAATAGATTGCCTGATATCATTTTGTGTTATCAGGCACATGATATCAGGTCAATACAAGCTTCATTGCATGATACATGAATTTTCTGTGAGACAAGGCACAGTGCTGTGAAAAAAGCATAAAATAATCTTAATTATATAAATGTAAGTTATTAACTGTGTACATACCTATGAATTAAGTTTTTCTTTGAATAGTACTTCTTTCAATTAAACCATGGAAAATAAAAACCATGATAAAAATGCATGAAAATTAGGTGCTAAAAGCAATGAATGCACTTAATGTGAATCAGTAATGTTTTTCAATTTACCTGATTAATACGGAAAATCTGGTTGTACAGTTAGTCACATCATGAAATTGACATCTGCCTCAATCGAAATCATTCTAAATTGCTCACTCAGCGCTCCATTCATTCATTCTGAACACTCACTCAAACCATTCAAAGACACTCAAACCCATTGAAAAATATAAAATCAGCCACGTCATTCAAAATAAATTTGGATAGAAGAAAATTTCACTGACATAATTAAAATTGTAAGAGTCTGATATGTTCTTTAAGAAAAAGGAAGCTATCTATAGAACTTGTTTGCATTTTTTATTAAAGGGAGGTAATCAATATCACTAATTTTGTTCATCATGAACAAAATTTGTGCTATTGGATTGCCTCCCATTAAATTCACTCAAAACTGGCTCCACACACTCATTCAATTTCATTCCAAAAACGTTGGAAAATCATTCACCTTGTCAATTTCATGATGTTGTTAACTGTTTAGATGTAGATCAGACTGCAGACTACACAGCCTTTTGTGTGTTGAATGCACAAAAAAAAACATGGACACTGACTATGTAATATTGGAAAATTGAAACTTGACTTTGAAAGCAGTGACTCTCTGTATATATCTTTAGAGTCCAATAATTGCAATCCAATAAAATAAAGAATTCTGATTGGTTTAAATCGCGTCAGGTGGGGAAATCCATTGCACTTTATTTCTGTATAAAATGCAATAGGTCTTTCGGGAAACCCCCGATCTTCGATCTGCAAGTCCTGTGTTGTAGGAACTCGAATTAACATAGTTCCCGATCATCAAGGCAACATTGTTATTTAATCTATTATAAATTAAGATATTTTCCAAAGAAATTACGATTACAAGCATGCAGTTCTGATTCTGAGCCCACGTAAACGAAGAAAACAGCGAGTCGACGAAGACCATCAAGCAACCCTCTCAACTAAGACCGACCACGCCGTTTTCGTTTAAAATTACAGATTAACTTGTCAGAAACAAGCTTTGTCATAAGTACCTCTACGAATTTGAAAGTTGTCGTTTAATTGTGTATCATTTGTTTTACTTTATGATGTTTCACTTCAATAGCGACATATAAAAATACATGATCTAAAAATAGATTGTGTTAATTATATACGCGCAAAAAGTAGACTTGATACTTTAATGTTTGTCCGAGTATTTTAATATTTTCTTCGATCTAGAGAATTGCAATTATAAGGGATGAGTGTCTTTTTCACTGTGTTTATTGGGGTATAAAGTGCAATTGCCTTAGCACATAGCTTAAACATAACGCCCTACGGGCGTTATTTGCCATGTGCTAAGGCAATTGCACTTTATACCCCAATAAACGCAGGGAAAAAGACACTCATCCCTATAATAAAACCAATATCTTATATCAAATTAATTAATGTAAAGTTATGTCATCATTTCATTTTTACAGAAAACAAATTTTGATTGGATGATGTAAATTCTGTAAATAAAGTTTTCCTGTATCATCATATCTGTTGTCTTTGTTATTAGATTCCAAATAGATGTTAATACACCATTACATGGGCAGAGCACCATGGGGGGAGGACTTGCAAGGGGGTGTGATTACTAGAGATCTTAAAGATTCTTCTGAACTATGAGGCCAACATCATTCATATATGCCCTTGATCCTAAGATGATATACTTTTGTATGATAAAAATCAATAATAAATACAGTTGGGCTACAAGAGGGGTGGGAAAGGTCTTGGGTAAAATTTTTCAACAATTTTACGTGTTCCCAAGGCGCATGTTTTGGTCTAAAGTAAGCAGCTTTCCAGTCAGCGAGTAGTGAAGGCTTTACTTTGCGCACATGTGAAATTGTTGGAAATGTTACGCATGGGCAATTGAGTATTGATCAATATCACACACTGTTATAATCCAAGATTTTTGCCCAGGCCCTCACAGCAGGCACCACAGAGCCTTAGAATCAGATCAATGCATATAAGGGCAATTGGTTTAGATTTATAAGCACTCAATCTAAATAAATAGTCGATATTCCTAAAATCGAAGGTTGGCTACCCAACCCCTGTTACATCATTTTGGACAAGCTAATGTTACAGGATTTGGTACCCCTAAGATTAAATGTTTTCCTTTATGCTTAGCATGTTTATCATTTTGTTTTAAGATGGTTACACGCATTCACGACAATTGTCGGCTGTTGAAAGAATCAACACTATTGGAAAGTAAACTAGCATTATTACACAAGGGCTAAGCAACGCCCTGCCAGTTGAATGATAACGCAGAATAATTAGGGATTGATGAACACAGGACTGACAATATCAATGATTGTGTATTTGAAAAAAACAAAACAGAAAAGGTCAATCAGCAATATCCCGAGGTTATAAAACTTCTCATTTCAACTCAAAATATCCTCAAATTTCAACTCGAGGTTACTTCCGTTATTCTGTTGTGAAACTATATATATATTAATGAACATGAAAGGTATAATTAACAAGTTGTTATAAAATCAACTTATTTATATTATCTGCTATTTTCATACATTTATTAAAATTCTAAATTTGAGAAAATTCAAAGTTGAAAACAATAACAGTTTTATAGCCTCTGGCCCAGATCATATATTCACATAAAACTTAACAGTTTGGTCGAATGAAGAGTCTAAGTTCAGATATGTCACTCCAGTGAAACATCTCGAAAACTTCATGCTATAGCCTTGGTGTCCTTGTTGTCGTGCGAAAACTTTGACATTTTGTGATAACTTTTGAATGGAAAGTGATAGGGCTTTCATATTCAACATGATGTTTGCCTGGGACAAGCACTTTTTGTTGGTACACTGCAACTCCATTATAACGAAATCTGTTAGAGCGCTAAATCCATTATAACGCGGGGTCCGCTTGGCTCCCGAAATTTGGGGGGGTCGACCATTTTGGGATGCTGCGGCGATGTTACCCGATCCGCCGTTAACGAAGTCAAGTTGATCGCGATTTTAGATCGAAGGGTGAAAACACTAAGATAGAAATCGATATTGAGCGAAGCCAGGTAAATCAATACAATTGTTTTTCACACCTCCCGCGGGGCAGTGGTGGTGATAAATGCCCCAGGTCAGAGAGAAATTGCTAATTTGATGGCTGGCAAACGTATAGTTTATATATCACTACCGCTGGAGTACCAAACTCACGAGTAAAACAATCACATCCTTTCCTAACCCCAAACTGCTATCTCACTTAGGTCTACGATTTTTAACCCATGGATGAGTGACTTA
This sequence comes from Fragum whitleyi, assembly GCA_948146395.1. Lineage (NCBI taxonomy): Eukaryota > Metazoa > Mollusca > Bivalvia > Cardiida > Cardiidae > Fragum > Fragum whitleyi. Next base: position 60,013,800 of record OX411555.1, on the reverse strand, counting down.
TAGTCAGAAAGAATGAGTGCCGCCGTCAGACATACACAGAATCCCAATATTGACAGTCCGGCGCGCTACCAACTGCTCTTCGTCGACGGCAGGGACGCAATTGAACACCAAAAAGTCTAGCTCGCATGCGATTAAATCCAAGTAAATAAATTTCCGAAGAAGCCGTGTTTTCGCAAAATGAGCTAATCTAGTTTTATATTCTCAAATCTTGAACATTTACCGCCGTTGACAAACGATTCAAAAAGCGACTCGCCCCTTACCCAATTTATTGGTTTATTACCTCCCTTTGCCGATCCCGTTGAACTTTTCTTATAAATATTACTTTTTTTGTACATATATGATAAAATTTTGTTTCTTTTTCATTAAACGTATTCATATTATAGTCATGTTTTACAGGGTTTGAAAATTCAAAGCCTGATTGAATTATTATCGTTGATTCTTATCTCTCACTAAATAGACATTAATGGAGTTTTAAACAGGAAGCTATATATAAACCTATATTTCCCTGTTGATGTGTCAAACAAAGAAACTTAAAATGGCGCGAAACTGATTGTGACCGCGTCGCTTCGCATTTGTCTGGACTTTCTTTCCTAACAATAAACTGTTCTCTTAATCAAAGCCGTGAATTATCATCTTGTCAAACCCCGAGTTACGAACTTTTAACTGATACGGTTTTCGAGAAGAAGATAATACCCCTTGCCTCGAGAAGATGATTTTTGCAAACCAGCGATTCAAATGTCGTAACAACAGATTCATTTAATTGAATTTACGGCATTTTTTCTCGCTCACCGAAGAATGCGGTCCTGCACTCTGAGAGATTCGATTACTTTGGTATATTTTCGATCGGACGTAGGGTATTATTTATTTTGATTGCGGAGATAATTATTTTCTCCTTTTTTCCAGAAGACAACATTTAAAATATGAAATTCGTTGATCTTATGAAACTTTATGGATTTTACTAACTTTATCCTTTTGAGATCGTCGTTATCGGTGTTTCTCAGCTGCCAGGCGGGTAGGCCTTAGAAATCGGGATTCAGAGAATTGATAGGAAACAAACAAACTAACTAGATTACCTTACCAAAGATAGTTTTGTTTAGCTTGGGGACAACAAAATGATCTTAAAATAAAAAATATCAAAGTAATAAGCCTCGTTTGTTCTTCAAATCATTGCCGAGTTTTAAAAATATAAAATGCGATGGCCTAAATATGTACATGAATAGGCCTATTTAGATATCCGATATCGTTATCAATATTGACCCTGTGTTTGTTACGTTTCCGCGGTACGTTATTGTTCACCGCGGGAGAGGGGGGGGGGGGGGGGGGGGGGGAATCGGCGGCGGCAGGGGGGGTACAGCGTTATAGCAAATACATCCACTTCTTCCGCTGTTTTATTTCTTGGACCCCGACCACAGCGTTTTAATGGAGTTGCAGTGTACCAAGTTCAAGGTCATCAGTCAAGGTCATTTTTCAAGGTCAAACTTGTGAAAAAAATGCAAAAACTTTGACAAATTGCCATGACTTTTGAATGTCAAGTGATAGGGTCTTCATATTTCACATGATGGTTGTCTGGGACAAGCACTTTCTGTTGGTACCAAGTTCAAGGTAATCAGTCAAGGTCATTTTTTAAGGTCAAATTTGTGAAAAAAAATGCAAAAACTTTGACATTTTGCAATAATCTTTGAATGGTTAGTGATAGGGACTTTATATTTCACATGATGATTGCCTGGGACAAGCACTTTCTGTTGGGACCAAGTTTAAGGTCATCAGTCAAGGTTAAAATCATTTTTCAAGGTCAAACTTGTGAAAAAAATGCAAAAACTGATAAATTGCATTTACTTTTGAATAGTAAGTGATAGGGTCTTCATATTTCACATGATGATTGCCTTTGACAAGCATTTGCTGTTGGTACCAAGTTCAAGGTCATCATTTGAGGTCAAGGTCATTTTTCAAGGTCAAATTTGTGAAAAAAAATGCAAGAAAGTGACATTTTTGTGATATCTCTGGTTCTGCTGAAGGCATTCTCATGAAACTTGGCACACTTATTCACCATTCAAAGGGCAGCATTTTCTATCACGGGGGATAACTTTTGATACATTTTTCTGCAAATTATGTACCTTTTTCTACGTAGTTTTTTTCACCATCCATTAGTTTTTACCATCCAGCACTTACAGCCGAGCGTAGGCACCCGTAGGCGGTGCTCTTGTTTATGACTGGCAGTTTTTGTGTGAATGGTCATATATGTAACGTGACTACAGATAAAAGTGATTAACTATAATTTCCTTATCACAATAGGAGTCCTGGTGGGATCCAGCTGGTGTATCTATGGGACTAGTCCTAAAACCCTGGTTTAATGGCGATATAAAACTTCAGTATCTATGTATGTCCGGCGTTTATCTTTTCACTGAGATAAAATGGGTAAGTTAGATTCAAATACATGTCGTAAATAATACATGTATGCGTCTGTTTAGATTGGAGACATAGTATTTCTGTGAAGCTTAATTGTGTATAGTTCGTACGTTTAGTGCTTGGAATAACAACGAATCTTAAGAACCACTCTAATTGTGCTTCCGCACAATTAAAAATATATATAATGAGTCTCGGGAAGTACTGAGAATGTTTGGTGGACAATGATGTCAGATATTACAGAACTACAATTTTTAAGGTAAAACTCATAAATAGGAATTTCGAAATCGGCTCGAAGTTTGGATTCTTTTGTGGTTGTATAATTAATGTCGTTTTCAGCAAAGTTTGGAAACATTTCTGTCTTTGACGTCAACAGACCGCTAATAACTCGCACAAAGATTTGTTCGTGGAAAATAGAAGAGCCCCCGAAAAAATGAATTTTAAGTTCGTCTAAATGCAGCCATATATAAAAATCGTTGAGCGCACACATCTACAGGGCCTTACCCATAACTGAAGCGCTGTGTCAGAAATGCATCCGGATCGATGCCGTTTAAAATCAGTAGTCCACAAGCTCTTTGAAAAAAAAAAAGAGGAAAACTCGACAGTGAATTTTCTTTAATGCTTTCGACTTTTCGATCTCGAGCAGTATTTAAAACGATGAATATTCATTAATGTAGAATATGACCCTTCTGAATTCCGAGCGCCGCCGTCATAGCGCAAGTTGTAGCGCGTCGGACTGTCAATTAAGAGGTCCCCGGGTTCGATCCCCGACGGCAGCACTCATTCTTTCCGACTATTTGTCTCTCACCAATGGGTTGATAATCGCAGACCTATGTGAGATAGTAGCTGGAGGCTAGGAAAGGATGTGATGGTTGTACTGGTGAGAGAAATACCAGGAATCCATTGTTAGGTGCTCCAGCCGCCGTGATATAACTGCAATAATGTTGAAAGCGGCGTAAAACTGCATTCATCAATCAATCTGAATTCCGAAATGATATTGATAATGTCTGTCCAGCATGAAAATATCAAATCTTTCATTTCAAGCCACTTTCCGCATGGCTGCCAACCACTACAATACAAACCTGACAATACAAACTTCTTGTATTAATTGGGTATCTTGTGGTTACCATATGTGACCCGTCAAACGAAAAGGGACCATCTGGGTAGCGCGTAAAGTGTCGACCCTTGTCAGACTGCGCGGATTGCACAGACTGTCTAGGATCGAGACTTTTTGCACTTCGCTTGTTTTCTGAATCTAAAATGACCAATCTACCTTTCTGTGAAAGAATTTTTTGAAATGCGCCCCTTTGTGCTAAACTGGACCCAATCTCCTTTTCAAATATTTATTTTACAAAGTTCTCAGATGGTCCCTTTTCGTGTTACGGGTCACAAATATTAACATAGCTATCCCATGAGGAAAACGGTCTATGTTCCATAAAAATCGTCTATCAGTATACATTTATAGTTGAATTTGATACTCTGTTTAAAAACTAGCGATCTTACCTGGGTTGACCGATATTTGTACAAACTTTAAGATAGGGTTCAACAAGAAAATCGTCACTATGGTAAATACGAATAATAACTTCATTCGTTGTTAGTCTCAAGGCCTAATGATAAAATACTGTACACATGTTTCTGTTTCAAGTGACACCAGAGGTCCAGATAAAAAGTCTAATACCTCTATTCCTCAATGAAACCCTATTATGTTGGTACTCATTTGCATTGTCTCAATGAGACGTTTCAAATGAATACCAACAACATAGAGTTTAAGTAAAGGATAATGGAAAATTTAAATTTGAAAACAAAAAATTCCCATATCATCAGTAGCTCTGAGTTTCAGGGCAGATCGAAATAAGCGGTGATCGATGGGTTCCAGTTTTTAACTACTGAAAGAAGGCCGGGAGAGCGGGGGTGATGGCTTGTTTCATGTCTTTCCGTCCGTCTGTCTGAGCGTCCATCCGCAAACTTTCTCTTGTTTACGCAATTCAGTCCCCAAGTGTGCTTGGATTTTCTTGAAACTTTTACAAGATGATTGTCGGTTTATAAGGATCGCGCTTGCGAAAGTTTTGACAGTCCATAGGATTTCCCGGGAAAAGGGGACTTATAGAATTTCACTGAATTAACCCTTTGCTGTTTTATGTCTGCTTTTTACGTGCCTGTCATTTTTTGATTGAGAAAACATTGTGAAAAAAGAAGAAATTGCTTCTGAAAAGCAAATTCTTCTTTTTCCACACTATTTTCTACCCTACTGAATAGTTATTTTTCAAATTAAACGCACTTTAAGTTTTCGTCTGCAAAACCTTTGAATTTGGACAGGTCAAAATTTTGTAAAACAGGAAAGGGTTAATGTCATCTTATTTACACGATAAATAGTCCACAAATATTATCTGATCATTTTGAAACTTTCACAGGATTACAGTGGGGGCATAAGGACTGTCGCTTTCGAAAATTGGGAAGATTGATCGGAAACACGAGAAAAGGGGCCTTACGGAATTTCAATTCGTTCAATCTTGCTTACACGATAAAGTTAAAGTATCTGGTCTTTTTGAAACGTTCACAAGATGATACTATGGTCATAAGGAGTATTACTTTCGAAAATGGAGACTATTCGATTGATGATGAGTGATAAATGAGTGAGGTGAGTGAGCTTTTAGTGAAAATAAATGGAGGTAAACCGAAATCGTAGATTTTGTTCAGGATGAACAAAAATAGCGATATTGATTACCTCTCTTTGATAAAATATGCATACTTGAAAAAATAGCTTCCTAGTAATCAGACGCTTAAAATTTCATTTATGCAAGTGAAATTGCGATTTTTTTCTAGCTATATTTATTTTGAATGTAGTTTTTGGTCTTAGCTTTTTAAGCAATTCAGCATTTTTGAATGGTTTATGTGAGTTTTTTTTTAAATGAATGAATGATTGAATGAATGAATGAATGAATGAATGAATGGAGCTCTAAGAGAGCGATTACGAATAGTTTTGATTGTGATGAATGTCAATTTTCACGGTGTCACTAACTGAACACAAAGGTACCTGATGCTGTGTGCGGCGGCACTCATTCTTTCCGACTATTTGTCTCTCACCAATGGGTTGATAATCGTAGACCTATGTGAGATAGCAGCTGGAGGCTAGGAAAGAATGTGGTGGTTGTACTGGTGAGAGAAATACCAGGTAACCATTATTAGGTGCTCCAGCTGCCGCGATATAACCGAAAAAATGTTGAAAGTGGCGTAAAACTCCGTTCAATCAATCAATCAAAATGATGCCGTACGGTTTGTTAATTTGGCGCTACACCCACGGGCTTTCGGCTTCACAAACCGATTAATTGTCGTATAGATCATTAAGACTTTTATAGTAACCTTCATGACAAAAACTTGATCACAAGAAACAATGTCGCTCACACCTCTGTTTTAAAAGTGCTTAAACTGCGACAAGTCCACGATTTCGATAAAGAAGGCACTCATTTGAAAAAAGGTTCGTCTTATCTATATGCCGGTGACCCGTCACGCGAAAAGGGACCATCTGGGTAGTGCGTAAAGTGTCGACCCTAGTCAGACTGCGCAGACTGACTAGGGCCGAACATTTTGAACCATGCTTATTTTTTTTAATCTTGAATTATCAATCTACCTTCCAGCGAACGAAATTTTGAAACGCGACTTCTTGTTAACCTATGCTGGATCAAATCTCTTTTTCAATAGTTGAGTTGACAGAATTCCCGGATGGTCCCTTTTCGCGAGCCGGGGTACATATTTCATACGAATTTCACCTCCTATTTTCAAAGAAGATATATATGCATATCTAACCAAATACTGCCGTTGTAAGGGCGTTATCGTAGCGGAATAAATAGAATGGGAAATGAAAACCCGTATTATCTTCCATTTTCTACACAGATTCACCCTATAAATTCAAGTCACCTTCATCATTCTGTATTTAAACTCAGTAAAAATTATGTATGGTCCACGGGTGTAAATTTTGAAAATGGCCATAAGTTGCCAATGATTTAGTAGAGTACCAACATCCTGAAATTTAACTACGAGTCTCCTTGTTACGGTGAAAAGCACTGATAAATATCATTAAATATCCTTCCCCCTTCCGAATCCATCGGCAATGGCGTAACTAGAAATACGCACGTAACGCAATGGCATAATTGAAATATATCCCCTTTCGAAAAATGTCGTTGATGAATGATCATAACATCGAAACTACAGCTTATTCAAGCTGTAGTTACGATGTTTTGGTCATTTACTAACGCCTAAATCATAGAAAAGGGGAGCGGACGGATCCATGTCATATATCTTTTTGTCAAAGTCCACATATCGCATTTATCCTATATTCTATGTTGGTCGCCTTCAAGAGTGCGTGTAAGTTCAAAATCCTAGTTACGCCTAAACCACGGTTCGAATCACATGCCTTAGGCTTAGTAGTCCGTTGTATTACCACGTAGACGGCCACGGCGCCGCCACGGGCTCGCACATTACTCCTGGTGTCCGTTGAAATAATCACGATTTGTAACCCGTCACGCAAAAAAGGAACATTTGAAAAAAAAGGTTCTCCATCGCCGAAAATATCGCGTGACAGGTGTTGCCATGGCCTGGCCGGAATTTCATGAGGTAATAAAGGTTCCTTTGAGTTTGATTGTCGATAACGCTCACATAATGGGCATGCCAAAGCGTAATCCGTTATATATGACATCTAGGGGGCACATTTCGGGTAGGGCAGGTTGAGTTGTAATGTGACCCTTCACCGCGGCGAAAAGGGACCATCTGGATAGTGCAAAATTTCGACCGTCCTAGTTAGATTGAATGACTGACTAGGATCGAAACATTTTCACACTCCGCTTATTTTCCAAATCTAGAATTGTCTTTCTATCGGCTTCTTTTAAAAGAATTTTTGGAATGCAACCTCTGGTTGACCTGTGCTGGACCCAATCTCTCGCTCAATTCTTTTTAATATTATTACAAAGTTCCCAGATGGTCCCTTTTCCCGTGACGGGTCACAATTGTTTCAGTGACAGTCACCGTGAGTTTGCGCAATCGGCGGCATGCCGGTCACTGATACAAGAAACGACACTTGACTTGCTTCACAGCCGGATGGTTCCTTTTCGCATGACGGGTAACATTATTTATAGTAAACTATCCACAGAAAATAGCATTACGATAATATTTTATGGAAATGTCTTTTTCTTACTCTTCAAAATTGTAATGTTAAAATATAAATACTATCACGGTAGCCGGGTTGAGTATAAGGGGTGTTTGTACTGCCTTGCCGTACAAGCTAGCTTTTATAGCACCGTGGTAGAGCACTCGCTTTGGGATGTAGAGGTGCCGGGTTCCCGAATCCCGACAGAGTCGATTAATTTATTTACCGGTTACATATATATTGTGTTTTGTAGGCATAAATTTCTTTTGTTGTAAAACTTTGACTTTGACTTTTATTTGAGAAAAATAAATAAATCTATCACTACTGAATATAGAAATGAAATGACTGAATGTAGTCCGTGGTCACGCGATACTAGTTAGAGCGTCGGCTCCTTCATTCATTAAGAGGGTTCCGAGTTCAGGTTTAGAATCTTTAAAAAAAGCCTTGCCGGAATCTAGCTCGCTTTATCGCGAACGCACCTCCTGTTCATTTTCATGAATGCAGAATCGGGAGGGTTAAGTCTACGCCACATTGTTAAAACTTTTCACGTGATTCCAAGTTGGTCCAACAACTGCCGTATTTAAAATAAATCCTTATTGTTTCAGTCACTGAATCAGGCACCTAACGCCATTCATGAATGAAATGAAAACGGCTAAATTTTAGTAATTATTAAAAGTGATTATACTTCAATAAGAATATTGGTGATTCAGTGATAAGTCTTAAAAATGTAGAAATGGTAGGCCTAATAATAAGTGATTAATCATGCTAATAAACCTTATCGGAATTTTTTTTTAAAAAAAAGGGAAAGAAACTCGGACTGAAGCCGAAAACGAAAAAAAAAAAAAAAAAAAAAAAAAAAAAAACGAAAGAGAGAAAATTATACCTAAAGGATCATCGATTTTGAATGAATGATATCAAATGATGAAAAAACAATATATTAATCTTGAATACGGTCTGCATCGTTATGATACATTGAAACCTTAGCTTTTTAAATGTTTTTCGCGCGGAATCATAGTAGATCTAAATCGTCCTTCCGACTTGGGATTATTTTTCAGACTGATTTTCACTGTCAAATCACTGTCGTGATAAGTTCCGAGAAAACTATCTGTTTTTCTCTTCTGATAATGTTTAACTCTCTTCACTTCCCCTTAGATCATTTTCTTGTTGGATATGTTTCGGATTATTGGGTAAAGGGTCAGAGAATGTTGTATTTATGAAGTAGGTACAGTACTTAGATTATACCCACAATGCACCAAGAAGTTGGTAAACAAACCGCGCCAGTGTAACGATTTTTACGGGAAAGCTAATCATTTAAAGACCACTGTATTTCAGTAAAGACAGTTTTTCATACAAAAATTACCAACAGAAATGCGCCAGGTTGTGAATTTTTGCATGTGTATTTTTGTGTCTATTTTATTTTTTCTTCTATGTAAAACATGTGTTTTGTAAAGTGACCGGAAGTACCAAATACATCACCCCTTTTTCGTGCAATATTGCCGAAAATCCCAATATTCTCCGGGCTTTTAATTTGGAATTATTTTACATGCATGTTGATCGCTTAAATAATTTTTATTTTCTTTTATTTCACCCGTGTTCAAAGTGCTCAATTTAAGTTAATAGACTTTTTTTATGTTTTGTAGTTTTGTCCTGCTCTACAAGCAGACATAACCCTTTTCCTATTTATCTGTTATATCTACCTTTACTTTACCTGTTACCTGTGCGTAGAGACCGTCATTAGGCTGATGCCTCTTTGGCCCATTTCTTCTGTTTTTCTTTCCTTTCTTAAGCCCGCTTCCAGCCCATAACAATCGGGATTAAATTTGACACTATTATTTTTCCAGCATTTGTTTATTGCATTTTTAAAACTATTTACATTTTTACTGCGAACGGCATCCTTTGGCAGGCTATTCCAAGCATTAACAATGCATTGTGTAAAATTGTGTTTCCTAACATTCGTTTTGCATGTTTTTTTGAAGATTTTATATTCATGTCCTCTGGTATTTCTGTCTGTTGGATTTGTAGGAAAAAGCTTATTCTTATTGACTCTACCTATGTTGTTTATTATTTAGTACACCTGGATTAGGTCGGATCTATTTCCCCTGTATTGTAGTGTTGGTAGTCCTAGTTCAATAAGTCTTTCATGGTAGTTTTTATTTTTTAGTCATTGTAGAATTTTGGTTGCTCTTCTTTGCACATTTTCTAATTTTTTTTCTTATCTTTTTTTGTATATAACTGACCATACATTTTAGCCATATTCTAAATGGGGCCGTATTAAGCTTTTGTATAATCATAAATGTCAGAAACATTTTATTGTCCATATAGCTAAATGATCTCTTGATTAATCCTAGAATTTTATTAGCTGTTTTTGCTTTCAGGTTAATGTGGTTTTTGAATGATAGCCTATTTATCATTATCAATTTGAATGCCTAGGTCTTTTTCCGTTGTTTCTTTACTCAAAATATTTCCTGACATTTGGTACTGGGTTGGACTGTTGTTACCAATTTGTAGGTGTTTGCATTTGTTTTCGTTGAACTTTAATAACCAATTTTTTGACCATTCCTGAAGTTTGTCCAGATCGTTTTGAAGGCTCGTTTGTTCTTCCTGACTGTTTACTACAGAGTATATTTTAGTATCATCGGCAAAGAGTTTACTTTACTTGATACACTATCACCATGACAACTTTTCTGTTTTTTCCAATGTGCACATCTATCTAACTGTACATACAGTCACCGTACATACTGCCTAACTCCCCATCAGAATTTTGCCCAGTCTGCGCCATGGGGCAAATAAAAAATTGCAGGCGTCGCAGAAAAATTCAAACAGTTGAATTCATCGTGGACAGAAAGACAACTTCCGGTACATTCTCCTAGCGATTTGGCCAACTCAAAAATAAAAATCAATATGGTACCCCGCACTGTGCTGTTGAATAGACACTTAGTTATCAGAAATTAAAAATTAGCTGGGGACCATTCTGAGTATACATGTTTCTGAGCAATGGATCAAACTAAAAGGTGTCATATTACTATTTTTGTCTTTTTCACATGGACTTTGACCAAAACAGAAAAAGTTTATGATGAAGCTGATTCTTCTGAACCCGGATTGAGACCTGAAAACCCTGGTCATGCTTCATTACCATCCAATGTCTCAGACTCGCAAGAAAGCCGTCTCGGTAAAAAGTTTGCTGTGCCTAAAACTGAATATATTGGCCGCAGTGATTTGATTAGTGAAAATGGTTAGGTAACATAGAGAAATATAAGGTGAACATAATTTTGACCTGTCAACACGGCCCATTGGCGACTCAACCAAAATTATAACCTTTTTTTTTTAGTCAATTCAATTTTTTTTCATTATTTTGAAGTATTATTATTATAAATACATTTATTGAACTGCCAATGACCAATGTGTCTTAAAAAAGAAATACTTTACATCTGGTGCCTGTAAACACAACAGATCAGTGTGCTTATGAGTTGAGCTACAAGAAAAGTAAAAAGTTAAAAAGCCTAAATAGTCCAGTAGGCTTACTTATCTTTAAATGATGACACAATGCTGGCTGGCTAACCTTTTGTTTATTGTAAATATTGTTAAGGCCCCACTATTTCTGAAATGGCCCAACTTTTCCAGACCCAATGGGCCATTTGGCCTCACTGATTTGATTCCTGGTAGGATCCCTGCCCCTTTCATGTATTCCTGTAAAGTTAATTAAGGATGGAAAGTTGTGCCCAACAAGGGACTTTTTGGGACTCGACCCAAGATCTCAGGAACACTAGCACAGCGCAATCAACATAGTTCAAGCCAGGCATCTGGTCATGAGTCTACCAACTGTCCATCACATGGCCCATGAATAACCCGGCTCGTCAACTAGGCCTGTATTTAGATAACATATGTGCATATATGCAGGTGAAAAGTAAATACAGTTTTTTTTGCTCATAAATCGTATTTCAGTGATTCATCACAAAAACAACAACACATATTTGTTTCCCTAGGCTGAGATGTCTCAGCAAAATAATACTAATAACAATAACAATATCCTTACTTATTAACAAAATTTAAATCATGGAGAAGGTAGACTTATGAAGAATTTCACAAATACCATATTCAAGAATAATATGCATGCACTGTGTTTCTAGTATCGTGATCTGTGTATAGTAGCCCTTGGAGAGCAGTTTTGTATTGAGTCCATTTATATAGCTTTATTTTCATCCTTTTCATTTTTTACCCTTTCCTGTTTTGCAAATTCTTAGACCTGTCCAAACTCAAAGCTTTTGCAGACGACAATTTAAAGTTGATTTGATTTTAGAAATAGTCCTTCAGTTGGGTAGAAAATATTGTGGAAAAAGAAGAATTTGCTTGTCACAAGCAATTGCTTCTTTTTTCACAATGTGTTCTCAAGTATAAAAATACAGGGACGTAAAAACCAGGGTTTAACCAGGAAAGGGTTAACCCTTTGCTGTTTAATCCCTGCTTTTTACGTGCCTGTCATTTTATAATTGAGAAAACATTGTGAAAAAAAAAAGAAATTGCTTCTGACAAGCAATTTCTTCTTTATCCACATTATTTTCTACCCTACTGAATTGGTTTTTTTTCAAATTAAATGTACTTTGAATTTTGTCTGCAAAACCATTGAATTTGGACAGGTCAAAATTTTGTAAAACAGGAAAGGGTTAAACCACTGAGTGCAAGTTCCATTGCCTGAATAATTAGCCGCTTAATACAAAGACAAAGCTTATTCATTTAAAAAGTCATGGTTTGCAGTAACCTAAACAATTAATTTTCATTTAAGTTATAAATTTAACCATTCTTTCTTAAATTTTATTTTCAAAAAACGAATATAATTTTTGCTGTCTTTTTTTTTTGGTGGGGTGTGGGGGTGGGGGCATTGCACATGAGATGAGGCATAAACAGAAATACACAATTTATACCTTGTGTTTAAATGGCAGTAATCTGTACGTCAGTTTTGACTCAAATACATTATTGTGTCTTGTAGATATAAAACATTTGTATACAATCAACGAGTTAGAATAGCTCATTTTATTTATATTGGTATTTTCTTTCTTTCTGTAGAATGTGATGTCACTACAATGAAATATACCTTGATTTGAAAATCTTTCCGGAAGTCTACTATGCTGTTTTATGGACTATAGAATGTAAGTATTAAGAGACTTAATATAAAGGTGATAGGTAAATACCAGATAGTAATTTATGTTGAAAGAAGTATAGACAAACAAAGTTTTGGTTACTGATTCCAATTACAATGAGCCATATTTTGGAAAATCTTTTTGATTGTGACATCAGAGTTGATGAAATTACATATTTACGACATGTCATGGTAAGCTCCCACCATGGAGAAATGGTGGTCATCATCACTTTGAACAATAAGGCTGTTTATATGAAATCTTATGTCAAATTTAGCACAAACAAGATAGAAACCTCAAAGCAAGAAATGGGCATTCACTTCTTTGTCTGGAGCATAACTCTTTCACCTTATGTCCAATTGAGTAGAAACTTGGTAGTTATGTTCCTCTCTTGATTAGAGAGTGCAGTGCACAAGAATCATTACTCTACCTTGCTTAACTTGTTAGTTATTTCCCTTAGTTGTTTTTCATACTTGGACATCAAGCAGTGTAACAGGCATATCTTGTGACAATTTGCCACCTTGTTCAGATAAGGCCATGCAATTGCCATTTCACAAGACATATGACTGCAGTTTGAGAAATCTGGTCAAAGTTTATCTCCTGCTAAGAGCAAAAGCATTTGCATTTGATGAAATAAAATCAATCAAGTCTCAGAATCTTTGTGAGATTTCGCAAATTCAACAGTGTTTGCAAAAACTATTATCAATGGTGCCTTCATTCAGGTATATTCCGTACGCAACCAGAAATAGGTAACAAAGTGAAAAGCTCACTATTTTACATGGTTGTATGTTGAAAGCTGAGCATCTTCTCCTTCTCACTGGCCGTTAGTACGTCCATTTCTTGTGAACTTAACTCCTTCAATTATGGAATTATAAACATAAAACTTTATCAGAATGTTCCTCATCATGTGACCATGGACATATTACCTAAATTTACCTCAATTTCATGATAGTTTGCTGTTTCACAGAGAAAGGGGCCTTCATGTAAAATTCCTTATCCTTTGGTGGCATATATTGTGAAGATGACACTTAGATGTCTCACTTTTATTAAAACCTGTATCAGATGATCTATTGAATTTCCTTCATTTTCAACAATGCTTTTTACACTTGAAGACAAAGGGCCAACTTAATTCTGGCCTGCTTTCAGGTCGGGTGTAGACTGGTCTTGCTATCAAATTTCAGAATAGCCTATTCTAAACTTTTTTGATAGCCTATAATTGGATCAGTTTAGAGCTGGTAGCCTGCTGTCTGAGAGGTACTCTGATAAAGCGGGCAACAATACCCACCCGGGGCTAGAAATAACTTTGCCGAAAGATTTCAAAAATTTCTTTGACTTTTAAATTCATTTGGACTCAAATTAAAGTTAAGATGACAACATTCTCAAAGAATCTTGCTTTTATAAGACTCTCAAACATTTTGTGAAAATGCAAAATTAAGAAATTGCTTGTAGCATCAGAAAAAATAAATAAATTATAAATAGATGAATAAATAAAATGTGTACTTTGCTATTAAGAGGAATAGGTAAGAGGAAGCCAGCCTGGAATCTTAGACCCTAAATTTCTCAGAAACTTAGTGAGACAATTCAAATGAGTACAAACAACATGATATTTTGTGCTATAATCTTGAGATAATTTAAATCTAAAATCCAAAATACACCCTCTGCCTGCAGATCTGGCTTATATCTTTAATCGCAATCAGTCCAAAAAACTGTTTTCTTGTGATTGCCATAATTGGCCAAAATGAAATGTCTCTTTTCTACAATGATTTTTCTCCAAAAAAATGGAGGCACTAAAGTTGATTGATATCCATGATGTACACACATAATTTAACAGGCAGTATAGACAAAGATCTGCCTGCACAGGTAACCGGACAAAATCCCCTCCGGACAAAATCCCCTCAACGGATTTTTGACATGGCGAACAGAATCCCCTTGGTCATTTTAACAACGCGGACATATTCCCCTCAATACGTTTTTTGAGGCGGACAGAATCCCCTTCATTAATTTGCTAGGGCGGACATAAGCCCCTTGTTCGGAATTACAAGGCGGACATTATTCCCTCAATCAAAACTACAGGGCGGACAATATCCCCTCATCGTATTGTTTAAGTTTAGAAATAAATTATTTCAATCAAGTCAATTATTCTATATTCTTTAAACGACTATATTTCCTGAAAGAATATTGTTGCCCACTAATTAACGTGATACCAATCAAGAAATTTTGAAAAGAAATCTTTTATTTTGAATAAGATTATAATTTTTACATTAAAGTAAGTGTTTTTGTTTCTTTATTCAATGATTTTGAACGTACAAGACTTACTAAATGACGTACTAAAGTATGCTTGGTCGCGACCTTGTTATGGATAATTTTTAAGCCTATACAAATAAGAACGTAAGAGTTTTTTTGCAATGATTTAATTTATAACGAAAGTTTTGCTGTTTTTTCTTGTATTGAAGGTGATTGTGTCCGCCTATTGAGGGGATTATGTCCGCCTTGTAGATTTGATTAAGGGGATATTGTCCGCCTCGGTAATCAGACCAAGGGGCTTATGTCCGCCCAAAGAAATTAATGGAGGGGATTCTGACCGCCTCAAAAAACGGATTGAGGGGATTATGTCTGCGTTATTAGAATGACCGAGGGGATTCTGTCCGACATATCAAAAACCCGTTGAGGGATTTTGTCCGGAGGGGATTTTGTCCTAGAATCGCCTGCACAGACATGCAGTCTGATCCAGCCCATACTGTTTGCTTTAAAATTTGATTATTCAGGGCTTGTGCTAACTTTTTAGCTCACCTGAGCACAACTTGCTCAAGGTGAGCTTTTGTGATCATTGAATGTCCGTCGTCCGTCGTGCGTCGTCCGTCGTGCGTCGTACGTCGTGCGTCGTCCATCGTCAACAATTTTAGTGTTTACACTCTAGAGGCCACAAATATGGTCCAATCTTCATGAAACTTGGTCAGAATGTTGGTCAGGTCACAAGGATGAACCCTATTGAAAATGGAAAGGATCCATGCCATATCACGGGAAAAGGGGCCTTAAAGACAATTTTCTTGTTTACACTCTAGAGGCCACAAATATGGCCCAATCTTCATGAAACTTGGTCAGAATGATGGCCAGGTCACAAGGATAAACCCTATTGAAATTGGGAAAGATCTATGCCATATCACAGGAAAAGGGGTTGTTTATGTTGTTTCAGTTATATAGATAATTTGTAAAAGTATGAAGAAAACAAGTGATCTATGTGATATTAAATTGCATAAGCCACACAACTGGAAATTTAATGGGTCAAAATGACCCCCTGAAGGTAATTTTTGAGGGTCAAAATGGGATTTTGGGGAGTCAAAAACCCTGGTTAAAGGGTCAAACACAAGCCCTGATTATTGTTGGAAAATGTAGAGTAAAGAAAGGTAAAATATCCTGAGCATTGACAATTTCCTTGAAGCAATATTAGATTTCAGCAGGATAAAGGTTTAATGTGAGAGTGTGATATGTAAATGTGTTATAGATGAAGTTTGACAAGGTCAGGTATTTGGTGACACAACTGATTTTGAAGATAAAAAAAGTTGCTGAGCAAGTTTTCTATTGTAAAATTTCATCTATGAAAATAATTTGACCTGCTTTTGTTATGATAATCAGATAATTTTAACCCTTTCATGTTTGGAAAGTTTTGTCAAATAATATGCATAGTTTGTACATTTATATGACCCCCTTTTCTCACAAGTTAAGATGCCAATGGAAAAATTTGTAGTTTATCAATGTAGTTAACACTTGTACTATTGTGTATAGTTAATGCAATACTGTAGTAAATGACATATAGTAAATGCAACACTTAGACATTATTGTAATTATACAGGGTGAGGGAGAAAGACAAACAATTTCAACATAGGGGCCCAGATTGCCAAAATTCCATATTTTACATAAGGGGTATAGGCATTTTCTCTAAAAGTTTAGGGGCCAAGCCCAAAATCTAGGGACCATGGGTGACTGGGCCCCTGCTAGTCTTTTTCCCTGATTATATAATATAATTATTTACATGTATTATCAAATCATGACTACCCTTATGGGGGGTCCAGATAAGAGGGGCTAAAGTCAGTCATTTGAATCGTCTCAATGAGATGTTTCAAATGAGTACCAACAAAATGGAGTTTGAGTTATGAAATATTGAATTATTAAATTTGAAAAAAGAAAAAAAATCCGTATCTGTAGCTGTGGGTATACATTTACCTTCTTAGCTCAAGGTGAGCTATTGTGATCGTACAATGTCCATCGTCAGTCCCTAGGATCGGGCCCAACCCTTTTTATGCCCCCGATAGGGAGGCATCATAAATTTGACTTGTCCGTCCGTCTGTCCGTCCGTCTGTCCGTCCGTCTGTCCGTCCGTCCGTCCGTCATTCCGTCCAAAAACTTTAACATTGGCCATAACTTCCTTATTACTTAACATATTCGCATCATACTTTACCACAACATTCCTTGGTACATTACCTTTCTGTAGGCACATACTTTGGTGACCTTGACCCCTGGATGACCTTGACCTTCAACATAGATTGGCCATAATTTAAAATCAAAGCGGTGTCGGGGGCATTGTCATCTTACAGTGACAGCTCTTGTTACAAAGAATCAAAGAGCTAAAATCTTTTAAAATCTTCTTTTCTGAAACCAGAGGGCACACAGGTTTCGTATTTGGTATGTAGCATCATCTAGTGGTCCCCTTCCAAGTTTGCTCATATCAAGACCCTGGGGTCATTTTTTGGCTCCACCTTGGCGCATCCTTTATAGCTCATCTGAGCACAATGGGTAAAAATAGGAAAACCTTCAAAAATATTCTTCTCTGAAACCAGATGGCAGACAGCTTTCATATCAAGTTTGTAGCATCATTTAGTAGACCTTTACCAAGATTTATCATATCAAGACCCTAGGATAATATTTGGGCTCCACCCGGGTGCCTCCCGTTTTACATAAGATCAAAGAGTGAAAAGGCATATCTGTCTTGCTCTTGGCTGAAAACATTCCATGGTATTGATCTTATATAGAAATAATCTCGTTTTTGACATCTGCCTATTCAATTAATGTGATGTCGCAGGGGTCATAGAGACGCAGGTGAGCGATCTAGGACTACATGGTCCTCTTTGTTTATGCCTTGACCCCTGATATTATTAAATTTTTAACATCTTTTCTTATCCTGACCCCTATTAATTATACAAAATTAACCACCGTCCAGGGCTCCAGTTTAGAGTAAGTCTTAAAGTGATAACAATCTGAAATTGCTGATCATCATTTAAACTCTATGTATTTGTAACTATTAAATCAGCTTTATGAGATTATTCGAATAAGTATTCATAACAGGATTTGGTGGAAAAATATCGAAAGTTTTCAATTTAACTTATTTTTATGCTCCCCGAAGGGAGAGCATATAGCCACCGCTTTGTCTGTCCGTCCGTCCGTACGTCCGTAATTCTGTAATTGCGTCCGTCCGTCCGTCCATCCCCCCCTATTTCTCCATAACCCCTGGGCCAAATTGAATGAAACTTACCATGTGAACTCCCTATGATATAGTGATGATGCATCTGTAACGGTTTTTGGATTTGAGGCCTCGTCACGGGAAAAGGGGACTTAGGGTAAAAAACAGTTTTTCCCAAATTTCTCCTAGTCTAACAGTCAGAATTTAGTGAAATTTCATATTTGAGTAGCAAATCAGATGCCCTTTACTATAAACAATTTGAAATTAACGTAAAAAAAAGTATATCATGGAAAAAGGGGGCTTAATGTTTGTTACCTTTATGTTAGCGCGTAAAGTACAGTTATTCTTTCATTTCTCCTAGTCTTATGCTCAGAATTTGATGAAATTTCACATTTGAGTAGAAAATCAGATGCCCTTTACCCTAAACTATTTGGAATTTGTGTCTTAGAATATGTCATGCAAAAAGGGGGTTTAATGTTTGTTACCTTTATGTTAGCTGTATAAGATAACAGCTTATTGAGTCTTTGAAATCTGACCACAGAGCATATCTCCTAAAATATAATAGCTATCAACTTGAAACTTTATGGGTGGATAGACCTTATGGAGGAGAAGTGCAGTGCAC
Source organism: Fragum whitleyi (assembly GCA_948146395.1). Lineage (NCBI taxonomy): Eukaryota > Metazoa > Mollusca > Bivalvia > Cardiida > Cardiidae > Fragum > Fragum whitleyi. Next base: position 59,995,048 of record OX411555.1, on the reverse strand, counting down.
AAGAACTACAACTCTTGCTTGCATAATTGTGGAGTTATTGCCCTTTGTTATTTTTGATACTTAGATTTTGTCTGGAGCATATCTCCTAAAGTATAATAGCTATCAACTTGAAACTTTATGGGTGGATATATCTCATGGAGGAGAAGTGCTATGCACAAGGACTACAACTCTTGCTTGCATAATTTTGGAGTTACTGCCCTTTGTTATTTTTGATACTTAGATTATATCTAGAGCATATTTCCTAAAGTATAATAGCTATCAACTTGAAACTCTATGGGTGGACAGTTCTCATGGAGGAGAAGTGCAGTGCACAATAACTACGACTCTTGCTTGCATAATTGTGGAGTTATTGCCCTTTGTTATTTTTGATACTTAGATTTTGTCTGGAGCATATCTCCTAAAGTATAATAGCTATCAACTTGAAACTTTATGGGTGGATATATCTCATGGAGGAGAAGTGCAATACACCAGAACTATAACTCTTGCTTGCATAATTTTGGAGTTATTGCCCTTTGTTATTTTTAATACTTAGATTAAATAGGAGGTAAATCTTGGACAGTACAAAAGAATCTTTAATCTATTAGGCTTCAGTTTACTATCAAGCTTTTGTGGGGGGGGATGTCCATGTCCAACATGGATCTTGTTTTTGTGACAATGCCTTATTCGGGGAGCATTATCCGTCTCTGACGGCTCTTGTTTTAAATCAAAATGACTTCTATCTGGAGCACACCTCAACAGCAGATCAAGGGTTCAGCACAAAAATATTATAAGTGCCTATATGATTATAGGCATGTATAATTTTTTTTAACTGATCCTTTGACATTTAATGGAAAACAGACATGACATGGGTTTTGATAAGAGGTCATTGATATCAATTATCCTTGTGTTGACCATTAACCCTTATACAGGCAGTGTAATACATGCCATTTAGGGTTTTACACCAACTTTTTTTAGCTTGCCTGGTTTTGGAGACAACCCCAGGTTTTGTGACCACCTTGGTGTTGTTATACGCCTGAAGGGTCGTATTATATTATGGCCCCGGTCGTCCGTCCATCTGTCCGTCCGTCTGTCTGTCCGTCCTTTAGCAATTTTTGTGTGCGCAACTCCTCCTAAACCATCCATGGGAATGTGCTGAAACTTGGCACAATTACTTTCTATGATGTCTAGTTGTGCATAAGACCTTTGAAATTCAAATCGCTCCAGTCATTCCTGAGAAATCTTGAATTATCTGCCCTTGAATTTAATGAAAATCACTGTTTTTTGTGTGCGCAACTCCTCCTAAACTATCAATGGGAATGAGCTGAAACAAAATACAATAACTCCCTATGATGTCTAGTTGTGCATAAGACCTTTGAAATTCAAATTGCTCCAGAAATTCTGAGAAATCTTGAATTATCTGCCCTTGAATTTAACGAAAATCACTATATTTTGATCACTATATTTTGTGCGCAGAACTCCTCCAAAAAGCCAATTGCACTGAAAGGGTACAAGACACAATTACTCTCTATGATGTCTAGTTGTGCATAAGACCTTAGAAATTCAAATGGCTCCTATCATTCCAGAGAAATCTTGAATTATCTGCCCTTGAATTAAATGAAAATCACTGTTTTTTGTGTGCAGCTCCTTAACTATCAATTGAAATGAGCTGAAACTAGACACAATTACTCTCTATGATGTCTAGTTGTGCATAAGACTTTTCAATTCAAAATGCTCCAGTCAGTCCTGAGAAATCTTGAATTATCTGCCCTTGAGTTGAATGAAAAAAATAAATAAAAAAATATCAGCTCCATTTCTCCTACATTTTGGATGGGAATAAAAGGAAACTTGCCACAACGATTGTAGGTTTTCTATTTGTGCTTAGGACTAAATATTTTTCACATGTTCAGAAGTTCCTATTTTATCTGCCCTTTACTTCACAAAATAGTTTAAAATTACAGATTTTTTATTTTGTGTGTGCACAACTCCTACGAATTAGATTGCATTGAAAAGAATCTTGCCACAATGTAACCCTGATATTTGGTTGAACTTAAGACTTCAGAAATTCAAAAAGCTCAGGTCTTTCTTGTATTATCTGCCCTTGAATTGTTTGAATTTCACTATATTTCTTTTGTGAGCACCTGGTCACATTTTGAATTGGAATGAACTGAAACTTGCAAAATGACTGTTTGGCGTATAGTTGTGCATAAAACCATTTTCAATTTACACTCAAAGGGTCATACTATGTTATGGCCCCAGTAATCTGTCTGTCTGCAATTTATCTAGCTATTATTCATGCTCACGTTACTTACAAGCCAAGGTTACTGACAAGCATATATGCCCCGCTCTGCGAAGCTCTTGTTTGCATTGGTGTTAGCGTTAGTGTAGGCATTGGCATGACAAACTTAAACCTTGGTCATATTTCTGTGTTATTTAAGATATTTTCATGAAACTTGGCATGTGGGTTCACCATCACAAGAGCTATACAGACTAACAAGGGGGATAACTCGGGAAGTGTCTTTGTACTAGTTATGTCCGTTTTTAAACTTGTTATCCAGCATCTGAAGTCGAGCTTGCACCTGTAGGTGGTGTAATGTTTTGCCTAATGCCAACAGGCTTGAACATTTAGAAAATTACTAGTCCTGCTCTATAATTAAAGGTCTATTCTCTCAAACAAATTACATGTAATAGCTATCATTTGCTAAGATATGATAACTTTGTTTATCTGGCAAAAACAAATAAGAGGAAGAATTTTGTGTGAAAAGAAGAAGTTGCTTGTGGAAAATAGTTGTTCTAGAATATCTGTTCTAAACTAAATATCTTACTGTTATTCCTTAGGTATGGTAATGATGAGAGTTGTTAATGGGATGAACAGGTAGCTGCCAGATAGAAATATGCATTAGAGGTTTGTTTTTTGTTTAATATTTATTTTCATATTATCAAGCTCAAATTAATATTTAATCTCATCTGAGTTTTTGCTACAATCTGGAAACTTGCCAAGGCTACAAAAAAGACCCAATCTTCATGAAATATAGTTGGAATATATATCCTGCGCATATGGATGAACCGTATACTTACGAACAAATAGTCTGTCACTGAAGCATAGCTGAAAATAATGAGGCAGGTTGGTGTCGAACCCATGCGGATAATGTATATAGAAACTATTGGTTTACAAGTCCAATGCGCTAACCACTGAGTCAACAAAGATTTTCTCTGACCTAGGTGTCAGGAATTGTATTTAAACCATAGAAGCTATGCAGGAAGTTGAGAGTGGTCTGTCATAATAGTATTGGGATCAAGAATGTCCTGAGAGAAATTTTTTGGAAAGAGATGATTCAAAATTTTACTATTCCAACTTCAGAGGATTATCAATATCACTCAAAAGTGCAAAATTTCATAGCAATTCCAAATACCCTTTGTATTAAACTTCTGAAATAATTTTTAACCAGAGGTTTTTTTGAGAGTATAAGAAAATTTGAGTTCAAGGGGTCTAGACTGTTTCTTTGTACTTATTTCTTCGCATGCGAGCGCCTTTCCCAAAAGTAGCCCCCCCCCCCATCAAGTTGTCACATATTTTGCTTCAAAGGGTAACTAGATAAAAGGTCCCTGTCAATGTAAAGCTTCCTAGAACATCTATTAGGATAAATAAGGTATAAACCTATTTGCAGACAGCCAAGATGTCCAAAACGAAAGCAGACAGTATACAGGCTGCTGCGTCTGCAGGGACTAAAGTCAAGAAAAAGAGCCAGACTCGGAGAGTGGTTAGGAAGAAAAAGGAGGAGCCTTTAAAAATCAAGATATCGGTAAGTTTTTTACACCATTAGTAATATGCCAAGGCTGCGTTTTTAGCTCAGCTATTTTTGATGTTTGTGGATTTGCAGGTAGGTAGATTTGCTTGTTCTAGCTTTTCAAATTCAGTAGTCATTGACCCCTTGACAGCGAATTTCTAGGGGTGAAAACTGGTTTTAAAGGGGTAAAAAACAATAAAGTAAGTGAATTATAAATAGCTTTTTCTTGGTTATGCTAATTGACTTCTTTAATTGCCTTCATATCTTTTAACCCTTGTCATGCTGAATAAATTTTGGCTAAAAATTTTCATCAAAATCAAAGGGCAAAAAACACTGAAAGTACCAACTGTAGGTCAATTTTTATTTGAAAAAATAAATCTAATGACAATTCTGGTTACAAAGTGAGAAACAGGTGGTGTAGACTTTCATCAGACTGCAGATATGTGCAGGCTGATGTTGGTCTATAGCTCCTGTTAAAGCAGGAATATTCCGGGTTCAGCATGACAAGGGTTAAGAGATTCATATTTTATATGAATCTCTTATAAAGATATGAAAGGTACAAGTGATTGTGATACATTCATTGTGTAGCAGTATCAGGATGCAATACTCAACCATTGAGGGGTCATTTTGACCTCTTTGACAGAAAAATAGAGGCATCAAAATAGGATATTTTAAGGTTTTTGAGGGTCAAAACTGGTTTTATGGTCTAACATGAGCCCTCATTTGTATTTTTACATCATCAATAATATGCCAAGGCTGCGTTTTTGCAAAATTTCCCCCCAAAATTACAGATGTCCCCTGTTATTTGGGCCATGGGGAGACTGTCCCTTCTGTTCCACCACCTTGGAAGCTAGATTGTAAGTTTGACCTATAAATGACGTAAAATGCTCCTTCTTTTTACTGACCATGTAGACTTGGTTCCCTTCTTTGAAAAATCTTGGCAGATAACTTAGGTGAGCTTCTGCGAGACATTTCAGCAATTTCTCATGTGCACAAGGCACAAACATTTGATAGTCTATACAAGGAGACAATGCAAAAAGAGCATTCTCTGACCACTACTCAAGAATTACAGACCTGTATCTTCTGATTGCTTAGTGAAGACTCTGGTCAAACTGCAGTTGCAAATGCTAGCCAGAAAATTTTCTTGGCACCCATTTGAAATTGTGGAAAATGTCACATTCTGTCAGAACTACAGATAGTTGGCGTATTTTGTTTAAAATTTGAGTATTTCAATGACACTTGAACAAAGCCCAAGATGTATGTACTCATAAGATTCTAAGAGTACCCCGAACATTAGGTCTCCTGGCATTGTCTCCTCTTATCTGTACCTCTGTTTAGATGAGGGAATTAAACACTAGTCTGAAAGTGACACAATTGCAAAACAAATCAAATTAACCCTTGTCCTGCTTAGTTTAAATTTTGTTACAAATTGCTTATTTGTAGTGAACTTCCAACTGCCTGGGCCAAGTTTTCCAACAATAATTAACCAGAAAGAATGGCAGGTTAAGATCAGACAGCATGTCTCTGCAGGCTGATCTTAGTCTATACCAATAATGTAAACGGCTTTATATTGGTGGTGTCCACATTTGGCAGTTTTTCGATTACATTTTATTGGCGAAGATTTATTTTGGCGCATCTTACTTTAACCCCAATATTAAACGCTTTATCTATATTTTACATTTTTTCCTCGTTTAAAACAACGGAAGTAAAAGAAAGACAATTTCTAAAAGTAATGTCTACTTGACAATAGTTTGTTTTCACACCTTTTTTATATGCCCGAAGGGTCGTATTATGTTATGGCCTCTGTCGTCCGTCCGTCTGTCCGTCCGTCCGTCCGTTAGCAATTTTTTGTGTGCGCGACTCCTCCTAAACTAACAATGGGAATAAGCTGAAACTACACACAATTACTCCCTATGATGTCTAGTTGTGCATAAGACCTTTGAAATTCAAATCGCTCAAGTCATTCCTGAGAAATCTTGAATTATCTGCCCTTGAATATAACCAAAATCACTGTTTTTTGTATGCGCAACTCCTCCTAAACTCTCTATGGGAATAAGCTGAAACTGCACATAATTACTCCCTATGATGTCTAGTTGTGCATAAGACCTTTGAAATTCAAATCGCTCCAGTCATTCCTGAGAAATCTTGAATTGTCTGCCCTTGAATTAAACAAAAATCACTGTTTTTTGCGTGCGCAACTCCTCCTAAACTATCAATTGGAAAGAGCTGAAATTACACACATTTACTCCCTTTGATGTCTAGTTGCGCATAAGACCTTTGAAATTCAAATCGCTCCAGTCAATCCCGGGAAATCTTGAATTATCTGCCCTTGAATTAAACGAAAATCACTGTATTTTGTTTTCAACTCCTCCTTAACTATCAATTGAAATGAGCTGAAACTAGACACAATTACTCTCTTTGATGTCTAGTTTTGAATAAGACTTTTCAATTCAAAATGCTTTAGTTATTCTAGACTTATCTTGGATTATCTGCCCTTGAGTTGATGCAAAAAACAACATTTCTTGCCTGCTCATTTCTCCGACATCATGGATGGGAAGGAAACTTGCCATAATGACTCTGTAGTTTGTCTTTTTGTGCTTAGGACTAAATATATTTTCATATTTAAATGTTATGGCACCAGTTGTCTGTCTGTCTGTTTGCAATATTTTTAGCTATCATTCAATTTCACGTTACTGACAAGCCAAGGTACTAACAAGCCCCTTCGGGCGTATATGCGCCGCTCTGTGAAGCTCTTGTTATAGTTATAACGCGTGTAAAAGTTGTTCACACTTTTTCGGTGTGATTTCATAACAATGTTTCAGCCAACTTGGATCTGAAATCTTGGAATTGAGGGATCAGTGCAATACTATTGTAAGTGCCTATAATTTATAGGCACTTACAATTGTATTGCGCTAATCCGTGGAAATGTCAACGTTGTCAGCATAATAACAAGTATGGTCTGCATATCTTTGACATTTCTAAAAATATATATAGATTTCATATCTATCATAATAAAGAAATTTCTTATTTAATAATGACAAATATTGGCGGGAGATTAATTTTGGCGCATTTTAGCTTGACCGCCAATATAGCCAAAATAAATCAACCGCCAAAATTACCCCGTTTACAGTACATGACATGTGACCCAATCTGACATGTAAATATATATATGATGTGAGGTCTCTAACCCATTCCTAGTGTTAGAGATTTTACCTTCAAAGTAGAGGGGGGTGGGGTAAATTGGTTTCACCATGTCTGACTGTCCCTCCATCTGTACACCCATCTATCAACCTGTCCATCTGACCATGGATCATGAATGTTTCAATTTCCAAACTCTATCTCAGGAGATAAGTGATCTAGAATCATGAAACTGTAACATTACTGCACATGACCCAATGAGGTGCCTTATTGTTTTGGAGTGACAAAGGTCAAGATCCCAAAACTGTTTCTGGAACTAGGACACAGTGCTGGTGGGGATTTGCAACAGATCTTGTTCAAAATGAAACATTATTTCAGACTATCATAAAAAGTTGGTGCGTTTAAAAGAACCATACCGTTTGGTATAAAATATTGTGGGCAAAGAATGAATTTCTCTCATCTTCTTTTACCACAATATTGTCTCATTTATATATTAATGCAAGTCATAACTTTGTTTGACTGAAAAGGGCATCATAAAAACAATCTGTTCAATTTCAAACTTATTATTTTACAGACTTCAAAAATTTCAAAGAAAAGTAAGCAAGTTTCCTCCAAAGTAACAAAGAAGACAAATGTATCAGGAACTACGGAGAAGAAGCAAAAGGATGGATCAAAGAATGAACCACTTAAATTGAAATTTTCAGTGAGTAAAAGTCTAAATCTATGTTATTATTTGAAGATATTGGTTTATACTTACTTATTTCATTTTTAGCTCTGGCTTTGATCAAGCTTTTATCAAGCACTGGTTCTAGTGCTTCATTGTACTTGAAAATTTAAAGTATCATGATAGAACCTTACTGAAAAATTTTATAAAAGAACATCTGAAAGCAGTTATCAGTTTTCAACCAAACTTTACAAATTGTAGTCCTAAGATCTAACTCTATTAAGATATGTGAAAGAATTGAAACTTATTTATTGTCAAGGGGAAAAAAAGTAAAGCGATTAGAATCTTATTGTAGAGCCTCCTGAAGGACCCCTATATCTTGTTTGATCACTGTTATGATCATTTACTAAGGAAGCTTCTCAGGCCAGTGATTTAGGACCATCATCAACTTGAGTCTTATTCTTTGATATGTTGTGGTTAAGGTATAACTTTTACATATACAGTTACAGTGCACTCGGTTTATAACAGGGTCTCGTTAACTGGAAAGACGTAAATACACTGCATTTAATGTCAATTTTGCCTGAATTGATCAACCCTTTTCTTCAATAAGATAGTTGAAATATTGACAAATCAAAGAATTTGAAGCATAAGTAATCCAAATAATAACATATAGTTAATTCTTTGGTTTGAAATTGATTTCAGATTGTAAATTAAATAATGTGTTTTCACCTTCCACATTTTGCAGGTTGAAATTGACAATTTTGCTTAATATTGTTAAAAATAATCAATAGGTCTAAGTTTGTATTTTGTGATTCAACAACTTGTAGATACCTGCATTTAATTTTACACAGGGTTTGTCACATTTAAACCTTGATGTGATCGTAAAATATTCATGAAATTACACAACAATTGGTAAATGAAAAATCTTAGTCTGATAATTGATCGAAATCTTAATCCGATATTTGGTCAAAATCTTTATCCGATATTTGGTCAAAATTTTTATCCGATAATTGGTCACTTATTGTCTGGAAATACCGGTGCAGATGACTACATAATAACAGGACCTTGTGAAAATTAACTAAGGGAAGGTTGAAATATGTACCTTATATCCGATATCTTACTGAAGCCAATCTTGCTATATTCGATAAAAACATAAGAGAAAAAAAGGAAAAATGTCAGGAACATGCGTTGCCCTCGTTGTAAGTGGTATCTTGTTCTAACTGTTCTTGTTATACATGGAGGGTACTGTTGGAAAAAGGTATATTCTGTTTTAAAAGTTTTTCAACAAATATCTTTTTCCTCTTTTTCAGAGGGTTAAAGTGAAACAAACGAATGAAAAAAGTCCATCCCGTGTCAAGAAATCAGCAAAAACCTCTCCTGTAAGAGGGAAAGTAATAACACCTACAGGTGGAATGAGTGAGGTATTTGATGATTCTGTGTATAGGAGGGACACAGACCGAGACTCTGACCCTGATGTGTATATTGTTGACACAGACTACGAGACTACAGATGATGAGTGGGAATCGGAGGTACTGTATTTAGAGGAAATTAAATGAGAAGTATTTAAAATCGAATTGATTAAATGAGTCTTCTATAAACAGATAAAAACTAGGCTGCACCATGTTTTTAGCTCACCTGAGCACAAAGTGCTCAAGGTGAGCTATTGTGATCATAGAATTCTGTCGTCCGTCGTCCGTCGTCCACAATTTCTTTAAACATCTTCTCCTCCTAAACCAGTGGGCCCAATCTTGATGAAACTTGGCAGGGATGTTCCTTGGGTCAAGCTCTACCAAAGTTGTTCAAATAAATGAAATCCACACTTAACTTTCTCTTTACCCTTAACAAAAACAGTGAAAATATGAAAATCTTTAAAAATCTTCTTCTCTGAAATCAGAAGGCAGACAGCTTTCATATTTGGTATGTAGCATCATCTAGTGGACCTCTACCAAGTTTGTTCATATCAAGACCCTGTGGTCATATTTGGGCTTTGCCCGGGCCAAACCCTTTTTACATAGAATCCAAAAGCAAAAATCTTTAAAAATCTTCTTCTCTGAAACCAAATGGCAGACAGCTTTCATATTTGGTATTGAACATCACTTAGTGGGCCTCTACAAAGATTGTTCATATCAAGACCCTTGGGTCATTTTTGGGCTTTGCACGGGTGCATCCCTTTATATCTTATGAGCCCGAAGGGTAAAAAAAATGAAAACCTTCAAAAATCATCTTCTATGAAACCAGAAGGCAGGCAGCTTCCGTATTTGGTATGTAGGATTACCTAGTGGACCTCTACCAAGTTTATTCATATCAAGACCCTAGGATCATATTTGGGCTCCACCCAGGCGCAACCCTTTTTACATAGAATCAAAGAGCGAAAATCTTTTAAAATCTTCTTTAATTGAAACCAGAGGGCACACTGCTTTCATTTTTGGTATGTAGCATCACCTAGTGGGCCTCTACAAATTTTGTTCATATCAAGACCGTTTGGTCATATTTGGGCTTTGCACAGGTGCATCACTTTATCTCTTGTGAGCATGAAGGGTAAAAAAATGAAAATCTTCTTCTATGAAACAAGAAGGCACACTGCTTTCATTTTTAGGTATCTAGCATCATCTTATGGGCCCCTACCAAGTTTGTTCATATCAAGACCCTTGGGTCATATTTGGGCTCCACCTGGGCGCACCCCTTTCAGCTCATCTGAGCATGATGGGTGAAAATAGGAAAACCTTCAAAAATCATCTTCTCTGAAACCAGAAGGCAGACAGCTTTCATATTTAGAATATAGCATCATCTTATGGACCTCTTCCAAGTTTGTTCATGACCATCTTGGTCCTCTTGTTATCTGTTTCAGAGGACAAATTTAATAAATTTGGTATTTTATGAACACAGATTTGGACATTAAAAGTTCTAAAAGTTCTAAAAATTGTGGAAAGACAAAGAAAATATGCCTATCAGAAGCAATTTGTCTTTTTCTTTCAATATTTTCTACAAAAAGGCCGGTTGGTTTTTAACTCCACTGGCCAAAGGCCAGCGAGCTATTGTCATGGCGGAGTGTCCGTTGTGCTTGCCTGCGTGCGCCCGTCCATACGTAAACTTTTTCTTTAAACATCTTCTCCTCCCAAACCAATGGGCAGATTTTAACCAAACTTGGTAGAAATGATCCTTGGGTAGCCCTCTTCTTAAATGGTTCAAAGAATTTTGATTGGCCCCCAAATATGGGCGTGGCAGCGCGTGGCATTTTTGAAATCTTTAAAAATGTTCTCCTCCGAAACTATTGGGCCGATTTCAATGAAACTTTGCATTGATGTTCCTTGGGTGACCCTTTACTTAAATTGTTCAAGAAATTTTAATTGGCCCATAAATATGGGTGTGGTAGGGCGGGGCCTTTTTTGAGCCTGAAATTTTTATGCCATCAATAGATCGGGGGCATATTGTTTTACTCATGTCCATCTGTCTGTCCGTCCGTCTGTCCGAAAACTTAGCCCGAAAACTTAACCTTGCCAATATCTTAAAGCCTATTCAAGATACAAAGCTAATATTTGGCATGATGATAGATCTCAATGATCCGCATCCACTGGTACCAAAGTCAAGGTCATGTGACAAGGTCAAGGTCATCTGTCAAGGTCAAACTTTGAAAAAAAATGCTGTTCCGGGGGCATTCGTGTTTCACAAACACATCTTGTTGAATGACGTTTTCTCCTGAACGACTTGGCTGATTTCAATGAAACTTTACCAGAATGTTCCTTGAGTGTCTCTTTTCAAAAAAAATTTGCTAAATTTTGATTGGCCTATAAATATGGGCATGGAAGGGCGGGGCTTATTCTGAGGCCAAAATCTTTGAACGTTATCTCCTCCAGAACCACTCAGCCAATTTCAATGAAACTTTGCCAGAATGTTTCTTGGGTGACTATTTACTTAAATTGTTCAAGAAATTTTGATTGGTCCATAAATATGGACCTGGCAGGCGGGGCCTATTTTTAGCCTGAAATCTTTGAACATCTCCTCCTGAACCTTATGTTTTAATAAGATGGGTAAAGGGTTGAAGGTTCATTGTGATTGAGTATTTTGGTGCAATATGGACCAGAACAAGTTAATCATTATTGAATAGGTTTTAGGAAATTTCGGACTGTTAATGTATTCATTTAAAGAAAGCTTTATTTAATGAAAGTCTAAAGATTTTAAAGCCAGTGTTTTCTGGTTATATGGATGAACCCCTTTTGAAAATGGGATCAATACATTACTATTCACAGGAAAAGGGGCCTTATTGACTGTTGGTAACACTCTAGAGGCCACAATTATAGCCTAATTTTAATGAAACTTGGTTAGAATGTTTGTCTGGGCAAAAGGATGAACCCAATTGAAAATGGGAATGTTGCATATCATATCATGGGAAAAGGGGCCTTAACGATAAAATCCTTGTTAGAGCTCTAGTGACCACAATTCTGGCCCAATGTTTGTCTGGTCACAAGGATGTTCCATATTGAAAACTTGAATGCTCTGCTGGAAATCACAGGAAAGGGGGCTTTATTGAAATTCCTTGTTATCCATCTGTAGGCCAAAAACTTTGTTGCAGTCTTCATGTCGATCACAAATAGAACTTTTAGTCTTCTTTAAAAACATTCGGAACACCACTCAGCCAATCTCACAATCAACCTCAGATGTACATAGACAGACTATTTTTACAAAATATGGAAAAACCTTAGAAAAACTGGATGACTTCAGTTAAAATGGCGTTAGCCCTTGAAACTTTGAGTGAAAACATTCAACGTCGCCAAGGCTACTTGTTCAAGTCACTAACGTGAAGCCTTCGTATCTATATATGAATAGCTTAAATTCTTAAATAACGACTGAAAAAATCATAATTTTTGAGAATGATTGGTCATTTTTCAGCCCTTATTTACTGTAAAAAATATGAATCTAAAGATAGCACCGGTTGATTCCGCGCAAGTTTTTGTTACACTGTTTCTGCCTAACAAAATGCACAATTTTGTTACATACCCATCCGCCTTCTATACATCCGAGATCTGTTGCAGATTACGGAAATAGCGGAGCAATGTTCCGAATGCTTTAAAGAAGGTCCTTTACTAGAAAGTCTTTTATCAATATTAAGTTACATTTGTGAAGTATCACTCCTAGCCCAAAAATTGATGTCAGATTTCACTTTATTATCATAACATAACATAACATAACATATATTTTAATCAAGTAACAAAGGCCATCGGCCCAGTTTACAAAACATGATATAACATGGACACATTATCATGGCTCCTTGGTTTGTGTAAACAAAACTTTTTGACCCTATACATATAATTTAACAGCATATCAGTATACGAAACATTCATAATGTAAGTACTATACATCATTTGAGAAACAAATTCTCATCCCAAAGTCGTATTTTGGGGAACAATTTACTGTCTGCTACTGAAAGATTTTTTCCAGAATAAGGAGTTAATGAGATCTTACTTTTAAAATCTTGTGAACAAATTTACATATATTCAAAAAATGAACTATGAACACTGGTGAGCTATTTATAGCCATCTTGGCCCTCTTGTTCATTGTCATGTGTAACCTCTTTCATTTTGAAACACTTTGTAATTTAAAAAAAAATGATAAGGAGTAAGTTATCACCTTTTCCTTAAAAGTTAGCTATTTTTTACTGAAAAGTTTGTGTCTTGCCTTTCTAGATTTTGGCTTGAATCAAATTTGAATTCTCAATTTATGAAGAATTATAGTAGTGGAACCATAATAGTTCCACATCATTTCGGATCACTTGTTCTTTCATTAGAAAATCATAAGGAAACCTCAGTAAACACTGTTATAGTTCATTACTTCCAAAACGTTGCAGAACTATAACGGCTCCACTACGTTAAGCATTTTCTGAAAACTGCCATCCAAGTTTTACATCCCCTTGATAATCGTAAACCTATGTGAGATAGCAGCTGGAGACTAGGAAAGGATGTGGTGGTTGTACTGGTGAGTGAAATACCAGAAAACCATTGTTAGGTGCTCCAGCCGCCGCGATATAACTGAAATAATGTTGGAAGCGGCGGTAAACTCCAATCAATCAATCAATCAATTTACAACCCCGGGTAAAACTATATTTTCAGGTAGATGAACCAGACCCTGTTCTGATACGGAATACAGCTGTCGTACAAACTCCCGCTGTAACATGTGTGGAACTTATTTCATCGTTAGCATCACATTCTTTGGATAAAACTTCCACTAGGTTACAAAAATCCAAAGTGCGTGATCAGCAACGGATAACTGTCTCCAATAAGTATCAGCAAAGAAACAAGAAAAATTGTGTCAATAAAGTTGATAAATATAAAGTGAAGAACCATTTAAACAAAAACAGAGCAAGTGTCGTGACATCGAAATCTATTCGGCCTAAAAGTATTTCACATTCACCAGTTGTAGTTGATCATGGGGAATTCATCTGTGAAATTTGCAGAAAAAAATTCTTGTCGGCAGAACACTACAGATTTCATCTTCATAAACATTTCGATTCATATGAACAATATACTAACTTCATTAATAAAAAACATGAAAAGCATAGTCACACATGTTTGGATAGGCCAAGGAGTAATCTTTGTGATATTTCTGATAAAGATAATAAAAATCTTGATAGCTCTCAAAGTAGTCAAGAAGGCATTGAAAATCTTGACAACTCTCCAAGAAGTCAAGAAAGTAATGAAAATCTTGATAGCTCGCAAAGTAGTCAAGAAAGTAATGAAAATCTTGATAACTCTCAAAGTAGTCAAGATGATAATGAAAATCTTGATAACTCACTAAGTAGTCAAGAAAATAATGAAAATCTTGATAATTCCCATTGCAGTCAAGAAAATAATACAAATCTTTATAACTCTGAAAGCAGTCAAGAAAATATCTTTGATCAGATATATGATGCTAGAGATTATTCAAATCAAGAAATAGTTGTAAAAGAGCCTGTGACACAAATCCCTTGTGTTGAAGAAGTTGTAAAAAGAACAAAGGTAAACCTTCCTAAAGAACGAGAAATTGGTTCAATTAACTCTCACAGTAAAAAGCAAACAGAAAATGTAGAAATGAAGAAGAGTTTAAAAGTTATACTTCGGCGAACAAAATTAACAGAAGAGGCAAGCAAATATATAAATATGAAAGGTGTTCAAATTCAAAGTCCAGAACATTCAAAAGATGAAGGTATTGAAACAGATTTAAGCTATGAGAGAACACCCACAGAGAATGAGAGAATTTCAACAGAGATGGAAACACATCCAAAACCAGACACAAATAAACACATGGTAATCAAGAAAAGGTTATTTAGAGGAGAACAAAGGCAGGGAGATCTAAAAAGAAAAACTAAAATGGCAAAGGACAAGAATGATTGTGATATAAATGGTTGTGTTGCCAATAGTGAGAAAGTAAATTCAGATAAAACTGACATCAGGGTTGGAAAAAATGCTCAATTCATTCAGAGAGAAACCAGTAGTGATGACAGTTCTACTATCGACAAACTTGAAACCCATACCATTGATAGACAAGAAACTGATGCTATTGACAGTGATAAACATAGCGCCATTAAGAAAAATAAACTCAGTATTTTTGATAGACATGAAACAAATGCTATTGACAGTGAAAAACATGGTGCTTATGAGAAAAATAAACTTAGTGCTGTTGATGGGCACAAATCTGGTGCTATTTACAGACATAAACCTGATGCTGTTGACAGACAGAAACCTAGTGCTTTTAGGAAAAGTGTAAAGTTGAAAATAAATTCTGTTCACAAAGATTCACCTAGTAATACCAAGATTTCTCCTCGTCAGATTGACAATAATATATTAGAATCTGAAGTTAGTGACAGTCAAGTTTTGACTTCAACAAAACTAAGTACTGAAGCCTCTAAACAAGATGTAAAGGAAGATGACTATGATTCCTTCACAAAAATTCCTACTGAATCAAACATATCATTAGAGCAGGAAGATACAGATTCCACTGAAGTTATTGTTGAAAAGGGAGAATACAAAATCAAAATCAAGTGTAGCAAAACTAACTTGGACAAGGGTAAATGTGATGTTGATTACAAGTCGAGTGCAATGAAAAGTGATTCTGTTAAAAATTCACAGAAAGAATCAAATTCAGGTAATGCTGTAGTAAATAATGACACTTGTGCAAAAACTAGTAATAAAAGAAAGGAATCTGGTAAAAGTACTCATCCAAAAGTCAAACACAAATCAAAGGGAAAACATTCCAAAGTTCATGTTTTGTATGAACAAAGTAATGAGGTTGTACATTTTAGCCAGAAGCCTAAAGTTGTGTCGGTATCCCCAGAGCGATTGCAACAGTTACGGCAACAACTTAAAATAGCACGGGAAGCAAGGGCCAGTAGCAAAGGTAAAATTATAGATGAAAATGGATCTGTTATTTCAACCAAAACTAAATCTGCCATTCATAAAAAATTGGAAGATGTATTCAGTAAAGGAAATAATGGTGAAATTACTTGTGATCTCAGTGAACCTGTTACAATTAGTGGTCCTACTAACCATGATACCTCCAGCGTTACTCAAGATATCAGGATTCCCTCTGTGTCAACAGAAACAACTTTTCAAAATAACCAATCAACTGGCAGTGATAAGGTTACTAATCAATCTTATACCAATGGTTCAAGGTCAGAACAAACTGGAATTACTAACAGATTTAACACAACAATAGAGAATGATAAAGTAATGACAGAACTTATAGACTTAGCGGAGGGTAAAGCACCCCAATATATAGGGTTAGAAACAGGGTCCTTTCAGAATGACATTACCATGGAAACATTGGAGGATAATAATGATGATATCATGTCAGAAATAATGGATTTATGTGTAGGCAAAGAAAGTTTAGACCAAAATTCAGAACATTCTCACAATGTATCTGTACTCAATAGTCTTGATCATAATGACAATCTAAAGCAGTTAAATACTAGTGATATTGATAAATGCTCTCTATCACAAGAATTGTTATCCTCTGTACAAACAAGTGCGCAAGATTTAAGCTATGTGTGTGATAATCAGGTGACAGAGAGTGTGACTGTAGAACAATCTGATAAATGTGACAATTTATTGAAACCAAAAAGATCACCCAGGACCGTCAAATGTAAAAAGAAACAACACAAAAGAAATAAACTCACTACACAAAAGGGAAATGATAGTCCTGGGTTAATGACTGATAGTTTAAATACATCACAAGAATCAACAGGAACAGAAGAGAATGTAGAATATTCAAGTAAAATACAGTCTGACTCTGTGGATTTTCCATATCATCAGTTGAATTATGGATTTGATGACTTATTGAATAAACAAAACCTGGAGTCTCATGGATTTAAAGTTGATTCTGTAAATTGTAATGATACAAATGAGTTTCATTCGAAAGCGGAGTTCACAGCAACACCCATTGATTATGTGTTGGATGAAAATTCAGAGAATATACTCAAATATCATGGATTTAAGATACCTTCCTTGTTTGACGACGCGGTCACTGGTGAATGTGACGAGCTAAAAAACCAACCATCGGTAACAGTGAGATCCGATGTTTGTGAGCCGTATCTACTGGACAATAATACAAACCATGGCAACATGTCAAATAATGCTGACATCGTAAACTTTGTGGTTAAAAATGATGTTAATCTTAGTGATGCTTTGAGTTCACACTTGAAACAGGAGAAAATAGGAGACAATTTCACAACAACTTTCCAGCAAGGAATATGCAAAGAACAGAAAATCGGTGATAAAGGTATAGATGAGCCTGACTCAGGGAGATTTTTCCTGGCAAATGATGACCAGTATGGCAATAAGGCCGGGTTGGATAATGTGCTGGCATTACCTATCAATTACCCAGTAGCTGAAATGTTTAAGGAAAAAGTTAAAGATGAAATGACTGAAGATGACAATAGTTCTAAGTCAATGAACATTGTCAAAACTAATGATACTAGTAAACAACCTGGTCATATTCATCGCTGTGCAATGTGTGGTAAATGGTTTAAGAAGCCTACAGAGTTAGATAAACACATTATTAGTGAACACACTGAGAACAATAAATGTAAAAAGTCTAAAAAGCAACCAACTGAGCGTACGAAAAAACTCAAACCTACTTCAGTATCTTTAACATTACCATCACAAGACGTTACTGCATTACCTGACGTTGATAAAATCATCAAGTCACCTTCACATAGCATTGTGGGCGTAAACCTGCCAGATGGATCACAATACAGACAGGCAGACTGCGTTAACCTGCCAGATGGATCTCAATACAGCCAGACAGACGAGTCCACAATACTCAGTCACTTATCACAAACACAGGATAGTCCTAGTTATACTGGCTTGGTTGCACAGCAACAAGGAGAAACACATCTAGACATATATCACAATATTTCACCCTGTCATGATAATATAATTCAAGAAAGAAGTGTGACAGAAGATCTTGCTGCTAATCAGACGCTAGGACAAAGTGACAGTGACAAGCTGTGTGGTGTGGGTGAGGGTAGAGAGGCGGGACCAATAAAGAAACTAGAAGATGCACCTGCCATGTGTTTTCTGTCATCAGATAAACCAGGTACTAACAACCTGCCCACAAACAAGGGTAAATTTAGTGAGATTAGAAAACTCCTGGGTAGTCCCCATCAAAATGCGTTGCCCAATTTTTCAACCAACAATAGAATAGACAACATAGATTATGTTAGCCATATAAATATTCAGCCTGTATCAGACAGAGCTATGAAGACATCTAGGTTAGATAAAGCAGTAAACAGCAAAATACACCATCTAGATGTTAATGAACCAAAAACCCAACAAACAGTGTGTAATTCTGCATCAGAACATGATATGACCGACATCAGTCACATGTCAGAAAGTGACGCATACAGTGACACATCCAATATGTCTGGATCTGATCTTAAAGTTGTGTTAACAAAAGTGAAAAATTGTAACTTGATCATTGATGGAACATCCTTAAATTTTTGTGGGTCTGCTGAAAAACCCCTTTGGAAGGTGAAAGAACGTAAAAGACCTACAATAAAAAAGAAGCCACAATCTTCAAGAATGGAGGCTGTTTTAGAGGAATCCATAGCAGAAAGTATTACCAGTGTTGATACAAGTAGTCAATCAATAACTGAGGACAGTTTAGGCATTAAAGATAGTTTAGATAAATCAATAGCAATTATTGATGACAGCCAGGTAGATCAGAAAAAATCAAATATGAGTAGTAAATCCCAACTTTGTAACAGTGATGGGAGTAAGGACAGTCTAAATATAAGTAAACCTACGATGATTATTGACAGCCAAGCAGATCAGAATATGATAAATATGAGAAATAAATCAGAAATAAGTGACAGCAAAAATGATCAGAACACTGCAAATATGAGTCGTAAACCAACCATTGATAACAGCCTGGGAGATCAGAACAGTGTTGATTTGAGTTCTAAATCAATAATAAATAAAAGTGAGATGGATCAAAATAGGAAAAACATGAGTAATAGATCAACAAGTAATGACAGTGCATGTGATCAGAACATGTTATATATGAGTGGTCAATCAGTAATTGATGTCAGTAATTTGAGTGAAACATTAGTCACCGATGATCAACATAAAGGTGAATTGGATACAGAAAATCAAAGTGGAATACATGTAAATAACACATCAACATATCCTGATTCATTAGTCACTGTCACAAAATCAGGAGTTTTGAATGATCTCCCAAAAATCGGTAATAAGTCAGGTCAAGAGAAAAAATTAGAAAGAACAGAAGCTCTTCAATTAGTTAATTCCAGTGAAACTAAAAAGTGTAGAACTAAAAGTCTCAAACAGGATGGGGATTCTGATACAGCAAGTGAGAAAAGAAAAGACAAACCAAAAACAAAAAAGAAAGTCAGTGTAGAGAAAGGCGTAACAAAGACACAAGAAAGTACTATTACTGAGTTTGAGAAAGAACTGTTACTTGCTGGAAAAGCAAAAATGAATGAGAAGGACAAACCAAGAAAAAGACACAGAAGTGAAAAATCAAATAAAGAGACTACTCCAAGGAAAAAGCTTACAAAGGAAGCAGAGATAAACAAGGCTAAGAGTCACATTCAATGTGAGACCAAAGTCACTCCCAAAAAAATGTCCACAAAAGAAGCAGAAATAAACAAGGCTAAAAGTAACACTTCAATTGAGGTTGAAACTACTCCTAAAAAGTCTGCAAAGAAAGCAGAGGAAAACAAGGCTAAGAGTGAGTCCGTAAATAATGTAAAAGTATCAGAGAATCATCCTCAAAAACACTTCATGATGTCAAAAACTGCACAAAATATTGTGAAAAAACATCAGGAGAAAAGGAATCTGAACTCAGATGATCTGCCAGCATTACCCAAAACAGTGGTCAAACTACAAGAGTTACCTTTGTTAACTGTAAGCCAAGCCCTGGATGAGGTCAACAATAATGTTGAACTAACAAAAACTGTTACAGAAAAATCCATTCCTGATGATGCTTTGAACACAACTGCACCCACGATAGAATCACACAAAGAGTTGAAGAAATCCTTAGAGTCTTTAGGCATTGTTCAGAAAACAAGTTCAAATTGGACAGATTTGATGGATAAACCTTTTGAAAGCATAGCAGGGAATTCATCTCAGAAAAGACCATTTGGTAGTATAGATGTCAACCCTACTGTATCCCCATATAGAACTGCAGACTTTGACTTTAATTATTCTAACTCCCAATCTCAAGGTTCTTTTACAGCATTTATAAATAATTCATCCTGGGTGAGCTCCTATGGAAATGTAGATGGACAGGGTTCAAGTTTTTCTCCGATTGACAGTCCCAAGACAGAAAGTACAATCAAACAAGGTACACATTTAAGTGACGCTTCATCAGATTGTGGTGATGTCTCCCAATCAGCCTCCATCGCTGATACCTATGGTGGACAAAGTTTCTATCATAGAAATAACAGTTTGTCTTTTACCAGTACATGTGATCCTTGGGAAAGTTTCATACAGAGACAAGAGGAACCTTCTAAAATGTCTGGAAAAACTCAGGCAAGAGAGAGTCCAGTTGCTAGTACACCCTTGGTCTTTCATAAAAATTCAGATCAAAAGGAGGGCATGGCAGAGCTTGAGATATCAAAAATTAGCAGCATTCATGAGAAATCCGAACCTCCTGCAAAAAGAATTCGACTGAAGAGATACCCAACAGATGAAGTGGATAACCGTATTGTTGTCACTGCAATTACAAACAGTCCAAGGAAAAGTGAGTTCGTGTTTAATTTGAGCCTGTGCGTGACATTTCCAACAATTTGAAATGTGCATGAGGGGCAAACATTGAGCAGCATAGACAGCCTCGTACTGTTGATATAGAATTACCTTATGGTTTACAGATACATTAAGGCCTTATCATTCTATCAGTATAACGCAATAGAAATTACTCTGGACAGACTGTGCAGATGCACAGGCTGGTCAGAGTCTTTGCTTTTGGCACATTCGAAATTATTGGAAATCTCACACACAGGCTTAATTATGCCCCCGTATCGAGAGATCGGGGGCATATTGTTTTACTCATGTCCGTCTGTCTGTCCGTCCGTCCTTCTGTCTAACTGTCCGTCTGTCCGTCCGTCTGTCCGAAAACTTAACCTTGCCAATATCTTCTAGCCTATTCAAGATACAAAGCTAATATTTGGCATGATGATAGATCTCAATGATCCGCATCCGCTGGTACCAAAGTCAAGGTCATGTGACAAGGTCAAGGTCATCTGTCAAGGTCAAACTTTGAAAAAACTTAACCCGAAAACTTAACCTTGCCAATATCTTCAAGCCTATTCAAGATACAAAGCTAATATTTGGCATGATGATAGATCTCAATGATCTGCATCCGCTGGTACCAAAGTCAAGGTCATGTGACAAGGTCAAGGTCATCTGTCAAGGTCAAACTTTGAAAATAAATGCCATGTCGGGGGCATTCGTGTCTCACAAACACATCTTGTTTTTAGCTCGTTTTTTTGTAGAAAAAGGGGGGGCTATTCCAGTCACCAGGGCATGGGCTTTGGTGTCAGCCTAAGCTTTGGTTAAGGTCTTATGTGCAACTGTGTCAAATCTCTGTTTCTACTATAGCTATTGCTTTGAAAATTTGCACATGCTTCTGTGACCACAACATCAGCCTCTAGACAAATAAACATTACTCTGATATAGAATTTAGTGGAATTTTGACCCTTTTCAAACCTAGAAATCTTGGTTAAGCTTTAATGTCATCTGATGTATATCTGTTATAACTCTGTTTCTAGTGAAGCTGTTTCTTTGAAACTTATCACATGCTGCTGCGACTATAATATCAGCCTCTAGACAAAGATTAATTAGTCAGTAATTGAATTTACTGGAATTTATTTAAACCCTTTTTGGACTTAGAAATTCTTGGTTAAGTTTTTACTTAGCATGTGTTGTTTATCTATTACATTTCTTTTTAGCTCACCTAAGGGAGCTATTGTGATCTATCAATGTCTGGCATCTGTCTGTCTGTTTGTCCGTCACAGCGTCAACAATTTCTTTAAATGACATCTCCTCCTAAAATTTTGAGTCAAATATTCCTTGGGTGGTCCCTTGTAAAAATTGCTAAAATGGAAAGGATCTATACGATATCACGGAAAAAGAGGCCTTAATGACAATTTTCTTGTTAACACTCTAGAAGCCACAAATATAGTCCAATCTTCATGAAACGTGGTCAGAATGTTTGCCAGGTCACAAGGATGAATCCTATGGAAAATGGGAAGGATTCATGCCTTATCATGGGAAAAGGGGCCTTAATGAAAATTTTCTTGGTTACACTCTAGTGGCTACAAATATGGCCCAATCTTCATGAAACTTGGTCAAAATGTTTGTCAGGTCTCAAGGATGAACCCTGTTGAAAATGGAAAGAATCCATGCCACATCACGGAAAAAAGGGCCTTAATGACAATTTTTTTATCACAGGAAAGGAGTCTTAATGATAATTTACTTGAAATAACTCTAATGGCCACAAAATGGCCCAAACTTCTCGAAACTTGGTCTTATGTAGAAATTAACTTCTTTATGACATCTGCCTTTTAATTGATGTGATGTCCCAGTGATCAAAGAGACTCAGGTGAGGGATTTTGGACCATCATGGTCCTCTTGTTCTAGTAAAGCCATTACTTTGAAAATTTGCACATCCCTCTGTGACCATAATCTCAGCCTCTAGAAATTTTTCAATAATTTTACCTGGGTTCAGCACTTCTAAAACACTTCATAGAGTTTGAATCCTTACAGAACTCTGGTTATCATGGCAACAGAGAAAAAGATCAAAATTTAAATGGCCAAAGCTTTCATTTTTAAGGCAGTTACGACTTTTTTACCTTTGTCAATATATGACATCAAGAAATTGAAGTAAGACTTTAAAACTTGGAACTCATGTACTCAGGTGAGCAATTTAGAACCATCAAGATCCTCTTTGTTATATTTTAGTTGTAATGCAAGCAAAACAAGACAATAAGAATTTGCCTGAAAAGAGCAGACAATGTGTACCCAATCAGACATCAACCCACTCCTTGTTTGGACAAGGTAATTTTTTTTCTCAGCTCAAAATTTTAGTCAGCTCAAAATTGAAAGAGGAAATTAAATATTGGTGCAATTTAATACACTAAGCTGATATTTAACCCTTTGCTGTTTAATCCCTGCTTTTAACGTGCCTGTGATTTTATGATTGAGAAAACATTGTGAAAAAAGAAGAAATTGCTTGACAAGCAATTTCTTCTTTTTCAACACTATTGTCTACCATACAGAATGGTTATTTCTCAAATTAAATCCACTTTAATTTTTTGTCTGCTAAACCTTTGAATTTGGACAGGTCCAAAATTTTGTAAAACAGGAAAGTGTTAAAGTGATAGATGTAATATTGTTTATATTTCTCATCTGTTTTCCTTGTGATAGAGTCCTCCTTTGGTCAAGGTCAAAGTAGTGATCAAGTCAAATATCAAGGTCACATTTCGAAGATATCCTGATGACAGAGGACAAAAGTTTTTTCACAAATAATTTAGTTCTAAATATTTAGAACTTGTGCATTTCATTGGCAGAAAAAATCGTTTCATTACTCTATGAAAAACATTTTTCTAAGTATGCAGAATTTTTGTGAGCTTGCACACGAAATAGTCCTATAATAAGTTGATCTTTTTATGTACACATCTTGACGTTTCTACTTCAAAATATGAAATTATAAGATATGAAAAGAGTTTTAATTAAATTTAT
This sequence comes from Fragum whitleyi, assembly GCA_948146395.1. NCBI lineage: Eukaryota > Metazoa > Mollusca > Bivalvia > Cardiida > Cardiidae > Fragum > Fragum whitleyi. Next base: position 59,971,250 of record OX411555.1, on the reverse strand, counting down.
GGCAAAATGAAACTTAAAACCCAATCACACAAGTATGAATCTGATTCATGTATATATACAATGTGATTAGGTTTTTAGTTTCATTCCCCCTTGAAATTAAAAAATGCTCTCCTTATCTCTTAAGCAAATTTATTAAATTCCATTTCCATCATTCCCATGATGTCTATAGGTGTATCAAAAGGACAACATCAACAAGAGGTTGGTGATTGGCATCTTCTTGATGAAATAGCAAAAGAAACATATGATGACAATCATACAGCTCCATTCAAAGAAGGATTTCAAAGAGAACAAAATAAAAAGATAGGTCTTGGTTCAGTTGCTAAAACTATGGGTAATTTAGTTGAAAAAAGTGAAAAGTTTGACTATACTAAAAGTGAAATGAATAGTTATAATGAAATGTCAGACCGAAATTCTGAAGTAAGTGATATTGACACTGCAAGTGATAATGAAAGTGAAATTGGAGACACAATTACTGACAATGAAGGTAATACTACTGGAGAGGATAGGAGGAATCTGGATGAAGAAAGTCAACATAATGACAAACAAGTTATCAATGACGTTCAATATGCTGACTATAAAAGTGAAATGGATATTGGTGAAGAATGCGTAAATGATCTTGATAATCGTCAGGAGGGGGAAACAAATCTTGATCGAGAGAATGAATTAGAAAAAAGAATTCTAAAAGAACAAAATAATAGTGAAAAATGTCATTCAGACAATGACCAGAGTGAACGAGAAAGTGACTCTGAATCACTGGATGGTGGGAACTCGGTGGATGGAGAAAGCTCTGTTGACTCAAACAAAGACCCGGATGAAGAGACTGATAAAGGTGGTGCAGACAATGTTGAAGAAAATGCAGATATTCTGTCCCTCTATGATTCAGACATGGATATCTTTGACAATGAGTTTGATGATGATCAAGATAATAGGTAAGTACAGGGTTTTAAGGGATTCAGGTTTTGTGTGTCTGAGACTCTTAAATAAGTGGTAAGGACCCTCAAAACTTTCTCACACGAGTTCCTAGGACCCTCTGTGGATCAATTTCAGAGACGAAATGAAGACTGATTCAAAACAGTCTTAATACCTTGTGTAGCTTAATCCAGAGAAAATTAAATTTACTGGGTAATCAAAATCATGAGGATAGCTCAAATGAAATATCCCAAATTTAAAGCAGGGATTCACAAAACTTAAACAGGGACCCCTATTAGCATAACTATTAAGTCTCTTTGGGACTCCATTTTTTTATGTGACACTTAAACTCTGTAAGTAAGTTCTTTTGTGCCAGTTAGGGGGGGCTATCTCAAATTTTAGATTCAACTGTTTTAATAAGAGTTGCCCAACAAAATTTTGAGGGTGCTTATTAGAATCGTCTCATTGTGACAATTATTATGAGTACCCACACAATAGGGTTTAATTGAGAGATAAGGTTTCATGAAAGGTTCTGTTTGAAAATGGAATTAAACACAGAAAATGGAACCCTAAGAATTATTGCTGAAACAAATTGAAAGGGAGAAAGTCTGATTGGTTAATTTCACCTAAAACATTCTGTTAAAAGGCAGAAATGTGTCACCTAAAACATTCTGTTAAAAAGCAGAAATGTGTGTGCCCTGTTGAAGATGATGGGGATATATATTATTATGCCCCCCTACAAAGAAGAGGGGGTATATTCAGGGAAAAGGACTTTAGAACAATTTTAAAATTAGGGGCCAAAATACAAAATTGAACATTGGGAATATGGGCATTTTCCCCATGTGGTTGTACTGGTGAGAGAAATACCAGGAAACCATTGTTAGGTGCTCCAGCCGCTTGATATAACTGAAAAAATGTTAAAAGTGGCACTTAACTCCATTCAATCAATCAATTTTCTCCAGGAATGTGTCCGTCTGTAGACCTTTTTTGTCAAGAGCATATCTCAAAAAGCATGCAAGCTAGAATCATGAAACTTCACAGGTGGATAGATCTCATTGAGGAGAAGTGCAGTGTACAAGAACTGTAAATCTACTCATCATAACTTTTTTAATTTGTTAATTGACAAAGAAAAGGCCATCAATCTGCTCTTATGGAGGGAGGGGGGGGGGGGGGGGGGTTAATGTTTTACAAACATTTCTTGTTTTCAATGAAAAAGAGCAATAAGCTTTTTATTCCATAAAAGCCTTATTTTTGCAATAAAATTGATTTTCAACAAAATATTCCTCTATATCTTGAATTTAACCCTTTGCTGTTTAATCCCTGCTTTTTATGTGCCAGTGATTTTATGATTGAGAAAACATTGTGAAAAAAGAAGAAATTGCTTCTGACAAGCAATTTCCTCTTTTTCCACACTATTTTCTACCATACAGAATGGTTATTTTTCAAATCAAATCCACTTTAAATTTTCATCTGCAAAACCTTTGAATTTGGACAGGTCCAAAATTTTGTAAAACAGGAAAGGGTTAAGAAACACTACCAGGGCATAGATTTTGCTCCAATTAAAAGTAAGGCACTATAGAAGTAGACTTGGAGTATATTTATCCTTTATACTACAAGTGTACTCAGGGATTGACTCTAACTTCTGTAAGTCAGGAGTCCATTGGACTCCCAATTTATATTTTCAAGGAGTCAAAGCTCAAAGAAAAGAGTCAAAATTTTCATATTGGGAGAACTTTGTGCAATTTCTCTTATGCCACAAATTGTCCCCTCCTAAAAGAAGATGTTTTTTCTTTCAAAATACTACTAGAAATATGTTTATGATATCTTCAACAACTTTTGTAAATTGAAATTTGCTTAAAAAATTCTCATATGATCCTGGAAGTCCATCGGACTCTTTGCATGCAAAATTAAAGAGTCCAAACTGGTAAACAAGGAGTCTTGGAGTCCAAGATTCCCCTTGGTGTCAAACCCTGTGTACTAATTTTATTTATACTTTTTTATTTAAATTCAATTGCAAGGACAACTTAAGACGGTGGACCCGTAATAGATCCGCAACGTTTCAGAAGTCATGAAATTTAACAATGTTAATGGTTCCTCTAGGAAACCTTGGTTAACATTGTGAAAGATTATGAGTTCAGAAATGTTGTGGAACTATTATGGGTCCACTTCCATAATGTTACAGAGTCACTCTTACACACCAAATTAGGGTGAGCTATTTCAGGCCATCTTGGCCCTCTAATTTTTCCATTCCAGTTATCCAAATAGTAAAGAGTCTTCCCCAGATATTCAGACAGCTGAATCAACAAAGGAAGAACAAAATGAACAAAGACATTCCAAGGTTGTCAGTAGACAGAGTAGTAGTAATGATGAAACCAACAAAAAGGTATATTTCCTTATAATTTAATCATAATTGTGTCAATCAAGATTCTTGCTTTCGGAATGGCTGAAAATTTGGTTGAATTCCATAATGAAAATAATAGTTTGACTCTATTTTGTAAGCATCCACATGAATTAGAACTATAAGAAATCTATTTCTAAATACTTAATACCTTATCATACCTAATCAGACTCATGTATGAATCCGCTTCACATATTCATACAGTGTGGTAAGGTTAGGTGTTTAGTTCATAGCTCCATGAAATCAACAAAAACTATCTTCATCTCTTAATAAGAAATGGTCATAGCATCCTAGCTCATCAGGCTCTAATTCTACATACATCTGGTTATAGGTTGGATTGCTGGTGGTGGCACACGCCCTATACAGCATTTTTTCTCCCACAAATTCATTGATAATGATTAACCTAAGACATAAAGCTGCTGGAGGCTAAGAAAGGTATTACTGTGGTAAATGTACAAGCCAGAAAATTAACAGTATTCATTTAAGATATGAAGAGAGTTTTTGTTGATTTTATGGAGGTATGAACTACAAACCTAATCACACTGTATGAATATATGAAGCAAATACATGAGTGTGATTAGGTTTTTAGTTTCATGCCTTTATAAAATTAACAAAAATTCTTTCTTATGTTTTATTATTTAATATCATGAAGCAAAAATGTAAGATTCATCAATAATGAAATCTATTTCTTAGGGGACTACTATTTGTGGAAGCTTACAAAGAGCTGCATACTCAAAATTGTTTTCATTGAGAAATGAAAGCAATTTTTCAGCCAGTCTGAATGCATGAAAATTGATGGAATAATCTAAAATTAGATTATTGTAGGGTACTTAAGTATCTGTGATATGATTGGAAAGGGTCATTTAATCCAATTCAACAAACTTACTTCTCATACTATTTATGGCATATCCTTGTGGTACACATATTTGACACCAGTATAGGTAAAGTTAAGTCTGCACAGAATTGCAGACTGATTTCAGTTTACACACCCTGTTTTTAGCACAGCTGTTTTTGGAGAAAATCCAAGGTATTGCTATTGCCTTGGTTTGTTGTTGTTATTGTGCAAAAACTTAAACATTTTGTGATATCTCTGGTTCTACTGAAGGTATTCTCTTAAACTTGGCAAAAGTGTTCACCATTAAAAGAGCAACCTCTACTATTGAGGAGGATAACCAGATGTTTTTTCTGTGCAAATTATTCCTCTTTTTTGGCTTGGATTTTTTTCAGCATGCGGCATTCATCAGCAGAGCATAGGCACCTGTAGGCAGTGCTCTTTTTTATCTCTCGAATTGATGGATAATGAAAAATCTCCAACAGATAGCAGCTGGAGGCTAGTAAAGGATATAATTGTAGTACTAGTGAGATCTGAGCATAGGCACCTGTAGGCTGTTGCTCTTGGTCTTCTTAATAAGTGTTGCAAACAATTTAGCATAACTGGTTGAAATAAAATTATATCCCCCAAATTGGCTTATGTTTGAAACAAAATTTGAGGTTAAAACAATGAAATGTCTAATCTTGATATAATGACAATACACTGCAACTCCATTAAAACGCTGTGGTCTGGGTCCAAGAAATGAAACAGCGGAAGAAGTGGATGTATCTGCTATAACGCTGTAACCCCCCATGTGGCCGCCGATTCCCCCCCTTCCCGCGGTGAACAATAACGTACTGCGGAAACATAACAGACACAGGGTCAATATTGATAACGATATCGGATATCTGAATAGGCCTATACATTTTATATTTTTAAAACTCGGCAGTGAATCAAAGAACAAATCGCAGTTTATTACTTTGATATTTTTATGCCCCCGTATCGAGAGATCGGGGGCATATTGTTTTACTCATGTCCGTCTGTCTGTCTGTCTGTCTGTCCGAAAACTTAACCAAACTTAACCTTTGCCTTTTCTCCAAAAGTATTTGACATACAAGGCTCATATTTGGCATGATGATAGATCTCAATGATCCGCATCTGCTGGTACCAAAGTCAAGGTCATGTGACAAGGTCAAGGTCATCTGCCAAGGTCAAACTTTGAAAAAGATGCTGTTACGGGGGCTTTCGTGTTTCACAAACACATCTTGTTTATTTTAAGATCGTTTTGTTGTCCCCAAGCTAAACAAAACTATCTTTGATAAAGTAATCTAGTCACAAGTTGTAGGGTTAAATGATTGCAGACTCCTCTTAGTTCTCTGAATCCCAATATCTCGGGCCTACCCGCCCGGCAGCTGAGAAACACCGACAACAAGGATCTCAAAAGGGTAAAGTTAGTAAAATCCATAAAGTTTCATAAGATCAACGAATTTCATATTTTAAATGTTGTCTTCTGGAAAATAGGAGAAAATAATTATCTATGCAATCAAAATAAACAATACCCTACATCCGATCGAAACTATACCAAAGTAATCGAATCTCTCGGGGTGCAGGACTGCATTCTTCGATGAGCGAGAAAAAATGCCGTAAATTCAATTAAATGAATCTGTAGTTACGACATTTGGATTGCCGGTTTGCAAAGATCATCTTCACAAGTCAAGGGGTATCGAAAGCTTCGCAAAAACCGTATGAGTAAAACGTTCATAACCCTGTGTTTGACAAGATGTTACTTCATGGCTTTGATTATCTGACAGTAGATCATCAGGAAAGAAAGTCAAGACAATTGTGAAGCGACGCGTTCACCATCAGTTTCGCGCCATTTTCAGTTTCTTTGTTTGACACTTCTAAGAGGGAAATGTAGGTTTATATATAGCTTCTAGTTTAAAACTCAATGAAAGTGTCTATTTAGTGAGAGATTAGAATCAACGATAATAATACAATCGGGCTTTGAATTTTCAAACCCTGTAAAACATGACTATAATATGAATAAGTAAAATGAAAAGGAAACAAAATTTTATGATCATATATTTACAAAAAACGTAATATTTATAAAAAAAATTCAACGGGATTGGCAAAGGGAGGTAATAAACCAATAAATTGGGTAAGGAGCGAGTCGCTTTTTGAATTGTTTGTCAACAGCCTTAAATGTTCAAGATTTGAGAATATAAAAAGAGATTAGCTCATTTTGCGAAAACACGGCTTCTTCTGAAATTTATTAACTTGCATTTAATTGCATGGGAGCTAGACTTTTTGGTGTCCAATTGCGTCCCTGTCGTCAACAAAGCGCAGTTGGTAGCGCGCCGTTTTGTCAATATTGGGATTCTGTGTATCTCTGACGGCGGCACTCATTCTTTCTGACTAAGTCACTCACAAATGGGTTAAATGAGATAGCTGTTTGGGGTTAGGAAGGATGTGATTGTTGTTTTCCTGAGTTTGGAACTCCAGCGGTAGTGATATAACTATACGTCTGTCAGCCATCAAACTAGCCATTTCTCTCTGACCTGAGGCATTTATCGCCACCACTGCCCCGCAGGAGGTGTGAAAAACAGTTGTATTGATTTACCTGGATTCACTCAGTATTGATTTTTATCTCAGTGTTTTCACCCTTCACTCTAAAATTGCGATCAAAACAGCTTTAATGGCGGATCGGGTAACATCCCCGCAGCATCTCAAAATGGTTGAACCCCCCCCCCCCCCCCCCCCCCCCAAGCCAAGTGGACCCCGCATTTCAATGGATTTAGCCCTCTAACAGATTTAGTTATAATGGAGTTGCGGTGTATTTGGATAACATATTTTACTTTATCAATGCAAAAACTGGCAGAAATGATTGGTGTTATGAATTCATCAGGGTAATTTCTAAAAAGGTCATGGGCTGTGTAGCTATTATACTTGAAAACCTGACTGATTGTAAAAATTGAGAATAACCCAGTATCCACCTTGAATGAAGCAGCCCTAGATTTAGGATGACCAAACACTGCAAACTGTTAACAAAATTTATTATACCCTGCTTTGAATGTGTTCTTGTGTGCAAAGCAGGGTATAATTTGCAAACAGTTTGCAACTTTTTGTTATCCCAACACAGGGCTTATTAAGGTTGTGTGAAAAAGTGTGTAAAATGTCACATTTTCTGATTAAACACACTTTACTTTACAGGAGACAACGAGTTGTCAGCCTTTTACTGGCAGAGGACGCCCCAGATGGATGCCATATGGATTTTGCTTTAACTTCTTCAACAATCGACCATGCACCAAACATCTCTGTGATTTCTCGCACCATCAACCAACCCCAGTATGTCGTGATTTTAAAATTGATCTGTCATGGAAAAATGGGCCATCTGGTATTGTCTGTCTTTCTGTCCATCTGTCTGCAAAACTTAACATTGCCAATTAGTTTAGTTTATACTAATTTATTTTTTAGTTGGATTGCGACGAAAGCTTAAGCTAATGGAATCGCTCTCGAACACTCAATCCTGATGTTTTCACGTTCCTGAGAGAGAGGCAGTGGTTTAAACCCACTGCTACCCAATTTTACAGCTGGGTGAACTGGGGCTGGCTATTAAGTGTTTTGCCCATAAACACACATTGTCGACAGTGGGGCTCGAACCACGGACCTCCAGGTCACGGGTCGAGTGCATTTACCACTAGGCCACCGAGGTAGTCAACATTGCCAATTACTTCAAGTCTTTTCAAGATACAATGCTCATTTTTGGTAGGATAATAGACCTCAATAGTGTGTATCTTCAGATACTAATGTCAAGGTCTTAAGAAAAGGTCAAAGTCATCTGTCAAGATCAAACTTTTAAAAAATATGCATCTCAGGGGCATTCCTGTTACACAAACACATCTTGTTTTGTTTTGTGTTGATTGTCTGAATCTATATGGTCTCTCTTCCCTTATATATATGACTAAGTACTAAAATCTGGTTCATATAATCATAAAGGAATTATGAATTTTAAATTTGTGCAATAAAACTCAAGCGTGTTCTGATCCTGATTTATGGCTGAATATCTTTGGAAGAAATATGTTTAAACTGCATTCATCAACATTTGTCGGACTGAATTATAACAGATTTAGATGAATAAAAAGTTAATCACAATTCTTATTTTATATTTACAGAATATTATAGCAAAAAGTTTCCGAGAACATCTAGACAGAAAAGACAATGAAGTGTAAGTTTATCTATTTTTTCGTTAATGCTTTTTGGTGGTTTATCAAGAAATAATGGTAGATTATCACTTAATAATCTCACTGCAAAAGCAGTGAAATTATCAAAAACTTAAACCCTGCTTTTGTGCATTTCACCCTATCTGACATCATCTATGCAGGGCGAAATAAGTGACGTCACAATGAAAGTTGCATAGCAATCACCTGCAAAATGACTCGCTTTATGAAAATTTGTCCAAGAAATTTCCCATTTTGTCTCATTTTTGAAATAAAGAAATAGAATATTTGTTTGTTTTTCGAGTAAAATCAGTTAATATTTATGTCTTGAACAACAAATGCTATATTTTCACTCGTGCCTCTGCACTTGTGAAAATATAGCTTTTATTGTTCACTCAGTGAAATATAAATGGATCTAACACTGAAACAAATGATAATCCTCTATATAACCCTAACCTACGAAGTAGAAATCTTGTGACTATGGCTTCTACAAGTGCCTTATTGTTTTGGGTTAATTTTGGCCAAAAGTCAAAGTCAAAATTGATTTTGTTTGAAGGTCACCATTATTCTGTATCCAAAAGCTGTCCTTATGCTCTTACTCAATTACCAATAGACCCAGGATTATGAAGTTTTGTACAAGTTGCCAAAGGCTTAAGGAAGTGCCCTATTGTATTGGGGTGACACAGGTCAAATGTCAAGGTCACAATGGAACTCAATATGAAAACTGTTTCTGTGCCCTATCTTAAGAACAATTTGACCTTTATAATGAAACTTCAAACAATCATCGCCCATGACAGAAGAATGTGACCTATTGTTTTGAAGTCATGGAGGTCATGGATCTAATTTAAGAACAAATTGACCTAGAATCATGAAGCTTTATTCATTCCTATCCATAGCTTAACCCTTTGCTGTTTAATCCCTGCTTTTTACGTGTCTGGGATTTTATGATTGAGAAAACATAGTGAAAAAAGAAGAAATTGCTTCCGACAAGCAATTTCTTCTTTTTCCATACTATTTTTTACCCTACAGAATGGTTATTTTTCAAATTAAATCCACTTTAAATTTCGTCTGCAAAACCTTTGAATTTGGACTGGTCCAAAATTTTGTAAAACAGGAAAGTGTTAGGAAGTACCCTATTATTTTTGGGTCATGAAAGTCAAATGCCAAGGTCACACTTGAACTTGTTTGGATTGGTAAGTCATAAAACCTTGATATTTCACATGTGTATTGCTTATGACAGGACCTTTACATGCAAAACAAAGGTCATTGGTCAAGGTCATTTGTGAAGGGCACTCATTCATGACATAGAAACTTAGCTATTAGGTATAACTTTTGATTGGTAAGACCCTTACTGTTGATAAATAGTATGAACAGCAGTTTAAGACAAACAAACCATTTGCATTTAGGATTTCAATATTCATGTATCAAACCTTTGTTTCAAAAAAAAAAGAAAAGAAAAAAGAAAATCTTGTTTTTAGTAGGGTTATATAGTATCACTTTAACGATTTGTATGATATAGAGGATATTGAATGAGTGGTCATGGAATACTGAAATTATTAAACGAGTCATCTATAAACAAATAAAAACGAGGCTGTACCAAGTTTTTTTGTCTGTTTTAGATGACGAGTTTAATAAATTCTGTATTTCTGTGGCACAAATTTTATATTCTATTTAAAGTATGACACAAACATTTGCGAAAAATCGTTGATATTCTTGAAATTCAACATTTCAATTTTCTGCGAAACTTATTAAGCCGTTTAAAATTGATGTCACAATATACACATTATGATGTCATGTTCGCGGTAACAAAATAGCGTTGCTATCTGCTCTGAGCTCATTTGCATAGTTATTCAACTAGTGTAATAACTCCCGTGGAATATAAAAAAATATTCAATGGGTTTATTTCACTCCTGTGACATAAGTCATATTATACATTTATTTCTAGATGTCTAGATATCTTGAGGAGCCACCCTGGTGTTCAAGAAATTCCCAAACAGCAGATTGATGTTCTGTACAGACGAGTGTGTAATATTCCTGAGAGCTTTTGGGTGTTGAAATTCATGAAAGATCGGGAAATGCCTTTACAGATGTGAGTACATCATGGTCCTCTTGGTTAAGGTTGTAGGAAGGGGACTGGGGCCCTTAGATTCAGGAAGAATCATCAGTAGGGAAAAGTTTACAATTTGATATTTTGTAGAAAGCTTCTTAGTTTTGAAATATAGTGATTCATTAAGGTATACATTTCTTGAATTAAAGTCATTTACTACTCATATCATTGGTTTATTGCTTAAAGCTTGTAAATACAGCTTGTAAAAAAATATTTATTACACTAAAAATTCATTTAGTGTTATTTTTACCCTTTTTGAATTTAGGAATTACGCTTTTCTTTAAATGAAATTTCTGTAGATGTCAACAATGATTTACTGTTACTATCGAGGACTCAGAGAAGCTTTGTTTTGCTGTCCTTCCACTTCTTTTATTATAAATTGAAATTACTTCTGTCTGTATTAAATCGTTTTTGTGATCAAAAATATATCCCTAAACACAGATATTTCAATGATATTGTTGAGTTGTGTGACGTCTTTATTTAAATTTCTTGATAAAACCTTAGACTAGTTCAAAATTGGGTCATCTGCTGTCAAAACCTAGGTCATAGCCTGCTTAAAAGTTAGTTTTAGACTGTTTATTCAGGTGATAGACTTTCGGCCTCTATAGCCCTCTTGAATAAAAACCCTTAATCATTTTGTCGCTATATTTCTGTTTTCCAGGGTGCTAGATAACTATGTGAGATCATTTGCTCAGTCAGGTCAGACAGACTATGTGTATTGTGTGTTTGAAATTGCTAAAGAGTTGAATATACAACTGCAGAAAGATGTCTTATGTCATCTGTTAGAGTAAGTTGTCAAAAGGTCCCTTTTATCAATTATAGAGGTACAAATAAGAGGGGTAAAGCCTGTCTAGAATATTTATTTTCTCAATGAAATTCTATGTTTTGTATACTCATTTGAATTGTCATAAGGTTTGTGCTATAATTATTGAAATATATCGTCTAAATTCCAAAATACACCGTCTTATCTTTAGCTTTTGATTTAACCCTTTATAGTTAAAAAATATACCGAAACAAAAGGGTTGCAGATGTAGTTTTAAGATATTTTAGGTAAAAGACAAAATTGTTTGATCTGTGTGTGCAATAGTTTCTCAAGTCTAAAATCACGGTGGCATGAAATCACTGGAATAGATCTTCTCTTACGAAAATTAAATGTATTGATTTTATATTGATTATAACACCATCAGTTGTGAGTTATTCTATGTAACAATTGTGATAGAACTATAAATCTTTACCTTGTGTCAGTATTAAAGGTTTATAGATATGCACATCTCCTTCAATGGCTGAATTCAGGTTACCTTAGTGGGATGAGTAGCTTGTTGCTAGGATTAAATACCATGGTTATACGGTTATAAAAATGACAGGAACACATTGATTAGTACCATAGCTACCACAAAAAATATTAAAGCAATTTAAATCCTTAAAACATACAAAGCAAATCAAATTTTACCTTACAATATCTGATATCCTAATGTAAATCAAAATGTATCTAAAATATACCATGATCCTTCATCTTGTTTAATATCAAAATCATACCTTGTTATTTGGCAATACTGCTTGTAAATATATGTAAATAGCTTTTGGTGTAAATTGAAGGTAATGCAATATTGTACAGAATCATCTTGTGAACAAATTGTCCGCAACTGCAGGATTCCTGAAAAAGACTGGCATTGGCTGGTGTCAAACTGAGGCGGACAAGTAATATTGATAAATTGTTCGACAAGTCCAATGCGCTAACCTGACCCAGGTGTCGGGCATTGTATTTCAACCATATAATCTATGCAGGACGTTGAGAGTGGTCTCCCATAACAATGATATGATTATTGTGAATATTTCAGAGCATTTTCCACCCAAGATATCAGCCTAGAAAAACTGATCTCTATCATGATATATAGTACAGAGGATGATAACTTTGTTGTGCCACAGAAATTTGTGAAAATTGCATTCAATAGGGCGGTGAATGTTCCGAGGTTAGCAGATCAGCTGTTAAAATGGTTAGTGGGCAACACTCAGCAGTTACAACAGCTTAGTCAAGATGTGAGTTGGTCTTATTAAACAATTATAAAATTTTGTATTGTTCTATTTGGAAGATAGGAGGAGGGTGGGGATGTATTAGTCTGCTTTGCGACAGATCTAGTTAAGGTTTGTGGTCTTCTTTAGATTGGCTGTTTTCGGAGAAAGGGAGAGGTATTGCCATAGCCTTAGTGTCGTTGTTGTGCAAAAAACTTTTACATTTTGTGATATCTCTGGTTCTATTGCAGGCATTCACTTGAAACTTGGCACACATGTTCACTTGATTTGGGAAACCTATACTATCAAGGGGGATAACTCAAAATGCATTTTGTGTGAATTATGACCCTTTTTTAACTTAGATTTCCTTTCCACTTTCTAGCACCCAACAGCGGAGCAAAGGCACCCTAGGCGGTGCTCTTTTTTTATCAACCTGAATTATCTGGCTGTTTTAATCCTTATCAATCTGTTCACATCATATGTCTGCTGTGCACTAAGTTTAGGCAAACGTAGCCAGCTACATTGGAATCACCTGAAAATTGACAATTTGTTTGAAACAAACTTAAATCATTAGGATAAGGGTTCAAAGATTTGTTCAAACTCCTCAACGGATTCGACTGTCAAAAAAAAATGAATCTATCCTATTTTCATTTTCCGAATTATTTGTTTGGTAGTTATTTGTACTTATAATTACAGTTAACAACATTCATTGAATTTAATTTCAAAATCATTATACCCCCCACCTACGTAGTAGAGGGGGGTATATTGGTTTTCCATCTCTGTCTGTCTGTCCATCCGTCAGTTCGTCCATCGGTCCGTCCATCCGTCCATCCGTCTGTAGACCTTTTCGTTTCCGGACTCATACTCAAGAACCAAATGACCTACAATCATGAAACTTTATACAAATGTTCCTTATGACCCAAGGAAGTGCCCTATTGTTTTTGGGTCATGTAGGTCAAAGGTCAAGGTCACAGTCAGCCTTTGTTCAATTTTCGTTTCCGGACTCTAACTCAAGAACCAAGTGGCCTACAATCATGAAACTTTATACAAATGTTCCTTATGACCCAAGGAAGTGCCCTATTGTTTTTGGGTTACATAGGTCAAAGGTCAAGGTCACAGTAAATTTTTGTTCAATTTTCGTTTCCGGACTCTAACTCGAGAACCAAGTGACCTACAAGCATGAAACTTTATGCAAATGTTGCTTTTGATCCAAGGAAGTGCCCTATTGTTTTTGGGTCATATAGGTCAAAGGTCAAGGTCACAGTCAATTTTTGTTCAATTTTTATTTCTGGACTCTTAACTAAAAAACCAAGCCACCTAGAATCATGAAACTTCATGCAAATGCTACATATGACCTCAATATTAGTTACAAACACATCATGCACTAATAGCACTTGCAATCTGACAAAGCGCTTGTGGGGGGTATTAGTCTGCTATGCGACAGTTCTAGTTCACCTTGTCAATTTCATGATGTTGTTAACTGTACATACAACCATTTGTTCCCATGATTTTTTCATCAAAGAGCTTTGGAAATCAGCATAGTGCCAAAAGAGACCTTCATGTTCATGTTGATTAAATTTATACAGATCCCTACAATTGTTAAATGTATACACGTACTTTCTCTTTTTCCTCTCAAAAACTTTTCCCCCGTCATATTTGGCCAAGAGTTCAATGGCACTTAATTTTCAAAGGTTAACAAAAGTCAATCCTTCTCATATTTTTGTTCCCAGAAAGACTTGATGTCACAGCTGTCAGATATGCTGAAGAAAAAAAGTGTAGGAAAAGTTTTGATAGAGAAGCTAGAGGCTGTTCTTAAAGTACTTTCTACAAACCCTGGACCTGCAAACCCTGGACCTGCAAACCCTGGACCTACAAACCCTGGACCTTCAAACCCTGGACCTTCAAACCCTGGACCTTCGAACCCTGGACATGCAAACCCTGGCCCTAGGAACCCTAGACCTATAAACCCTGGACCTTCAAACCCTGGACCTGCAAACCCTGGACCTAGCCAGGGTAGCACATCTACAGGGGCTGATCAGGGGCTGGAGGAATCATGTTGCTGGACTAGGGATGATGAAAAGTACTGGATAGATAATGTACAGGTTTGTGTATTCTAAAATATTTTCCTATTGTATAATTGAGCATTACTAAGATAGGGTCCTAAGGACTCAATATGTTTGATCTTAGGGATTCTTTCGTAAAGTTTAAAGGGTATCTAAAAAAGATGTAGACTAATTCTTTTGAATTAATCTTCTTCCAGAAATGGGTCAAGTCTGTCAAGAATCACAGGAAAATGGGCTCATGGAAATATGATATGGATATCCTCATTATCGCGATAGAGTCCACAGTTTTCATTTGAACGGCTTGGAACTTGACTGCTGTTCGATCCCAAACGGGGGGACTCATTCTTTCTGACTATTTGTCTCTCACCAAAGGGTTGATAATCATAGACCTATGTGAGATAGTAGGGGCAGGCTAGGAAAGGATGTGATGGTTTTCCTGGTGAGAGAAATCTAGGAATCCATTGTCAGGTGATCAAACCACTGCAATACAACTGAAAAAATGTTGAAAACGGCGTAAAATTCAATCAATCAATCGTTGGACATTCTATTGTGTAAAGAGAGATTTTATGAAATTGGCAAGGGCTGTCAAGTATAAGGTGAAAAAGGGCCCAAATCAAATTGTATACACATATCAATTGCTAATGTTTATTGTTGCCTGACTTAAGAGAGATGGCTTTTCCTTAAATGCTTGCAAATATATATGAGCCTGTGCATGATATTTCCAACAATTTCAATGTGCGTCTGAAGACTCTGATCAGCCTGTGCGGCTGCACAGTCTGATCAGAGTCTTCACTAAGCATTAGTAGCTAGGGACACCATTCTCTTTGCTCACAATTGCAGAACCTTTTCATTTCACTGTGTGGCCTTCCAGGAAGCTAAATATCTCTTCATCACTCAGACATGAAATAGTTGGAAATGTCACACACAAGCTCATATAAAATTTGATACAGACATATTCAGTGGAGCAGTAAACCATCCCAGGCCCCAATGGGTGTCTTTATATTTTATGATATAAAAAATGGTTACCACATTCAGAGGTCATGATAAGAGGGGTTAAAAGAAATATCAAATCAATATATCTCAATGAAGAGAAGCAGTTTCACCATTGGTGAAAATATAGCTTTTATTGTTCACCCATTGAAAGACAAATCTTTCTTACGCCGAGATATATTCCCAATTTATCTTACACTGAGATATATATTCCAAATTTATCTTACACTGAGATTTATATTCCCAATATTTATTACAGTCTGTGAAATTTTCCAAGGACTTTATGCACCTGGCAGGGTTATTTGAGGAGAAAAGAAGCAAAACAGTTTCCTTCACACAGGAAGAATGGCAATTATACGTTAACGTGATTTACCACGATCAGTCAAGTGTTAACTGTGCCCTGGACGGGTTTATTAAAGGAGTGAAGGACTCGCTGAAAAAAATGAAAGGTATTTTTTATTTGAATTCTTGGAGTAACATCTCCCCTCAAATTTGAATGAAACTTTGCCAGAATGTTACTTGGTCAACATCCTCTGGACCAATAAAATTCAGTTGAGCTGTTTAGGGAAATTCTGGCCCTCTTATTTAGCTCCGCTGTTTAAAAGTCCAGTGGGGCTTATGTCATGGCTATTTGTCTGCGTCAACTAGCCTGTCAGTGTGTAGACATTTTATTTGAACATCTTCATCTCTAAAACTATTGGGCAAAATTCAACCAGATTTCACACAAATGATCATTGGGACATTATTTCTCAGGTTTCTATATTGAATCCTTATTAAGGCTGTAAAGTCACTCATAAATAGTCTGGTATGTTGACATAGAAAATAATATTTCTTACACAAACTATTGATAGTTAGAATTTAACCAAACCTCATAGAAATGATTCTTTTGTTATATAAAGTGCAGGACTTAAAAATAAACAAACAAAGATTGATAGATGGTTTTATTAAGTTTTCGGCACCATGATACAGTTAGTTACATTGTTAAATTGACATTTAACTCAATCAAAACCATTCTAAATCGCTCATTCATCGCTCCACTCATTCATTCCAAACATTCATTCAAATCAATCAAAAACGCTCCAAATGACTAAAAAGTATACAACCAACAGCTACATTCAAAGTAAAAACAAATGGGAAAAAATCGAGATTTCACGACCAAAATTGAAATTGTTATCGTCTGATAGGTTCTTGAAAAAATAAGAAGTAATTTACAGAACTTTTATGCATATTTTATTAAAGGGAGGTAATCAATATTGCTAATTTTGTTCATAATGAACAAAATTTGCAATACTGGATTACCTCCCATGAAATTCACTCAAATACAGTAAAAAGTGTATTGCAATATATTGCAATATTATTTTATGTAGTTTAAACTTAGTTGAGTATTGGACACTTGTAGTCACATTTTCTTATTGTTTTATTCAAGTTTAAACTGACCTTGACATTTGACCTTTCTGAAATTTTGAACAGTTTTAAACTGTTTTCAGTTATCCACTAATCCCCCTATCCATCAAATTTATTTGATAAATGAAATGATTTATATTGCTGCCTGAGGCATGTGTAGATTTGTGTTAGCTAGGGGTGCCACAGTCGACTGTCACATTAGAAATTAGACTTGTAACAACAACTTGTCACAATAGAATATTGACAGATGTGTCCAAATTCATGTTTTCATCACATGTACCTGGACTAGTTAAAGATGATTTTCTACTTGTCCACAATCTAAATCAACTTTTCCCAAAAAAAGCTAATTGACAAAATTTGAGAAAAAGATGTTTTTAAGAAGAAAATGCTGGGACCCTTTCTATCCTTTGATATAAACATAGGGTTAATTATTCTCTTTGATCTATTTAGTAGCAATCCACGATTGGCCTTGTTGTTTACTTGTCCATGGACTATTGGCCTTTCAAAATGTACTTGTTGATAGGTAGAAAAGCCTTTTAGGACAAATTCCTCACCTCTGAGTGTGAGTCATCAGATGTCAGTCTGTCTACTGTATTGTTGGCAGAGCACCAGAAAGGAGAGTGTGGTTGCAAAATGCAAAATCTTGTATTTCACAGACAAACCCTTGGTTGTGGGTATTCTTTAGAATCAATTCTTGTAAAATGATTACATTGAATATCCATAACATAGGATTTGTTTGCATTTGATGGAATTTTTATGCCCCCACATTGATAGATTGAGGCATGTTGTTTTTGTCCTGTCTGTTTGACCCCCTAAAATCTCTTAACATTTTGCAGTAGCTTTTGATTGGTGCTTAAGTGTGAGAATCTTCATATTTCACATGTGTATTGCTTATGATAAGAACTTTCTGTTGGTACCAAATTTAACTTCATCAGTCAAGATCAAGTTTATTTTATTTCAAGGTTGGAAATGGGAAATTTTAGACTTGGTGTTGAATTATGTATTGCCGTTGGTTACAGAATCGAAATAAGGTTTGCTTTTAACTACTGCAATGTATCTAACTACTGTACAGTAACCCTTGTGATAAGCGACCACTTAAGGGACCACCAAAAAGTGGTTGTTTATGGGAATGGTCGCTTAATACAAAATATCATGATAAATGTTAGTGTTCATTTTGATAGCATTTAAAGATAGTTGGTCAAGTCACACTGAATCCTATGATGTTCGAACCCATTAGAATCGTCTTATTGAGACGATTCTAATGGGCTCCAACATCATAAGATTCAATAATAACAAATTTTTCGTTAAAAATGTCCTCTTTTCAGAGATTTTGCTTACAGTGAAGGGACTTTTTACAGGGTCGCTTAATAGATTTGGTCGCTTAATAGATGTGGTCGCTCGAGCAATATCAACTGTATCTTAAAAATGGCAGTGGCACAAGTATCAGTGTTTCATGAATACATCTTGTTCATTTAGAAAGAGAAAATACTGTCTTTCAGGATGTTTGGTTGTGATATTTTTTCAGGGAGAGAAGAGGAAATCATCAAGCAGGTTCTTGAAATTACCTTTGGAGTATTTGACAAGTGTTACACTAAAGGAGACGCCAAAATGTGCCTCGCTATTCTAGATACTATGGGTTGTCATGGATTATCTCCAGCGTCACTGCCGATGTTTGTGTACAAGTCTGTCCATGTGTGTTTGCTGGCCAACCATACCATGTTTGCTTTAGTAATATTAAAAGGTTTGTTAAACAGTTATCATTGTACTAGAGATTTGCTAGCTCCACTGACCTAAAGTTCAGCAGACTTTTATTGTGGCCATGTGTCCTTCATGATTATACCCCCGCAAAACAAATGTTTTCGGGGGTATATTGGAATCAGCCTGTCTGTCTGTCTGTCCGTGAATCTGTCCGTCTGTCCGTCTGTGGACACATGTAGTAGTAAATTTGTGTCGCAAACTCCTCCTTCAGTTTTCCTTCAAAAGCTTTGAAACTTTATAGAAACATTCATCACATGTTGAAGTTTTGCAGGACACAATTTTTAGGTCCCAACTTCCCCTGGTTCATGAATTATCTCCCCTTGAGCTTAGACATTTTTAGCTCACCTGAGCACGAAGTGCTCAAGGTGAGCTATTGGGATTGTAGAATGTCCGTCGTCCGTCGTCAGTCGTGCATCGTGCGTCGTGCGTCGTCCACAATTTCTTTAAACATCTTCTCCTCCTAAACCAGTGGGCCAATCTTGATGAAACTTGGCAGGGATGTTCCTTGGGTCAAGCTCTACCAAAGTTGTTCAAATAAATGAAATCCACCCTTAACTTTCCCTTTACCCTTAACAAAAAGGGTGAAAATATGAAAATCTTTAAAAATCTTCTTCTCTGAAACCAGAAGGCAGACAGCTTTCATATTTGGTATGTAGCATCATCTAGTGGACCTCTACCAAGTTTGTTCATATCAAGACTCTGGGGTCATATTTGGGCTTTGCCCGGGCGCAACCCTTTTTACATAGAATCAAAGAGCGAAAATCTTTAAAAATCTTCTTCTCTGAAACCATATGGCAGACAGCTTTAATATTTGGTGTGTAGCATCACCTAGTGGGCCTCTACCAAGTTTGTTCATATCAAGACCCTTGGGTCATATTTTGGCTTTGCAAGGGTGCATCCCTTTATCTCTTATGAGCACGAAGGGTAAAAAAACGAAAATCTTCAAAAATCTTCTTCTATGAAACCGGATGGCAGACAGCTTTCATTTTTGGTATGTAGCATCATCTAGTGGGCCCCTACTAAGTTTGTTCATATCAAGACCCTAGGGTCATATTTGGGCTCTAACCGGGCGCATCCCTTTCAGCTCATCTGAGCACGATAGGTGAAAATAGGAAAACCTTCAAAAATCTTCTCCTCTTAAACCAGAAGGCAGAGAGCTTTCATATTTAGTATGTAGCATCATCTTATGGACCTCTTTCAAGTTTGTTCAGATCACAACCCTGGGGTCACCTTTGGGGTCCACCCGGGTGCATCCCTTTTTACATAGAATCAAAGAGCAAAAAGGCATATCTGTCTTGCTCTTCGCTGAAAACGTTCCATGGTATTGATCTTAGGCAATTATCTTCTTTTTGACATCTGCCTATCTAATTAATGTGATGTCCCAGGGGTCAAAGAGACTCAGGTGAGCGATCTAGGACCATCTTGGTCCTCTTGTTTCCTATTTGTTACCATGTACTTATAATTTTGTGTAGCAAACTCCTCCTTCAATTTTCATTCAATTGTAATAAAACATTATGCAAATATTGATCACAAGTTGAAGTTTTGCTAGACACAAATTTCAAGTGTCAACTCCACCAGGTTCATGATTTATCTCCCCTTGAACTAAAGACATTTTTCCTATTTGTTAAAATTTAATCATAATTTTGTGTCGCAAACTCCTCCTTCAAATTTCATTCAATAGTTATGAAACATTATACATACATTTATCACATGTTAAAGTTTTGCAAGACCCAAATTTCAAGTGTCAACTCCCCCAGGTTCATGTGTTATCTCCCCTTGAACTTTGACATTTTTTCATATTTGTTACCATGTACTTATAATTTTGTGTCGCAAACTCCTCCTTCAATTTTCGTTCAATAGTAATGAAACATTATACAAACATTCATCACATGTTGAAGTTTTGCAAGACACAAATTTCAAGTGTCAACTGCCACAGGTTTATGAATTATCTCCCCTTGAACTTACGACAATTTTGCTGTTTGAACACATATACTTGTAATTTTGTTTCCCAAATTCCTCCTTCAGTTTTCTTTTAATAAGTTTTCATGTTATACCTTTGAAATTTTATGCAAACATTTACCACATATGAAGTTTTGCAAGACACAATTATGAGGTCCCAACTCTTCCTGGTTTAAGAATTATCTGCCCTTACACTTACTAATTTTTTTTCTTTTTCGTTCACATATACTAGTAATTTTGTGTTACAAACTCCTCCTTCAGTTTTCCTTCAATAGCTTGAAAACATTTATCACATGTTTAAGTTTTGCAAGACGCTATTTAGAGGTCTCAAATCCAAGAGTTATCTTTATATTTGAAGCATTTTTTGCCTCTTCTGTCAAAGTATCTCATTCTCTGAAAGCACTTGCGGGGGTATTAAGTCTTATTCAGTGACAAGCTCTAGTTGTATCTGTATTTGTCTGTCCAACTTTGCGCTTATACATTTTTAGCACAACCGTTTTTGGAGAAAAGCTGAGGTATTGCTAAAGCCTTGGTGGTTGCGGTGTCATCGTCAATGTGTGAAAACCTTGACATTTTGTGATATCTCTATTTCTACTGAAGGCATTCACTTGAAACTTGGCACACATGTTCTATACTGTCAAGGGGGATAACTCTAGATGCATTTTGTTCAAATTATGCTGCTTTTTAGACTTAAATTTTTATTTACTATCCAGCACCAAAAAGCTGAGTTAGGTGGCCAGTATTCCTTCTGAAATTACAAATTTCGAACTATTCCTGGATTAAAAAGGAAAAGAGGTTGGTACAGATAAAGATCAGACTGCACATATGTGCAGACTGATCTTTGTCTATACCTCCTACCAAAGTAGGAATAATCCGGTTTCAACATGACAAGGGTCAAGAAAACACCTAGGTAGGGTGGTCATTTTAGATGCAAATGTTCCTGGTTATTTATGACTATTGTTGAGTCTCTGTTCTAATAGATGGAGCCGCTGTCATTACGCAGTAGTACGTCAGATGGTTAATCTAGAGGTCCTGGGTTCGATCGCCAATGGCAGCACTTGTCCTTTCTTACTTTTTGTCTTCCACCAATGGGTTGATTATCATAGATCTATGTGGAATATAGCAGCTTTAGGCTAGGAAAGGATGTAATGGTGGTACTGGTGTGAGAAATACTGGGGATCCATTGTTAGGTGCTCCAGCTGCAGCGATATAACTGAAAGATTGTTGGAAGCAGCATTTAATCCCATTCAAAACAAAACCTAATTGATGGATTGTTGACCCCACATCTTGATCTTTGTCTTGACACAACCTCTAAAATAACAAAACATCATTTATCTGGTCTGGTCACAGATAGAAAAAAAAAAAAATTGATTGTGGGCTACCTTAATGTTGTTACTTAAAGGCTTGCTGCATAAAAATCTTTGCAAAAAATGTAAAATGAAAGTTCTAAAAGCACTGGAAGTTGCCAAATGTGAGTGAGTATTGATTTCGGAAATGCATGGTTTTACACCTTTCAGGTTTGAAATGAAATTCAGGTGGTATGAAGTAAGATCAGACTGCACATATGTGCAGGCTGATCTTTGTCTATACCTCCTGTCAATGCAGGAATATTCCGGGTTCAGCATGACAAGAGTTAAGCTGTAGGGATTATGTTTAGGTTGCCTATTATCTAAAAATTTTGAAATATATCATCCAGAGGTCAACATTGGAACCCAGTCTAAATAAATCATTTGATTGGTCAATCCATATTTTGATGTGATCTGCTTATTCTTTACATTGTAGGCGCAAATTTGGATGAGATGGACTACAGAATAAAGTTTAACTTGTTACATCTGTTAGAAACGCTGGCTATACAGCTTGGGAATCAAAACCTTCTTATGGATTGCCTGTATGTCATAAAATTAGCCTTTAAATTGATCTACATTGGTGAGTTGAAATATCCAATTTATTCAGTCTTTCTGTCTGTCTGCCCGGTTGTCTGTCTGTCTGTCTGTCCATTTGTAAGTATCCAGTGAATGGAATTCCTACAATTATGGACAGATAGGATCAAGTTTTCACAAAATGTTCCTGATTTTGTGCATATTGTCATGGTTTGGTGATATTTTGCCATGCAGTTACGTTTTGGCATAAATTGCAACTTGAACTCTCTTGTTTATGTAAATACAGAATCAAAATGTACAAGATCCATTCTTTTAAAGAAAACCATTCCCCCTAAAGATTGATGTTAAAGTTACCAATTAATTGTGAACAAGATTTTGGATTGGTCTATAATGAAAACTACCGTTTGTGACAAGTCAATGCCATGGAAAAATGTAACACAGAAAACTAGTATTTTGCTATACGGAGATAGTCAATTGGGATCTACAAATCTTTAAAAATCCTCTCTAAAACCACATGAATTGGAATAATTAATTTTTGCTTGAATCATTGCTGGTTTAATCTGTAAAAATACTTGAAGAAACTCTGAAAATCCAACATATAAAATTTTACCGAAAATTATAGACAGGCACTCAACACAGATACATGTAGTTTTCATAGCTGAGCAAGTAACCTGTATTCAATCAGTTATTCCATTTTAAAGGGTGATTGGATTGAAGTTACATTAAAAAGTTTAAAAGAAACAATTTAATCATCAACATAATTCTAAGGACGTGTAACTAGAGCTTTAATGAAGCTTTAGTTACAAGGTTTTGGAATTACTTCAACAAAACATTACACATCTCAATTTTAAATGAAATGGCCTTCTATTTCAATCGTGTATAATTAGATTAACTTGGCTCGATGTGTGTGGGTCAAAATATTGTATTGAACAGTGGATAAGATGTCGCATAGTAAAGTACTTCAATGTTTCTTGATATTTCAGCTCAACCAAATTTGAGTGAGCGAGAACAGAGATTAGAAAGAGGAAAAAGGGAGAATCAGATCAGTAAGTTGACCAGGGTCTGACACGAAGAGGATGAAAATTTTATCAATCAGCAACCCTCCAAAGCATTGTAGCAATTTCATCTTAACCCTTTGCTGTTTAATCCCTGCTTTTTACGTGCCTGTGATTTTATGATTGAGAAAACATTGTGAAAAAAGAAGAAATTGCTTCATACAAGCAATTTCTTCTTTTTCCACACTATTTTCTACCCTACAGAATGGTTATTTTTCAAATTAAATCCACTTTAAATTTGCGTCTGTAAAACCTTTGAATTTGGACAGGTCCAAAATTTTGTAAAACAGGAAAGGGTAAACTTGGCATGAATGTTCCTTTTGGCCTCTTCTCAAATCTTGGAGAAATTTTGAATGATCATCAAATGAAGATGTGACACGGCAGGGCCTTTTTTAATGATGAATATTTCAAACATCTTCACACACATCCCCCTTCCAAACAAGTGGGCCAATTTCAACCAAACCTTGCCTGAATATCTTTTGGTTGCCCCTTCTCAAAACTTCTTCCTAATTATTTTTTACTTCCAAATATGGGTTTGACAGGGTGGGGCTGTTTTAATCTTTCATGCCCCTGCATCAAAAGATCGGGGGTATATATTTTTTACCATTGTCCATCTGTTCGTCTGTCTTACTGTCTGCAAATCTTGACAAAATAACTTAACGTTGCCAATATTTTCAAAGCTATTCAACAAACAATGCTCATATTTGGTATGATGATAGATCCCAATGATATGCATTTGCTGGTTCCAAGGTCAAGGTCATGTGACAAGGTCATCTTTCAAGATCAAATTTCTAAAAATTTGTCGTTTCAGGGGCATACGTGTTTCACAAACACATCTTGTTAATCTTTAAATGTCTTCTCTCCCCAAAACCATTGACTGAATTTGAACTAGACTTTGGCAGAAATGTTCCAATAGTAAATCTTCTCAAAACTTGTTTATGTATTTTTACTGGCCTTCATGTAGTAGCATGGCATGGCTTGGCTAATTTTGACTTTGAAATCTATATACATTGATTTGTCCCAAACCATATGTTTTATTTCAACAAAACTTGGTATGGGGTCCTGTTTGCATGACCCACGGGTTGCATGTGTAAATTACACATGAAGACTTGTAATAGTTCAATACACTCCCATACAATCAAGCTTTTTTGAAAACCATAGAAAAGACAAAAAATTTCAAAATTTTATTAACTGAAAGTTGTTACCTGTAACTTCTTGTAAATTAGAACAGACTTATTTTTTTCATCTTGTGACAGCTTAATACATATTTCTTGAATGCTTTTCTGTGGATTATAGAGTTAGTAAGGTAGATAATCATTTGATAATCTCATCACCAAACCAGTGAAATTAAAAGAAGAAAAATTAATCCTGCTTTTAATCATTTTACCTTTTTATCACATGCTGTTTGCCACAGGGGATATAGTAATGGTGTCTGTTTGTAATTCTGTCACTAAACTTGTACGGAACATATCTCCTAAAGTATAAAAGCTATCAAATTGAAACATTTTAGGTGGATAGATCTCATGGAGGAAATATGCAGTGCCAGGATCTACAAATCTTGCTTTCATAATCTTGGAGTTATTGCCCTTTGATAAAACTTCAGTTAACTATCAAGCTTTGATGGCGGGGGATGGCCATGTCCAACATGGCTCTTGTTTGACAGTATCTAAGTTGAGCCAAATAAATAGATGATATGATGAGTTGCATAGCAATGACATGAAAAATGGATGCACTCTGAGAAATTTTGTCCAATATATTTTCACATATCCTCTTATTAAGGCTTTAAAGAAATAGAAAAATAGTTAGTTGTTTGAGTAAGACGTTTTAGTATTTCATTTCTTGAACAGTAAAAGCTATATTTTCATTTGTGGCTCTTCCACTTGTGAAAATACAGCTTTTGTTCAAGAAATGAAATAAATGGATCTTACAATGAAACAAACTTTTATCCTCTATCTCATTCGTTCCAGAATTACCAGGACTCTGCCATTGCCTGATAGGGAAATTTCTGGCACAACATGCCTTGGATCATGCTATCACTGTGTTTGAACTGATTCAACGGTTTGGACAGACATTCCCCTTTGACAGAGACATGCATTTACAGCTGATTCTATGTCTTTGTGAAACTGACCACAAATATATCGCGGAGGCTGCATTTAAAAAACTGTGCCAAATGAATGAATTCCCCCAACAGTCATATGATATGCCAAGACGAATCACAATTCCGTGTATAACAGAGCCAATAACGGCAGAAGTAATATTAATTGTGGAAGATTATCTAATGAAGTTGTACAACGATCTATGTCAGATGGTCTTATCTAGTCAAATATTGGATACCTCACAATTAGACTTGAAGATTTGTGTTCCTCATAGTACTCAGGTGAGCTCAATTAATATTTATGCCCCCCTTCAAAGAAGAGGGTGTATATTGCTTTGCACTTGTCGGTCGGTCTGTCCGTCCGTAGACCTTTTTTTGTCTGGAGCATATCCCAAAAAGTATGCAAGCTTGTATCATGAAACTTCACAGGTGGATAGATCTCATTGAGGAGAAGTGCAGTGCACAAGAACCATAACTCTACTCATCATATTTGTGAGTTATTGCCCTTTATTGATCAACAGGCTATTGAATAGGCTATTGACTTGCTTTTATGGAGGGGGGGAATAAATGTTTTACAAACATCTTCTGTTTTCAAATGTCAATACACCTCCCAGCACAATAATCTAAGCTACAGATAGAGGATGTATTTTGGTTTTCAAATTCGAATATTTCTTTATTCCTCATTTAAATCAAATGTTGTTGGTACTCATTTGAAACGTCTCATTGAGACGTTTTAAATGAGTACCAACAACATAGGGTTTCATTGGGAAATAAAGATTTTAGACTGGCTTTAGCCCCTCTGATCTGGACCCCTTGATAATGCTTTTGTATACCAGTTGTGAAAATGTCAGATGGTCCTATCTATTCAAATATTGGATACAAAACAGTTAGTCTTTAAGGTTTTTGCTCCTATAACTCGGGTAGGATCATTTAACACTATTGTTAAGAAAGTTGACCCATAATAGTTCCGTAACATTTTCGGAAGTGATGAATTTTAACATTGTTAACCAAGATAAGCTAATGATATTCATTAGGAGACCTCGGTCAACATCGTTAAAAAACATGAGTACTGAAATGTTGCAGAACAATTACGGAACTATTACCTTAAATGTATTTTAACTCTATCTTGCTGAAAAGGGATTTGTTTCAAACAATTTGCCAACATTTGGGACATTTCAGTCCATCTGGCTAATGTTTTTCCCTCAATGATAATTTGAAAGCAGGCAATGTAGCCAAAGATCAGACTGCATGTCTGTGCAGGGTGATCTTAGCCTATATTGTCTGCAAAGGCTTTGTGTTCAGCAGAAATATGCAGTGAACATGAATAATGAAAAGGGTGAATACTAAACAACGTCCACCCAATGTTGCTTAAAAAAAAAGATATGGATAAATCTTAATGAAAAAGAAGAAATTTGAATTTTAACCCTTTGCTGTTCAATCCCTGCTTTTTACGTGCCTGTAATTTTATGATTGAGAAAATATTGTGAAAAAAGAAGAAATTGCTTCTGACAAGCAATTTCTTCTTTTTCCACACTATTTTCTACCCTACTTAATGGTTATTTTTGAAGTTAAATCCACTTTAAATTTTCGTCTGCAAAACATTTGAATTTGGTCAGGTCCAAAATTTTGTAAAACAGGAAAGGGTTAACTATGAACTGTTACCTGGAAAGACGAAGATTTATAAGATATCACTTTTAATTGTCATCTGCACTTTCTTTCAAGTATTGACTAGTCTAAAATTCTGTTGTAATGTTTTAAATATTCCATTCAGATGGACTTATTTTATTTTAGCTTTAGCAATGGCATGGTTCCTGTCCGTCTATCTGTCCATAAACAATTTTTATGCTCCCCTAAGGGAGAGCATATAGCCGCCGCTTCGTCTGTCCGTCCCTCCGTCTGTAATTCCGTCTGTTCATCTGTCCGTCCGTCCCCACCTATTTACTCCATAACCCTTGGGCCAAATCAAATGAAACTTACCATGTGAACTCCCTATGATATAGTGATGATGCATCTGTGACAGTTTTTGGATTTGAGGCCTCGTCACAAGAAAAGGGGACTTAGGGTTAAAAACAGTTTTTCCCAAATTTCTCCTAGTCTAACAGTCAGAATTTAGTGAAATTTCATATTTGAGTAGCAAATCAGATGCCCTTTACTATAAACAATTTGAAATTAACGTAAAAAAAAGAATATCATGGAAAAAGGGGGCTAAATGCTTGTTACCTTTATGCTAGGGCCTAAAATACAGTTATTCTTTCATTTCTCCTAGTCTTATGCTCAGAATTTGATGAAATTTCACATTTCAGTAGCAAATCAGATGCCCTTTACCATAAACTATTTGAAATTTGTGTCTAAAAATATATCATGCAAAAAGGGGGTTTAATGTTTGTTACCTTTAAGTTTGCTGTGTAAGGTAACACATTATTTGATCCCTTGCAATCTGACCACAGAGCATATCTCCTAAAGTATAATAGCTATCAACTTGAAACTCTATGGGTGGATAGATCTTATGGAGGAGAAGTGCAGTGCACAAGAACTACAACTCTTGCTTGCATAATTTTGGAGTTATTTCCCTTTGTTATTTTTGATACTTAGATTATGTCTGGAGCATATCTCCTAAAGTATAGCAGCTATCAACCTGAAACTTTATGGGTGGATAGATCTCATGGAGGAGAAGTGCTATGCACAAGAACTACAACTCTTGCTAGCATAATTTTGGAGTTATTTCCCTTTGTTATTTTTAATACTTAGATTTTATAGGAGGTAAATCTCTGACAGTACAAAAGAATATTTTATCTATTAGGCTTCAGTTAACTATCAAGCTTTCTTGGCGGGGGATGTCCATGTTCAACAAGGCTCTTGTTTTTGTGACAATGCCTTATACGGGGAGCATAATCCGTCTCTGACGGCTCTTGTTGTTTATGCATTGAATTTCACCAATATTTTCAGATTTCTTTGAAACTTTCAAAGGATAATTATAGATTCATAAGGAAGGTTCCATCTGAAAATAAGGCTGATATGTCAGAAAACAGGAAAAGGGGCCTCAAGCAATCAATCAATATATATTCTGGCTTCCGTGATTAAGTCCATAAATATTATCAGACTTTCTTAAAACATTCACATGATGATTGTAGGGTCATAAAGAATGAAAATGGAGCATTTCTATTGGAAAACACAGGAAAAGGGGCCTTATAGATTTTTAATCGAAGTAGAGGTGGGTAAACTTGATTTGCCATGGAAGTCAGTCTGTCTCTGGACATACATGTAATTTAGTCCGGAGGTTTTATCAGACACCATTACTGCTAAAGATTTGAAATTTATACATAATGTATATCTGCATATGAAATTTTGCACCTGCAATTTTGAAGCCCCTTCTATGATTGGTTTCTAAATTATCTCCCTATGAACATGTAAATTTCACTAAATTATTGTTGTCAAGAGCATTTCTCCTACACTATTACATGTACTGCCTTGAATTTTGTATGTGATGTGTATCCTGGACAACTAAAGATTAAAACTTTCTTTGACATGAAGGTAGATCAATCATTCTAGATTCAGAAAATTAGTAAAGTCTGAAATGTTTGGACTCAAGTCAGTCTGCACAATCCACGCAGTCTGACATGGGTCCACACTTTTCGCACTTCCCAGATGGTTCCTTTTTGGCGTGACATGTCACAAAATTTAATAAGAATATCTCCTTCATTTTTGAAGTTTAATTTCTTTGTTACAGGCTATGCAGATTTTACGGGAGATTAAAACTGTCTTGGAGACAAAGTTGACGCCCCCGTTGTCGGTAGAAGTGTCTTACGGCTGTCTTGTGATCAACCGAAACTCACTGGAAAACTACCTCAAAGACTTAGACAAAAAAGGTGACTCTTTTATACGAATAACACAAGTTTTGAAAAAAAAAACCAATTAATATGATTTTTGTTCACCTGTCGAAAGATGGGACTCATTATGTGATAACCCTTGGTATCTGAAGGTTGGGTGTCTTCCACTTCTTGTCCAAAGTCTAAATGGGTTTCCTTAAGTCTGATTGACTTGGAACTTGGCATCTATGTTAGGCTTATGTATAGAGAGTGCAATGTGCAAGAACTGTAACTCTAGCTAGCTTAATTTTTGAGTTCTTTCCATTTGTTATTTTGACATCCAGCTCTGATACGCATGTATCTTGTGACAGTTTTCCACCTTGTGTTCTTGAAAAACCATTTAATTTGATGTTTGTCTTATAAAACCCATAAAATCAAGTCCTGAAAAACTATTGAAACAAAATGTTTGTTTTATAGAACAAATAAAAACCAAGTCTTGAAAAACCATTGAAATTGATGTTTGCAGGGGTGTAAGGGACTTCTTTTTTGCAACTCTGAGACCCACAAATAAGTAGCCTGGACCATCAAAACTATCTGTTCGTGTTCTATAGACCCTCTACAGATCAACTTCAGAATAAAATTGAAGGCTGTTTAAAAGTCTGCAATTCTTTGCTGGAATTTAGCCCAAACGAGACGCATAAATCCAATACTTCCTTACTTTTAATCAAGGAATAGCTTTAAATTTGCATAAAAACAAGATCATTGCTTAAAAGAAATTGGCTACATCTAAAAAAGGGAATCCTAAACTTTAAGAAAGGACCCCTAAGTTCCTAATTATTTTAGTAACCTGTTTTATACTTAAACCCATGTTTGTTTTATAAATCACTTTTAATAATCAAAGAGCCTTGTTAAAGTCTTCAAAAGAAAACTTAAGTATTGCTCTTAAATGATGTCATTTAGCCTGGCTGTTTTTGGAGAAAAGAGGAAGGATTGTTACAGCTGTGTTGTTGTCCTCATCATTGTGTGAAAGCTTTGACATTTTGAAATATTTGGTATTACATGTACTGAAGGCATTCAATTCAAACTTGGCACACATGTTCACTATTAAATGAGAAACCTATACAATCAAGGGGGATAAATATTCATGCACTTACAGTTTTGACGAGGGTTGAAAAAGAAACTGCGCTGTGCATTTGTGTTTCAAATATTCTCTTATGATCCTGATAGTCCATCAGACTCCTTACTCGCAAAGTGAAGGACGCTCAAGTGATAATCAAAGAATCTTGGAACATCAGACTCCTTCAGTGCCCAACACTGAAGAGCACTGACATAATATTGTTTTGCCATCAATTCTAAGTTTTGGCCCTTAAAATATACCTGAAGATCCGTTGATTTCTTTCATGCATTGCTTTCCAATTATTTGTTTACTTAAGTCATGAATTTTAAAGTAGCTTTATGCCTTGCTTAAAGTTCAATATTTTGATAAAAAAAATGTGATGATTAAAATCATGTATTAATCAGAGACTCCCAAACCTGCAACTTGGGACTCTTATAGCCCCTACAGCTGAATCCTTTGGACTCAGTATTTGTTGTTTATGAAATAATTTAATTCTTGCTATGATGTGTCGATGAATAATGTCTGATGGAGGAGGAGTTATATGCAAAAGGTGAAATCCCAGGGCGGATATAACTCCTCCCCAATCTGACTTGATTCATCAACACATCATAGCGAAAATGAAATTATATCCATTATAACAGGATCACAAATCTGAAATTATTATACCCCCCACCTACGAAGTAGAGGGGGGTATATTGGTTTCACCATGTCTGTCTGTCTGTCCATCCGTCCGTCAATCCATCTGTCTGTCCCTAGACCTTTTCGTTTCCGGACTCTAACTCAAGAACCAAGTGACGTAGAATCATGAAACTTTACACAAATGTTGCTTATGACCCAAGGAAAAGCCCTTTTTGGGTCAAATAGGTTAAAGGTCAAGGTCTCTGAGCTTTTGTTCAATTTTCGTTTCCGGACTCTTAACTCGAGAACCAAGCGACCTTCGATCATGAAACTGAATGCAAATGTTGCTTATGACCCAAGGAAGTGCCCTATTGTTTTGGGGTACCATAGGTCAAAGGTCAAGGTCACAGTCAATTTTTGTTCAATTTTCGTTTCCACACTCTAGTTCAAGAACCGAGCGACCTACAATCATGAAACTTCATGCAAATGCTGCATATGACCTCAATATCTGTTACAAACACGTCCTGCACTAATAGCACTTGCATTTTGACAAAGCGCCTGTGGGAGTAATAAATGCGCTCTGCGACAGTTCTAGTTTTTTAGCTCCACTTGCTGAAAGCCACTGGGGCTATTGTCATGGCGTTGTGTCCGTCGTGGGTCCGTCCGTCCGTCCGTGCATCCGGTCCTATTGATGGATACCAATTAAACTTTACATGAAAGATCCTTGGGTGACCCTTTATCAGTCTACAAAAAATTATTGTTATCAGATGAAAAATATGTATTTTATTGGCGGAGGTCATTTCTCTATGTTATATAGTGGAAACTTTGAAAAACATTTTCTCAGAATCTAACTTATAGATATCAACCAAATTTTACATGAATGATCCTTTGGTGACCTTGTATCAGTCTACCAACAATTATTGTGATTGGATGAAAAATAGGTATTTTATGGGCAGAGGTCATTTCTCTATATGTTATATAGTGGAAACTTTTTTTCTCAGAATGTAACTGATGTATATCAATCAAACTTCATTAGTATGATCCTTGGATGATCTATCATCATGCAGCCAAAAATTATTGTGATATGATGAAAAAATATGTCTTTTATGGGCGGAGGTCATTTCTCTATATGTTATAATATATATGTGGAAACTTTGAAAATCATTTCAACATCAGTAGAACCAAAAATATCTAAAAATCTAGTCAAAACTTAGACTTGCTGTTACAAGAAATTCAAGCCTGTGGAGCGACACAAGCCATTCATGGCTTTCTAGTTCTACCCTCTCCTGGGTGTAAAATTGTATTAAAACATTCTTCTGGGTGTAAAATTACTGAAAAAGTAATGATATTGACGTTGGGAGAATTTCACAGTAAGTGAAACATGTCACTTTGCATGTGGATTAAATGATGTCTAAAGAAAACGTTGGCGCTGGTGATGATGTTGAGTAAAAAATGGGCAGTGTACACAGTTAAGGTAGTCGACCTGTAATAGGTTCGCAACATCTCGAAGTAATGAATTTAAACAGTGTCAACTGAGGTTTCCTAATGATTTTCATTAGGAAACCTTGGTTAACATTGTGAAAAAAACATGTGGTCAGAAATGTTGCGGAACTATAATGGGTTCACTACATTAAAAAACATGACCATTGAAGTTTATTGTGAATAAAGTTCCATGTAGTTTCTTCTTATTTCTTTTACGCCAACGTGTTATAATATTAGACTAAAACCCCTTTGTTTCTGTGTTACAGGAATATGTCAGGGCCTAAAGTTTGTGTCAAGAATGAGTCAGAGACTTGGTCATAGGGGCCAAGGCAGAGGATACATACAGAATAAAATCAAACGATGAAAAATCTACTTTAAACATTCAGCATGTAACTCAAAACAAACATAGAGATTTTAGATGTTGAGCTATTTAAGCTTGGTTTTATGATTTACCATACAGTTTGGATTTTCAACATACTGAAGAATAGTGCTTTGAAGAATAGTGTCCAAAGCAAAGGCCTGCCAGAGTCTTTGTTTAGGGGGGTATTTGAAATTGTTGGAAATATTACACAGTGGCTTATTTTTCGAAAGTTCACACATGCGTTCTCCATGATTGCAATCCGGACAAGCAAAGAGAATCACTCTAAAAATCATTTTAGCTCCACCATTTTGTAACAAAAAGTTGAGCTGTTGAGTGTATGCATAGGAGGCATATACCTGGGTGATGTGACAAACTTTAAGGTATTGGACCCTAATAGTTCGGCGATGTTTCGGAGGTAATGAACTTTAACTATGTTAACCGAGGTTTCCTAATGATTTTCATTTGGAAACCCCGGTCAACATTGTGAAAGATCATGAGTTCTGAAATGTTACCGAATTATAACGGGTCCACTACCTTAACTGCAGCTATATTTCAGTTGTAATCAAAGATAATTGCTTGAAGCTTGGCATGTGTATTCTCCAACAAAAGAGGAACCCATGCTTCCAAAGAGAATTACTCTTAATGTAGTGGACCCGTAATAGATCAGCAACATTTTCCCAGTAATGAACTTAACCCTTTCCTGTTTTACAAAATTTTGGACCTGTCCAAATTCAAAGGTTTTGCAGACGAAAATTAAAAGTGGATTTAATTTGAAAATTAACCATTCTGTAGGGTAGAAAATAGTGTGGAAAAAGAAGAAATTGCTTGTCAGAAGCAATTTCTTCTTTCTTCACAATGTTTTCTCAATCATAAAATTACAGGCATGTAAAAAGCAGGGTTTAAACAGCAAAGGGTTAAACAGTGTTAACTGAGGTTTCCTAATGATTTTCATTAGGAAACCTCGGTCAACATTGTGAAAGATCATGTGTACCGAAATGTTGGGGAACTATTACAGGTATACTACCTTAAAACCAGTTTTGTATTAATTATGTCCCCTTATTAACTTACAATATTTTCGCTCTCAAGCATTTGCTGTATAGCATGGTATCTTAATACTCTGCTATTGTTAATATTTTGTATGTAATTCATGCATCAATTAAGGGCATTTAACATTTGTTTTATAATTATTTGACAAGTTTTGCTTATTGTGAAAGGCTTAATCGTTTGAAGGACATTGGAAAAATGCATTGCATAGTTAATGCAAAACTGTTGTAAGAGTCTATATACATAGACACTTACAACATTGTTGTATTGACCCCTGAATATAGTTTTCATTTTAGCTGTTAAATTACAAGAAAGTGCCATACAGATTAAATGGAGGTGGATTATTTTCAAATGTTATGTTTATGATGTCACTGGGGGTACTTTACCACATTGAAATAAGGGTTGCTTGTTAACTTACCAATTATGTGTTCATGAAATATCTCGTATTGTGTTCTTTATGGTTGTATATATGTATAAAGTTTTTATAGTTGACACATTTTGTGATAAACAGAGTATTATGTTAAGGTTAGACCTTATTGTAGAAGGTTTTTAGTGTAAAAGTGTAGTAGAAGGAATGTATAGTTGTCAAATTAACCCTTGTCATGCTGAATAAAATACTTTGCAAAATTACACAAAATTAAATTACTGAAGGCACTGGAAGCACTAATTGTAGGTCACTACTTCTGTTGTATAATCAAAACTAAACAATAAAAAGGCAAGTAGTGTAGACTAAGATCAGGTTGCATTTATAATAGGGATGATCTTTTCTACATCTTCAACGCGACCTGGAATAATCAGGGTTTAGCATGACAAGGAATCATAGGACGAAGGGGTGGGGTGGGGGGTGGGGTTTACTTTTATTATCGTTAATCTGTTCCCATGTCTTCAAAAGCCATTCAAGAAATTAAAATACTTCATTTTCTTCTAGGCTAGTATAGTGGTATATAATTTTTTTTCCAAACTGTTCATTACATATTCTAGCTGTACATAAGCTTTTGCAGACAGTGTGGTCTAAGATCAGCCTGTACACATATGTGTAGACTGATCTCAGTATACACTTCCTGCTTTCTATTTAATTATTGAATGGTAGATTTAAGTCAGACTAGCTGAAAATCTCCCAAAAAAAGCTACCTGACACAAAACTTGAATTCAGCAGAATTTAAGGAAATGGAATTGTAATAGTTCTGCAACATTTTGGAACACATGCACTTTAACAATGTTAAACCGAGGTTTCCTAATGGATATCATTCGGAAACCTCGGTTAACATTGTTAAAGCTCATTACTTCCAAAACATTGCAGAAATATTAAGGGTCCACTACCTTAAGGTAAAAGGTTCATATTTGATAAAGGAGTTGATTTGGTCTAGTGGGAATGCTTTGGACTCCAGTTTTGGAAGTCCCTGGTTAAACCTGATGCCTCACCTGTCAATTTGGTAACTTTAATTCAAGACTTGGGGCCTGTTTTACTAAAACTCTTAAGATCATTTTTTGCACTAGTCAAAGAGATAAAGTTGCTTCTACAGTAGAAGCTAAAAATTGAATTCTGTCATGCATAATCTCATTTGAATTGGCTCCTGAAGAAGACTCGGATGAGATATTGCAGAGGCAGAAAATAATAATGATTGTAAACAGCAGGTACGATTTGTAATTTTGACTTATGATTAATCTTTTCTTAAGTAGTTTATTGAAACCGGCCCCTGGTCTCCACATTTTTATGCCCCCGCATCGATAGATCGGGGGCATATTGTTTTACTCGTGTCTGTCTGTCTGTCCGTCTGTCTGTCTGTCCGTCCGTCCGTCTGTCTGTCTGTCCGTCCGTCTGTCCGAAAACTTAACCTTGCCAATATCTTCAAGCCTATTCAAGATACAAAGCTAATATTTGGCATGATGATAGATCTCAATGATCCGCATCCGCTGGTACCAAAGTCAAGGTCATGTGACAAGGTCAAGGTCATCTGTCAAGGTCAAACGTCCGAAAACTTAACCCAAAAACTTAACCTTGCCAATATCTTCAAGCCTATTCAAGATACAAAGCTAATATTTGGCATGATGATAGATCTCAATGATCAGCATCCGCTGGTACCAAAGTCAAGGTCATGTGACAAGATCAAGGTCATCTGTCAAGGTCAAACTTTGAAAAAAAATGCCGTTACGGGGGCATTTGTGTTTCACAAACACATCTTGTCTTATTTAAAAATGGATGTGAAACCAAATTGAAACAAGTAAAATATTTTTTAGCCAATGCATGCGCATACAACCAGATTTATGTGTATCAAACACATTTGGAGTTCTTGTAAATGACACAGAGGCTTGGAATTCACACTTTCATGTTCTCATATAACTTGACTCTCACTTAAGTGAAAATGATAAGGCCAAGTTGGATTCGATTTCATTTGGAAATTTTAGTGTTTCAAAAAACATTTGTTATTTACAGTTACAAGTTTTGTTCAAATAGGAGTTTGCATTTAAACATTCTGAATAGTTTTATAAGGGACCAATACATGAAGTTTATATGTAGGTAATATAATCATGTAAAGTTAGAGTTAAAGTAGTGCAGATTACTACTTCTATATGTTTTCTATATACATCTTCTGTAGTTCACCAAAACCTTTTAACCCTTGTCATGCTGAACCCGGAATACTCATGCTTTGGCAGGAGCTATAGACAAACATCATCCTGCACATATGTGCAATCTGATGTTAATCTACACCACCTGTTTCTCACTTTCAAACCAGAATTGTCAATAGAGTTAAATTTTCAATAAAATTGACCTATAGTTGGTACTTTCAGTGCTTTTTGCCCTTTGATATTGATGAAAACTTTTAGCCAAAGTTTATTTAGCATGACAAGGGTTAACACTAGTTTGATTTAGCTGAAGTTACAAAGTTTTGATCACCATGTGACAGTATTTATCAGTGTATAATACTTACAGGATAATTGTTTGTTTCAGTGTAAGATTGATTTATATTTCATTAAATGAACAACAAAAGCTTCATGAAAATGTAGCTTTCGTTGTTCACGAAATGAAATATAAATTGATCTTACTCGAAAAAAAAACCCAAACAATTATTCTATTTCTTTACTTCATAAACGAGACCAAATGTGATCATTTTGGACAAATTTTCTTAAAACTTGTCACTTTGCGCGTGATTGCTATGCAACGTTCATGATGACATCACTTTTTTGCTCCACTTAGATGATATCACGATAGGTGAAACAAACCAAAGCGAAATATTAGTTTTTGATAATTTCACTGGTAATGCTTTGACTTTATCAAAATGATAATCTACCATTATTCCTCAGTAAACTATCGAAAAACATTAAAGGAAGTTTGATGGTTACCCTTCTCCTGCTGTGTAGATTTTTTCTCCTGTTCACAAAGCTCTGGCAGACTATATAGACTAGGATACACCTGCACAGACGTGCAGTCTTATCTTAGTCTACACTGCCTACTTTCTTCTCAACTATTGTATGGAAAACTTGACCAAGTCTGGCTGAAATGTCTCAAAATTGACAAATTATTTAAAACAAAATTTAAGATCAGCAGGATTAGGGCTAAAACTGTTCTGTCAATGATCTAGATTACTATGTGGGTAATCCTTTAGATCATTTTTCTGACAGAGTAACTTGAAATGGTTAGTGCAAATTTATTTTAATTTCTCATTGTAGAAGAGACAGTAACAATTGTTTGCACTGACCCCTGAAAATTCATTGTTATATTGAGGTAGGCTTTTGTTTCATTTCAGTGGGACCAATAATACTGATAGATGGCTCAGCTTTAATCAGTTTTTTAAAATGCCTATAAACATATAGACAGATACAACTGTTACAGAGTGTGCCATTTTGGTGCTGTCATATGTAATATCATAATCTTGCCATGTTTGTTACTGTATTGACCCCAAGTTTTTTGAAGGACAGATCTGAGCAAATTTGTAGATCAAATTGATGGCTCAGTACAAAACGCTTGTAACTGCCTCCTTTAGAGACATTGTTCAATAGAAAGAATATTTTATCTTATTTTGAAATTTAAACTTAGTCTTTACATGTATTTAAGTTTAACAAAAATTTAAAATCTAATCATACTATTAATAGGGACACATATTTTGTGAATTCATACACAAGTGTGATTTGGTTTTTCTAGTTTTACATATCAATTAAGAAACAGATTTGTAATGGGACTTCTTTGTGTGGAAGCTTACAAAATAGCTGCTTACTCAAAATTGTTTTCATTGAGGAATAAAACCAACTATTCAGCCAATCAGAATGCGCGAATCTTAATGAACGATATCCAAATTAAATTATTGAAAGATGAGTTCACTAACAAACAAATGAAGCATCTCTTGACTATCCCGTCTTCATTATAGTTTGTGTGAATATTTCAATTTTTTTTCAGCTCCACTGGCCAAAGGCCAGCAAGCTATTGTCATGGCGGGGTGTCCCTCGTGTGTGTGTGCGTGTGTAAACTTTTCTTTAAACATCTTCTCCTCCTAAACCAATTGGTGGATTTTGACAAAACTTGGCCAGAATACTCCTTGGGTGACCCTCTTTTAAAGTTGTTCAAGAAATTTAGATTGACCCCCAAATATGGGCGTGGCAGGGCGGGGCTTATTTCAACCCCGAAATCTTTGAACGACATCTCCTCCTGAACTATTTTAGCCAATTTCTATGGAACTTTACCAGAATGTTCCTAGGGTGACCTTCTTCTAAAGTTGTTCAAAAAATTTGAAACGACCCCAAATATGGGCGTGGCAGGGTTGGGCTTATTTTGACCCCGAAATTTTTGAACGACATCTCCTCCTGAACAATCGGGCCGATTTCTATGAAACTTTACCAGAATGTTCCTTGGGTGACCCTCTTCTAAAGTTGTTCAAAAATTTGGATTGACCCCCAAATATGGGAGTGGGAGGGTGGGGCTTATTTTGACCCCCAAAATCTTTGAACAACATCTCCTCCTGAGCTATTAAGCTAATTTCAATGAAACTTTACCAGAATGTTCCTTTGGTGACCCTCTTCTTAAGTTGTTAAAAAAAATTGGATTGACCTCAAAATATGGGCATGGCAGGTGGGGCTTATTTTGACCCCGAAATCTTTGAACAACATTTCCTCCTGAACTATTAAGCCAATTTCAATGAAACTTTACCAGAATGTTCCTTATGTGACCCTCTTTTAAGGTTGTTCAAGAAATTTGGATTGACCCCAAAATATGGGGGTGGCAGGGCGGGGCTTATTTTGACCCTGAAATCTTTGAACGACATCTCCTCCTGAACCATTGGGCCGATTTCTATGAAACTTTACCAAATTTTTCCTTGGGTGACCCTCTTCTAAAGTTGTTCAAAAAATTTTGATTGACCCCCAAATATGGGCATGGCAGGGTGGGGCTTATTTTGACGCGTAATCTTTAAACAACATCTCCTCCTGAACTATTTGGCTGATTTCAATGAAACTTTACCAAAATGTTCCTTGGGTGACCCTTTTCAAAAGTTGGTAAAAAAATTGGATAGACCCCTAAATATGAGCGTGGCAAGTTGGGGCTTATTTTGACCCGGAAATCTTTGAACGACATCTCCTCCTGAACTATTTGGCCAATTTCAATGGAACTTTACCAGAATGGTCGTTAGGTGACCCTCTTTTAAGGTTGTTCAAGAAATTTGGATTGACCCCATAATATGGGTGCAGCAGGGCGGGGCTTATTTTGACCCCGGAAGTCTTTGAACGACATTTCCTCCTGAACCATTGGGCTGATTACAATGAAACTTTACCAGAATGTTCCTTAGGAAACCCTCTTCTAAAGTTGGTCATGAAATTTGGATGGACCACAAAATATGGGCGTGGCAGGGCTTGGCTTATTTTGAGCCTTAAAACTTTGAACGACATTCTTTCCAGAATCATTGGGCGAATGCATTGAAACTTTTCTATAATGTTCTTGGGTGACCCTCTTCCAAAGAAATTCGGATTGACACCCAAATATGGGGTGGGCAGGGCGGGGCTTATTTTGAGACTGAAATCTTGAAACGATATCTCCTCCTGAGCCTTTGGATTGTTTTCAATGAGACTGTTCTAGAATGTTCCTTGGATGACCCTCTTCAAAACTTGTTTATGAAATTTTGATTGGATGAGATCCACTGGATCAATAAGATTCAGGTGAGCGGTTTAGGGCCATTCTTGTCCTCTTGTTTCAAAGTGATATCTAAATAGTTTTTTTTCCTTGTAATTTTACATATTAGTTAAATAAGATCATTTCCTCATGAATATCTCTCTTTCAAATCTTGAGATTTTTTAAGCCAGTGGAGCGATACAGGCCCTCATGGTCCTCTTGTTTTGAAAATGTGACCCATCACGCAAAAAGCGACCATCAGGAAACTCAGTAAATTAAATTTTGGAAAAAGAGACTTGGTCCTGCAAGTTACGACCAGAGGTCACATTTCAAAATTCATTTCACGGGAAGGTAGTTTGATCATTCTAGATTCAGAAAAAAAGCAATGTGCAAAAAGTCTTGACCCTAGTCAGTCTGCCCAATCAGCGCAGTCTGACTAGGGTCGACTCTTTACGCACTACCCAGATGGTCCCTTTTCACGTGACGGGTCACAAATATGCAATGGGACATTAAACTAAACAGCAACAAAAAAAGGTAGAAATTACAGTATGAATTAACCTAATTGCTGGCATAAATTTTGGAGGTCAATCTATTAATTTTTTGGTCAAAATAAAATGATTTAATTTGTTTATTGAAATTTAATTAACAACAATTACTGTTTTTTCGTTGGTTTGCCAAGACCATTGACATTTCTTGGTTGACTATTTCTCAATTAATTCTCTGAAAAACCAATAAATTATCAAAATGATAAATCTACCTGTTTTGAAAGGTTTTGATCTACATTTATTTTGTTAAAAGAACATAATGTACACAAGACTAAAGATAATGATGGAATCTTCCATGTACAGGTAATTATTAATGACGAGGGGTCAGTGAGTAACTATTTTACATCTATGCTACTTTTAACCCATTAAAAACAACAAAAAGCCAGTTTCAATGAAACTTTGCTAAAATGTTCCTTGGATGATAAAGTCATCCTTATGAGAGCAATGTAGCTTTGTATGATACATAGTCAATGTTTAAGACGTTTGTTGATAACACCTGGCAAAATATGTGAAAAACTGGTAGACGATATATTACTGTAAAGACAGGTGTGAAAACAACCTATTGTTTAGTTTGCAGAAAGCTGAAATTACCCTAACAAACTGTACTTTCTATATTTGAAAGTATGGCGTTTTATTTTGGTGGTACATGTAGGATGTGCTAAAATAAATCACCGCTATTAAATGGAAACACAAAACCCGCCAAATGTGGACACCACCATTTAAAAGCTGTTTACTTATCTTTTTCAATTAGTCTTTTCCAGACTGTTCCTTTGGTGAGATCCACTGGACCATAAAAATTTAGGTGAGAAGTTAAGGGCCATTTTGGCCATCGTGTCTTATAAAAGCGGCAAATGGGACCAAACATTTAACCAATATATCATATTAATTGATAATTATAAGCCAAGTTTACAGTAGAATAGTTGTTCATATGTAAGGTACAAGATGAAATTATCTTTCATTTGGTGAACAACAAAAGCTACATTTTCACTTAAGCCATTAAAAATACAGCTTTTCTTGTCCACTCAATAAAAGATAATTCAACCCAACATGCAAACAAACTACATGTAGTCTAGTAGAAAGCCATAACTCCAGGGCCCAATCTTATTAAAACTTCTCTGGCTCAGGCTCAATTTTCTCAAATTTAAATTAAAATAAATATGAAAATAAAAGATAACATTAATAAGTTGTAATTCATAACAACTTATTAATATCATCTTTTATGTTAAAACATTAAAATGAGTAATAAAACAGAATTACGGCTTAAATCTCAAATTGAAATTTGAGAAAATTTTTAATTGAGCTTGAGAAAAGTTTTAAAACCTCGGGCCCAGATATCTTGAGAGTTTCACTTTCAAAAACAAAATGTTCATTATTCGTCACTCAAATCCTACATTGTTTAGTACTCATTGGAATCGCCTTATCAAGACTATTCCAATGAGTACCCACAATATAGGGTTTGGATGCGAATGAAGACTAACTGCCACAACTACCTATATCTGAAGACCTGTCTTACATTCATCCCCTACAGGTGCTGGTTATGTTTAAACATCTCTTCAGATTAATGTCATTGTTAATTGTTCATTGTTACAAGTTGCTTTGAAAAGCCAAAGTTTTTTATAAGATCCTTTTTTTATTGCCTTTAATTTTGTTACAAGTTCCAAAATATCATGAAGTGATATCACAATGTAAATAAATAAAGTATAAATCTGATAAACATTTATTGTTACATTTGTCTTACCCCATCGCTATAACAAAGTGGGTAGAGGATAACTCCCATTCACGAACCTTAGATTCAATCAATAGACACAGCAAACATACTTTCAGTTACAGTAAAATATCTATATATCCAACTTCGGGGACTTTCGTGAAAACTTCGGCATATAGAAATTTCGACGAAGGGATTAACAGCTATCTTCGGGACGAATATATATATATATGCAGCCATCATTACACCCAGAAACGACCATTAGTGGTGGCGAAATCACGGACGCATTTGATTTACATGATAAATTAATGGAATATAATATATGACACTTATAAGGAACGAATTCGATAAATACAGTGACAATATTCGACGTCAAAAATACTAGTCAATGCCAATCAAACTATGAATCCACATTCAACTTTCTTAAAATTCCTAAGTAGCGGCTCTAAAATCTTGCTCCATCGAACACTTAATTTTAAAACACTTAATATGAATTTTAAGAATCTAACCCTTATGATAGCACCCTAAGTCTTTCGCCAAACAAGTCCTGCGTCGTGTTTGCCTACAATACCTCCATTGTTATTGTGAATATGCATTTTCCCGACCCTTTATATTCTAAAATAATAAATCACCCAAACTTTGATATTCTCACTCTGTACAAACAATCAAACAGAATCAGGTAAATAATTGATATCCAATAATGATAGTGCGAGTGTCTTTTACTATAGTTGACAGGTCGAAGGTGTGAACAACTGACGTGATTGCAATTTTCATCATTCAAGTTTGGGGTTCCTCGTATGGAAGTGTGAAAGCACTCAAACAATGATGATTGGACCTTGAAATTGGTTCGACGTACGGAAAAATTTGGAGCAATAGAGATCGATGTATGGAGGTTGAAATACATAGAAATACGAGGGGTGATCCAGAAGTTCGTATAATGGGCTAATAACTTTTACATTTCTGGCTTGTTCACCATATAAATTAGCGAACATGCAGTTTAGTAACTACAGAGAGCAAAAACGTTACCATTTGTGCAGAATTATCTTAGGGGCCTAAGAATACGTTACCATAGTAACACATGTCTACTTACCCGGGGGAGCGTGAAAAAATATAGAAAAAAATCTGTCAAATAGATAGAGTTTTCTGAAAGTTTTCTGAAACTTTAGTTGAAATTCCTCGGCTTAAATCAATTAGAAAAAAATAGAAAATTATGTGTTATATTTTAAAGCTTGTTGTGAGACTTTAGTATACACAGACAAATTCTAATATTACAGAATATTCCAGGAAAAATGACAAGATTACAACACCAAAATGTGAATGCTGTTTATTTTTCGAATTTTGTCATGATCAATGTTATTCAATAACCCTAATGTTTCAGCTAATTTATAAAATGATAAAAAGTTGCTGAAGAGAACTTTTCCTAAAGCTACCCGGGATGATTAAAGAGGGCCATGATTCATAGGAGGAATTAGAATAGTCTAATAGAGTTTCAACAAACAAACTTGTACCAAATGATTCACATTATTTTCTCAAAATAAAAGTTCTGGCATCTGGGTTTCCACTTTATTAGAAATACCAAGCATAAAGAATTTGTTAACAAATTTGATTCCAAATGATATAGGAATAATTTCTACAAGTTGATGTATCAGGCACAGAAAGGCATAGGAGATGGTGGAGACTAAGTAGAAAAGAATTAATAATGACGTCGCATTTGACGTTCTTGCTCCCTTGCCTTCCTGGGAGTCTCTGTTTTGGTTTATGCACTTTATAGCCGCTATTGATGTAAACATTTAAAATTGCCACATTTATTACACAGATGATGAATTAAAAGGCTGTATAATTTTTAATTTGATAGTTAACTTTTCTGTAGATTTATAACCTCATTTTACAAACTTTTGGATCAACCCTCGTAAAGAGTAAATAAATCGGGACTTGAAAAATACTTCACCGTAGAGAAAACTTCGTCTTATGGACATTCAATGTAAAGATATTTGACTGTATTTGTAAACCTTAAAGAGATGAGCAGCTGGAGGCTTGGAAAGAATGTAGTGAGTACTGGTGTGAGAAAAACCAGGAATTCATGGTCAGGTTCTCAAACCGTCTTATTATTCATCTAGAATATGAGTTCTTTTTGAAAGACATTGCCAAAACTTTTCTACAAAGGAGTAGACAAAAAATCATGTACTTGAAAATGTTTCCAAGTAAAACGTTTACTCTGGATAATTCTTCTGGCTCCACTCTACCCACATCTATAACCCATTGGAATGGATACATATATGAATGTCAGGTGCACCCTGTGTGAACAACCAAATTGTAATTCAATGGTTAAATTAGTATGTACTTGGTTGAATATGCCTGGAATAGAAACAGACAATAATACCACCTTTACTTATCAGCTTGGGAGAAAACCTGAGGCATTATGATCACCTTGGTGTCTTTAGCGT
This sequence comes from Fragum whitleyi, assembly GCA_948146395.1. Taxonomy (NCBI): domain Eukaryota; kingdom Metazoa; phylum Mollusca; class Bivalvia; order Cardiida; family Cardiidae; genus Fragum; species Fragum whitleyi. The sequence continues at coordinate 59,926,378 of OX411555.1, read as the reverse complement.
TAATTTGACAGACTTTAACCTTGACATTTTTGTAAGAGTTATGCCCCTTTTTTCACTGTTTTTTTTTGCACCTGCAGCCAAGCGTTTCACCTATAGGCATTGCTCTTGTTAAAACTTTAAACTCTTACCAGAACTTTCTTAAAATATGGAACAGTCCTCAATTTAGCATCTGGTTCAAAAGTTGTAAGATTCAAATTTAGGTTATCAGAGAGAAAACACTACAAATAACCAGTACTGACCCATTTATTACTCCAACATAGTAAACATTTTTTGTGATAGATTCCTTCATGGTTTTGTATAGTTGAGGGTGTTTGAATAAGACTTTTCTGCTGCCATGGTAATTATTTATTTAAGTATTTTGGACTTCAAATTAAAATATTTCAAAATTACTTGTACAAACTCTACATTGTTGGTACTCGAAGAAAGTGACTTGTTGAGACGATTCAAGATTACTCACAATATAGGTCACAATAGGTCTTCAATGACTTTAATAACTTCAATAACTTTATTTAGCCACAAAAATTGAGCCTGTGTATGATGCTTACAACAATTTCATAATATATCAAAGCAAAGTGTCTAGCCAATTTTTGCATTCACAAATTGACCTATCTTCCTTATGCGTTTATTTGGTTTGATTGCAATGAAAGCTGAAGCTTATAGAGTCGCTCTAAAAAACTCTACCCAGACTTTTTCACATACCTGAGAGAGATGCAATGGTTTAAACCCACTACTACCCAGTATGTAACCCCTCATCTGGCAATCGGAGAATCTTCTTGTATTTTGCGGTTGTCCAGATTGCTGAAGGTTTCGGACACAGAGAAATTGTTAGAAATATCACAGAAAGGCTCAACTTATAATCACAGTACTACAGGACACGTGTTTGACCCCTAAACCTGGGTTTTGACTCACAAATATCTAACAAGAGGGCCATAGTGGCCCTAAATCGCTCACCTGAATGAACTGTCAAAAATTGTTTAACATAGATTTAGAAAGGATGAAGAATTCTGACAAAATTTCAGGTTGATTGGGCAAAAAATGATGCCTCTACAATGCTTACAATGTTTTTCTAAGATTTGATCCCACGACCTAGTTTTTGACCCCACTTGACCCAATTTCAAACTCGACCTAGATTTCATCAAGATGATCATTCTGACCAATTTTCAGGTTGATTGGGCAAAAAATATGGCTTCTAGAGTGTCTACAAGGTTTTTCTAAGATTTGACCCCATGACCTCATTTTTGACCCCACTTGACCCAATTTTGAACTTGTCCAAGAAATCATCAAGAAAATCATTCTGAACAAATTTCAGGTTGATTGGGCAAAAAATATGGCTTACTAGAGTGTCTACAAGGTTTTTCTGAGATTTGACCCCGTGACCTCATTTTTGACCCCACTTGACCCAATTTCCAACTTGTCCGAGAATTCATCAAGACAATCATTCTGACCAAATTTCAGATTGATTGGGCAAAAAATATGGCTTCTAGAGTGTCTACAAGGTTTTTCTAAGATTTGACCCCCTGACCTCATTTTTGACCCCACTTGACCCAATTTCAAACTTGTCCGAGATTTCATCAAGTCAATCATTCTGACCAAATTTCAGGTTGATTGGGAAAACAATATGGCTTCTAGAGTGTCTACAAGGTTTTTCTAAGATTTGACCCCCTGACCTCATTTTTGACCCCACTTGACCCAATTTTGAAGTTGTCCGAGATTTTTTCAAGACAATCATTCTGACCAAATTTCAGGTTGATCATGCAAAAAATATGGCTTCTAGAGTGTCTACAAGGTTTTTCTAAGATTTGACCCCCTGACCTCATCTTGACCCAACTTGACCCAATTTTGAAGTTGTCCGAGATTTTATCAGGACAATCATTCAGACCAAATTTCAGGTTGATCATGCAAAAAATATGGCTTCTACAGTGTCTACAAGATTTTTCTAAGATTTGACCCCGTGACCTCATTTTTTGACCCAATTTCGAACTTGTCCGAAATTTGATAAAGGCAATCATTCTGACCAAATTTCAGGTTGATCGGGCAAAAAATATGGCCATTAGAGTGTCTACAAGGTAAATGTTGACGACACACGACGGACGACGGACATCACTCAACCACAAAAGCTCACCTTGAGCACTTCGTGCTCAGGTGAGCTAAAATGTCTTATTTTGACCCTTAAAAATATCCCCCAGAAATTCATGGTAAAGGGGTTGTTGACTGCTCAAATTCAAACACAAGTACGAACACTGGTAATATTTCATATCCCTCTAACAAAATTCTAGTTTTCTAAACAACAAAGCGAATAACTAAATGAGAGTGCCTTTGTCCATAATATATGCCACCACAGATGAAGGCCACTATTTTCATGACACAGGATATCAACAAAACATGACAATATGTGAAAACCCTTGTGAAGAGAACCATTTTATGAAGATTCCTTACAAATCATGCAAATTAGGAAGAAGTTGCACTCATAAAAGTTTTGACATGAAGGCTCTTTTGTCAATGACGCTGCATAGCATAATTATTTATACATGTATATGTATTTCAAAACCTGACATTATATGCCCAAGGCCTGGCACATGATGAGGAGGATTCTGGTGAAGTTATTTTGCTTCCACTCGTAACTGAAGGAGGTTTGCATGCAAGAAGTGGATGTATGAATGAACTTGCATACAGGCAGATGGAGAAAGTGAAACCAACATACATCCAGCTTAGTTGGCATAATAAAGGAAGGAAATTGAGATAATGGTTCTTTTGTACCCTGCTCCATATTCATTACAAGCCCCGTATTTGTTTTGCATGTAAAAATGGAGTCAAAATTTATGACCCTTTGACAGGTTGATACCTAATGTGAGTCAGGAATTTAAGGGATGCATTGTTTGTAAGTCTGAGACTCCCAAACAATCAGCCTCGACCCTCAAAACTATCTGATGTGAGCCCAATTGACCCTCTAGGGAGCAACTTTAGAAAAAAATTGAAGACTGTTTTAAACAGACTTCAATTCTTTTCAAAAGTTGAGCACCAAGTTATTATAAGCATCCAACACTTCCTTATCCTTTTATACAGGGAATAGCTCTAAATGCACAGAAAAGCTAAAAGAAACAGTCTTCATGTAATAATAATAATAATAATACGACTTTATTTCAAGAGGCTGCATATTTGGTTTCCCAATCTTCCATATGGGCCTCAAAATATCACATTTACGGAGATTATACAAATATTTACACAATTTTATACACAAATGAAGATCTATTTTTAACCCATTTTCAAAAACGATCCATCTTTTTGATGTCCTTGAAGAAAAGAAAAGCTCACAAAAACATTGAAGAATTTGAAGAAATTGCTTGTTACTAGCAGTTCATTCATTGTCCAAAATGTTTTCTTTCCATGAAGACACAGATTTTTTAAGTTTCATAAATTTAAATTTGTCATAAGCAGCATCCTTGGACCTAGGCCATTCTAATATTTGTGTGGCTTGTTCAATATACCCTTTTAGAGTGATATAACATCAGCTTGATATTATACTTGCAATAAAGATTTTTTATTTCAATAATGGAAAACAATGTGGTAAGATAAGAAATTTTATGTAACCAACAGTTTCTAGATATACCATTTTGTTTGTGTAAAGCATGGACTCTAAAACTTTCTATCTATATGTACTGTCTTACTCCCCTTTTGGGTGTTACAGACAGGTACACATCTGTGCTGGAAAAACCTCATGAAAGGACCCCTCAGATTCCTATGTTTGAGTCCTTTGGACCCTGTTTTTTATGCTAGACTAAAACCCTCGTATTTACAGTTACTTGAGACTCATTTTAACTTCTTTGCTATATATTTTCATGTTGTTATAATGACAATCAAAAACAACTACTTCTACACGAAATCACATGTTCTTGGTACCCTTTGGAGTGATTTGTCTTGATGTTGATTCCTTTAATTTTCAACAATATAATTTGATTGACAATCACACGTAACTTTTACCCTTGTCATGCTGAACCAGGAATATTCATGCTGTGGCAAGAGGTTTTGTTTGTTAGCTTGAATTGGGTTTAAGGCCACTTTCAACAATCTTTCAATTATATTGCAGCAGCTGGAGCACCTAACAATGGATTGTGGGTGTTTTTCGCACCAGTACTGTGCAGTCTAATCCTAGTCTATTCCACCTGATTACTTTTTAACACAAGAAATGATTGAAAAAAGTATTTTCAAAACAAATACTGTCTCAATACAGAGGTAAAGATAAGAGAAGGTATGTCCAGTCTTAAATCTTTATCTATCATTGAAATACTTAGTTGTAGGTACTAAATTGAATCGTCTTGAATTCAAAAATATCCCCTCTATCTGTATCTCTGTCAATAAAGACATCTGGTACTTTCAGCACTTTGATCTAAAAGCAATATTGCAAGTTTTTATTCAGTATGATAAGGGTAAAATGTTCTAGTTTTCTTGATCGAGTAACGGAGGTCCAGTATATGCAGCTTCATCACACCAATATTCCGACGGGGGATGAATTCTCACCATGTACCGTAATGATGAATCAACACTATCTTGCTGTAGTTCTTTGAAATATGAACATGGTCTATAGTCTGAATCTCCTCTCTCATGCGAATATGGTGGGGAAAGGATATCTAAAAACGCTGCAGTATTCTCAGCAGATATTTCGTGAATATTTTTACCGTCTGGTGTTAAAACACAACATTCATCTGACTCGGATACAATTTTACTTCCTTCAAAGGTCATGGGGTAAACAGGTATGTTCATTTTGTATCTTGATTGTAAATCGTCAGAAATAGATTGAGGTACTGGGTATTTGTGAGGATCTAGTGGTGTATAAGTCTGTATATTGACCTGTCCATGAATAACCTTGAGAAAACCATGCATTCTGGGATGGTCATGCAATGGTAGTCTCTTTCCTGGCCGCAGTATAAACATGGCAACTGTCATAACCTAAAAAGTAAAACAAATGTGTTATAAGATGATCAATGGGCCTAACTAAATCCTTGTAGGAGAGCTTGCAGGGCAGTGGGGGATCCAAGTTTTCTATATAAGGGGTTTGTTATTGGCCTACTAGAATTTGAGTAATTAGTCAGATAGTATCCCTATCTATTTAGATAGGGATACTATGGGACTAATTGCTCAAACTCTGTCTTTAAGATATATTTTATGATTGAATTTGAACTTCCTTTATTTCAGACTCTACTAGAATTGTCTTCCTTGTGTTGCAATTTGCAAAGTTTTGATTAAATTTGCCACTTAAATGCAGTAATTTGTTTGATCTCCCCCCCCCCCTCCATCTTGACCCGCCACTGTAATGTAACTGAACAGCATGCCCACTGGGTTTTCATTTTGGGGGTACATGTACCCTCTAAGTTTAAAATCGAGGGTAAAAAGAAAAATCTAGGAGTACAGGGAACCCTTTATTTTCAGAGTTAATGGTACACTATATAAATCTTATAAAAGTTACTCTATATATTACTTAACTGATTTAAGGCCTGAAAGATCTACAACTGTTTTGCTGTAAAAAGCATCTAAATTGAGTTCAATAATGGAATAACCATTACTCAAAAAGTACTCTAAGTAAATGCCCCTGCTACATAATTTGCTGTTAACAACCAATTGAAAGCCCCTCTAATTCTTGCAAGTTTATTTATATAATTGAAGAAATTAATTTCTTTATAATTTAAAACAAAGTAGTTTTCAGTTGAAATATTAATTATTATATGATAACAGGAGTAAGTCGAATCACTGAAAAATCTTTTGAATTCTTTTGATATAATTGGAGTTTCATCGCAGCCATTGTTTTCAACTTCAGAATTACCTGTTGATTGATAAGCCACACAGTTTCTTAAATGGATAAAATAAATAGATGACTAATAATTGGATTTGCAACTGATTATCAGGCATACACACCAGATTCTCTTTCATTCAATACATTCAGGTAATGGTCATTATCTTTCTACGTTAATCAATCATTCATTATGTGCTTGCATGTCTGGCCTATAAACCTGTACGTGAATTGATGCATTTCTACGTGAATTATGTACTGTAGTACATAAATAGGCACCCTGCTGAAGTTAGGAGGTTTAAGCTGCCTGAATGGGAAAAACTCATACAGATAAGAAAACTTGAACATGTGTATTTATTTGATCAAATCGACTGCCAAAACAGGTCCAATGAACATGAATGAGACTCTTTATAAAGACGACCCATAATTGTGTCTTATAGCCTTAACTCTTGTCATGCTGGATAAATATAGGCAAAAAATTTTCATCAAAATTAAAGGGCAAAAAGCACTGAAAGTACCAACGGCAGGTACTTTTTTATTTGAAAATCTAAATCCATGGACATTTCTGGTTTGAAAATGAGAAACAGGTAGTGTAGACTAACATCAGACTGCACATATGTGCAGACTGATGTTTGTCTATAGCTTCTGCCGAAGCAGGAATATTCCGGGTTCAGCATGACAAGGGTTAAGATTCCCCTTTTTCGAGCTGGCTCCCGTATTCTATTATTTTGATTTGGGAGGTTATACAGATGTCTCAATTTTTTTGAACAATTTGCAAATTGTTAGAAATCATTGTAAAAAAAACTTTAATGCATAGTGGATGATAAAAAAGTGCTAAACTTTCCAAATATAAGGATATTCCTTACTTTTTTTCAATATGCCATTTTTAAAGGCCATTTTTAAAGGCCATTCAATTGAAATTTTTGTTGCTTGACGAGCGTTATGAGAATGACTTTTGAAATAATTCTAGGTCAAAAGAAAGAGGTCTCTTTGATTTTGAAAGTCCGTTTCAATAATGTGTGGTGTGTAATTTTGATCTCAGGATAAAATTGCCACTGTGCTCAAATATAGGAGACTGTTTTGGGGCCTTTCAAGTCTGTGTGAGTACATGCAAACATCACACCTTGTCACTTAATTATGTAACCAATCCTAATATTCTTCACATGGATTTATCACAATTAAGTTTATGCTACTTTTGCTGAAGTTAACAGGGGATATTTGTATTTATTGAGTGAGCAGGTGCAATTTTCATAGCTAAAGGTGCTCGAATATGGGAGACTACTAGCTAATTCACCTGAAAAGGCATCATGGCTTTTGTGATCACCTATCAATTCCCCATAGTTTGCTTTCAGAAATAATAACTTGTAAGGCTTTACTTCATCTTCAATAAATAAATGAATATTTGAATAATAGAAAACTACACGGCACCTCATTTTTGTCCAATACACGAACATAGGTGACGGGAGGATCGCTGTCCGTCAATTGTTTTTCTTCAAGTAAACATGGATTGATGTTTAATTCTTTCTTCGTGATTCTATCAACATGGTACTTTAGTTCAGCCAAGCTGTCAGTAGTCAAAACTCCTTTATTTCTCGAGGAAAATAGTTTGAATGCCAGTTCAACAGCTTTCTGAAAGTTTGACATTTCGTGGGAAATTTCTACCGGAACACCGCTAAGTGAAATATAAGAATAGCTTATCTATAAAAATCTAACGGAGGGGGTGTTTGGCGTCACACCGGTTTTCTGATATATTGACATTGACTTAAAAGAAGGAAGAGTACCAACCGAAAATGCACACGTTTGATTATATTCATTATTGGTAGAGCAAAATGTAGTCACTACAGCTGCAGTTACAAATTTTTGATGCATAATGACCCAAGAATACGTTCTTTGAATTCGCGTGAAAACTATGCATCACTTGATTTTAAAGAAACGATTTTTGGTAAACGAAATTTTCGTTCACCAGTGTAAATATGTAAGGAAAACCCTGTAGGATCTTAAAAGATTTGAAATAAAGTAGTGCCCATTTAGATTCAATTTAGTATATCCTAGGACTTCTCTCCGCAAAATCACTGTTTATTTCGTTAATGGCGTGATACTAGAATTCTTCATCAAGTGAAGATAGTGAAAATTACACTTTTATAACACAACATGAGCTTCCACTGTTAAACCGGGCGAATTGATGATCAGCGTAAGCTTCAATCTATATATACTGCCTAACTCCCCTTTCGGGTATTACTGGCAGGTGCGCGTCTGTGCTGTATTAAAAACTGTTAGTCATTTGGTAGGGTGCCAAAATTTAAAAGTATTGTGAGTGTTATGTTAAAAGATCTGATAAAACAATTTTGGTCATTCAGGGACGGCTCACTATCTGAAAAGAATTGAGACTCTTCTTGAACGCTGCAATGTCAGGTTGTTGTACGATTGTTTCTGGTAGGCTGTTCCAAAGTATCACTGTGTAAGGAAAAAAAGAATATTTAAAGTAAGAAGCATTTGTGTGGATCTGTCTAAAGGATTCTGTGTGCATATGTCTGGTGATCCTAACTGGTCTTTCAAGATAAGTTGGTATAGGTACTGCAACAAAACTATTAACAATTTTATAGAACTTGGTGACTCTTGTGATGTCTCGTCTATATTGGAGAGTTTGCCAGCCAAGCTCCTTCTGCATGCAGGTGACACTGTCATAATAAGAAAAAAATATTTTGAACCCATCTTGCTGCTCTACGTTGTACTTTTTCTACTTTGTTGATATAGGATGTTGTGTAGGGGCTCCAAACAGTTGATGCGTATTCTACCTGGGGTCTAACCATAGTTTTGTACGCTGTTTCTCTGATCTTCTTATTTTTGGTCTGGATGTTTCTGCGGAGAAAACCTAAAGTTTTATTTGCATTAGTTGTTATATTGTCAATATGCTTATTCCAGGAAAGATCTCCAGATATAGTAACTCCAAGGTATTTGGCATTGTCCACAGTTTCCAGAACTTGTCCGTGCAGCCTGTAATCAAAGGAAATCTTTTTCTTCTTTCTAGTAATATTTAGAACAATGCATTTGCTGGGGTTAAACTCCATTTCCCATTTTTTCTCCCACTGCATTAACTTGTCTAGATCTTCTTGCAGGGTGATACAGTCTTGCTTATTATTTATAGCTAAGTAAACAGCAGTGTCATCTGCAAACAGACGGACTTGGGAGTTGATAGTGTTAGGAAGGTCATTAATATATAAAAGAAACAGAAGAGGGTCAAGCACCGATCCCTGAGGTACTCCTGACGTGACTGGTACTTCAGATGAGCATCCACCTTCTAAGACTACTCACTGTGTTCTGCCCATAAGAAAAGATTTAATCCACATAAGGGTAGCATTGTTTACTCCATGTTCCTGCAATTTATACAAAAGTTTTAGGTGGCTAACTTTATCAAAAGCCTTGCTGAAGTCTAACAAAACTTGATCAGTTTGTTTTCCTTCATTGAGGTTTCTGGCAAGATGATCGGTCAGTTGCAGTAGCTGGGTTTCACATGAGCGCCGTTCTCTGAAGCCATGCTGTAAGTCATAAAGAATATTATTTTTGTCAAAATGTTTAGTTAGATTTGATGCTACTTTATGTTCATGTTAAGGATATAGGTCTGTAATTTGCAGGATCTTCTTTGTTTCCTTTCTTAAAGAGTGGAGTCACGTTTGCCTTTGTCCATACCCGGGGGGGGGGGGTGCCTGTATCTAGGGAATTCTGAAAGAGAATTTGCAAGATAGGAGAAATTTGATTACATTAGTTTTTTAGTACTAGAGGCTTGATGTTGTCTGGTCCTGCTGCTTTGTCTGGTTTCAGGTTGGATATTACTTTTTGTACTCCACCAGTACAGATGGTAATGTCTGGCATGACTGGATATTTGCTGAAAGAGGAGGAAAACATATTTTGCCTTATGGATGAAAGGCAGGACTGAGCCAGAGAAATTGGTGTCTTTGGAGTAAAGACTGATTGAAACTGTCGATTAAGAATATCCGCCTTTTCTGTATTGTCCGATTTGATGGTACATGAAATTTTATCGAGAAGGGGAGCTACTCCAGCTGCGTCTTGCTTGGCATTTTTTATCAGACTGAAAAGTTTCTTATTATTAAATCTTGTGGCTTTCTCCTTGTTTTCAGTGTTTCCATCAAGGCCTAAAATATATTCAATATAGTTATTGTAAGAGACTTTTATTTGTTTCTTGATGTTTCTTTTCAGAGCCAGGAATGCAGTTTTCATCTTTTTGTTTCCATGTTTCTTTAATCTAATATAAACTTGATCCCTTTTTCTAATTAGACGTCTTATGGGCTGTGTGATCCATGGAAGTGATCTCTTATTCCCTAGTCTTTTGGTTGGAACAAATTTCTTGATACCTGTAGTAATTGCATCTGAAAAACTTAACCAAATTTCTTGTCGAGAATTAAGAGCAAAAACAAAGTTTGTGTCTTTACATCGTATAGACAGGTACTTGTTTGTTTTTTTTTTTTTTATCTAGGCCTTCGCTGTTGCAACTTGTAGTAATTTGCCGGAAATATGTGTTTATTTAGGTGGTGACATCTTGAACTTCTACACACCTCTGACTGGCCATACCACACGTGATGACCTACTACGATTTTATCTATGTAACGAAAGGTAAAGTTAACAAACGAATGGAATGTTCCTATATTTAGTCCGAATTCTCACTAAAACATAAACACGCACCACTTGACCGTGTCCAATCTTTGATATGAAGTAAAATTTAAACCATTAACAGACAACTTATGTTCTCAAATGCCCAATTTTCACCTCTTGCTTAAATCCCGTTCATATCTAAAACCTTGTTGTATTCTTGTGTAATTTTAATATCTTCGGTTACTGGTATTCTCCAAATCCTTTTCCTTGTTTTTTTTCGTTTCGAACAATGGCGGAAATCAGGGGAAATAGCTATCTCGGCACGATTTACTGGTAATATTTGACTGTCGTTGTTATTTTTAATTAAAAAAAAATAGATAAAAGAATGAAAAATTATCCCAACACAATAGATCTTATTCATTTTTTACATCGAATGGAGACTGAAACGTCGTAACTATGGAATACTTAACCTGTAGCTGCGATGTTCCAGTTCCCACTGGCATTTTTTGTCCCCTAGTTTTACACTGATAACAAAATATTCCTCTGCAAAGTACTTAACATAGTTACCACAACTGTATAGTAGCGCTTCTATCCCTTGGATAAGTCTAAAATTTCCTCAACCCAATCACTCCTCTATTTGTTTTACCGGCAGTACTTAAGATATTACAAAAAAACATCATAAATGTATATTGTCCATATTGTACCTCATTGTACTTGGGTGAAAATAAAAGATATGTTCTGTTCTGTTCCTTGTAGCATTATAAACGGTAACCAGTCTAGTGACATCTGTGGTTTATACAATCGGATTTTACATAACTTTTCAACACGCAACAGTAAGTCTCGAGACGGGTTTTAAGAATCATTCGACATGTGTTTTAAATGTTCAACATTTCTTGTACCTTTTGTTTGAATAGGGATAAACGCCGCTATTTTAAAAAAAAATCTTTTCTGTAAAATCGCGGTGGCTGAAGTACATGCGATCTTTTCATAATCTGAGATTTGTTCATATCTAACATATATGTTAATATAAAATAACCTATCAGACAAAATTTTGATTGTCAATCAATCGCCTGTGGCCTGGAGCATCTAAACATGGAATCTCGTATTTCTCGCACCAGAGCTATTATTATCATACATCCTTACATAACGGCAATTATCTCCCCTCTTAGGTTTAGGATATCCACCGATTGGTAGGAGCAATAAAAGCTAAACTACGATTATATTTGGACAATCCATTAGCTGTCCAAAATACTTACCTACATAAATCGTATTGTTTTTCTTTAATTCTTTTTTACGAAATGGCATCAGATAATCATTCTTTAAAAAAATGCATGTTACCGAAAGAGACCAAAAACCCAGTAATTACAGCGTTTCGATTGAAGACGAAATAATAGTCTTTTATTTCGGAGGATGGATGATCCCATTCAGGTAGTTAATGTTCCAGAGCCATAGCGGATGTCGTTAAATAGTCAAAATGTTGAAAGACTGCTGTTTGGTCTGGTAAAATATGGGTTCTGCATGTGGAAAACGAATGACCTTTTTGACTGCTTTTTTTAGTTAAGAAACGAATTATTAGTCTGAACACTATAGTTGCCTGTTTTCTTTTCTCTATCGCTATCTGTCTGTTCCTATCTATCGCTCTTTCTATCTTATCTTTTCCTCTCTTTCCCTTTCTTTGAATTTATAGTTAAATTGCAGAATTGTCGAAATTTTGTGGAGACACTTCCCTTAATTATTTTTTACATTTATAATTTCTCTTTTCTAAAACGAATTCAATATATCACTCTTAAATGGCATCAGATTCGTTCACCATCAGTACTTTCAGTGCTTTGATTGTAGTTGGATAGATACACATTGGAATAATTGCAATCTAATAAAATAAAGAATTTTGATTGGTTTAAATCGCATCACGTGGGGAAATCCATTGCACTTTATTTCTGTATAAAATGCAATAGGTCTATCGGGAAACCCCCGACCTTCGATCTGCATGTCCTGTGTTTTAGGAACTCGAAAACCCCTCGTTCCCCTTCCATATCGTAATATTGATATTTCATATATTAGAAATTAAGATATTTTCGAAAGAATTTATGATTAAAAGCATGCAGTTCAGATTCTGAGTCGATGTTTACAGCGAGTCGACGAAGACCACCAAGCAACCCTCTCAGCTAAGCCCGATCACGATAGTTTCGGTTTAAAATGCAGAATAACTTGTCAAAAATATGTTTAGATCATAAGTACCTCTACGAATATCAAATTGTCGTTTATTTGTGTACCTTTTGTTTAACTTTATGCCGTTTAACTTCGATGGCGAGAAAGAAAAAAAAAACACGATCTAAAAATAGATTGTGTAATACACGCAGAAAAGTAGACTTGAAACTTTAATGTTAAGCCGAGTTTTTTAATAGTTTCTTAAATCAAGAGGATTGCAATTATAAGGACTTCCGGTAGCGAGTAATGGAGGGCGTTTGTTTTCATCCGGCGAGAAATAAATTCGATATGTAGATATTAAGAGCGCTGTTGTTCGTGCGTGTGTGCGATATGGAACAATTCATTTGAGTAAGCTGATTTTCGCTCATATTTGCCATTCTATAGCTATGTTTAGCATTAAAATAGACTATTAAGAACTTTCCATCTGCTAAATGTACCCCACCCATAGTAATACAATGAATATAAAGTGTATTGAAGTAAAGGATGAAAAGTGTTCATAAATACAGAAAACTCGACGTCTAACGGTTAAGCTTGGAAAACTCAACGTGTTTCTCACGACATTCAAATCATACGATCACCGGAAATAAAACATTCCATTAACGACAAGTAATTTAATATACCAGCAAGGATTTTGTACATATACTGATATACTGATATTGTAATTCTTTCATATTATGTCTAAAGAACCAGAAATTGTAAACAAATTAGGAAGTGATCAAACATCAATTAGTATTACTGGAACTGAATCTATTGTGACCCCGAAACAAGACTCGAGGAAAAGACATCTTTCATCGCCGTTTGAGAACCCTGAGACTAAAAAG